>CM076578.1:800724749-801285984 GCA_034641835.2 Pinus albicaulis | reverse complement strand
AGAGCCTCTGAGTCCCTTGTTAATCCAAATGTTCATAGAGATTCATCCTTTAAAGTTTCCTAGTGGCAGGTGCGCTGATGCAGCTCTACATCTAAGTACCATGTAATGGGAATTGGTCTTAATACATGAATAAACAAGTGAACCCATTCTTTTTTAGTCCAGTCGCACCATTTCTCCATCCAAGAAAACAAGTTCTTGCGCGTATCCACTGGGCCAAGAAACGTCTTGGCGCGCACATCAACTGGAGGCTCAAATCGCAAGATCATCATGTCCCGACATTCCTCCCCATCCTGGAATTCCCCCTTATGCGTGTCGCACCACCTAGGAGGTGTTGCATGAATGGCTAGATTAAGGGCCCATAGCCTTCATTCTCTTAGAACCTCAGCTTCAAATGATCGCAAAAAATCCTTTATACTACCAGAACCTTCAAAGTAGGGCAGTTCCCTTACCTCTGAGGAGATGCATCGGAAGTCCTTTGTGATCCTAAGACATCGTAGCACAGATACATCATGTAACCAGTTTTTCCAGTTTTCTATTTCTCTGTCGGGGTCAGAGAAACACTCACTATCCTTTTCCTAGCAAAGCACACCATCGGCCATAGGATTGATCCAATTTTCGTCCCATGTAGTTAACTTATAGATGTGATCCACCTCTTCTTCCTCAGTCACTGACTCTGGATACCTTTATCCTTCTGTGGGGTCTAGTGGTACTATCACCCGTGTTCCTTTCATTTTCAAACACCATGCTTCTCTTCTTCAAATTGATAATACCACCCATATCTATGGTGCAATCCAATCCCAAGAGTGTAGGGTAGGGGTCCACATCTTCTACAATCTGAATGACCTCAAAATCAACCTATACCTTAACTCCTACGATGTCTACCATGTTTTTTGATAGCCTTCCCAATAGTATGATCTTCTGCTGGTTGGCCATGTGCATCTGGATAGTGGACCATTCCAACTTAGGCTCCCCCATTCGCTGCCAAGTTTGCTTGGGAAGTACATTCGCATCCGATCCCAAGTCCAAAAAAACCTGCTCCATTTCATAATCACCTATTTGCATCGTAAGCTACATTCCCCTACCAGCGTGTTTCTTATGTTTGTACATTCTGTGCACATCCTTAACTTCTAGGGGTGGATTAGTTCATTCTACGTAGTTGTCTATTACTGCTTGGAGGTTTTCTATGGCCCATTGGTTGTGTAGCAGCTTTATACATGCCTGAAAGAATGGTTTGACCTTATCCTCAGCTCTATTGTTCACGAGTTTCTAAGAAGCAGATGCCTCAGCCTGAGAAAAGTCTTGTCGAGCTGCGATAAAGGTTTCCTTTTCCTTTTGCAGTTCCAAACCTTCTTGTTTGGTGACTGCTTTCCGGATCAAAGGCTCTGATGTAGCTTTCTCCTCAGCCCCCCAGTAGCCAAGCCACTGCATGTTATTACATTAACACTTGGTCCTTCATCTCGAGGTTCTGACTTAACCCTTTGCACATTCTGCGTAGGTGTCTGCTACTTTTCCTGCATTTTGGCTATCAAAATTGGGCAGTCTTCAATTACATGGTCCAGTTGTATGCAGTATCTATAGGATTGCCTTGCTGGGTTCATGCAATCCCTTGCAAAGTAGCCTACCTCTCCATAGTTATAGTAGATCAATTGTCCTCTTCCCCTACCTGCGCTTCCACCTTGGCCCCCTCCCTTGCCCCTAGCTGGGGAGCCACCTATGCCTGAGGGGGATCTCGGTGAGGAAGGATCTGATTATACCCTATATAGGTTTCCTCGGTCTGTCATCGAATCATAAGTTCAGCAGTTCTTCTCATCATGTCCTACAGATCTGCAAAAACTGCACCATTGTTGCTTCACTTCTGGGACATATGCGGCAAGGGAGGGGCAGTGGTTGGTATCATGCAACCCAGCAACATGACAATAATCACACCATAGCACCAACCCACTTGGTCCCGCAGCTTCCCTAGGACACAACGAGCTAGGTCCCCTGGCCTACATGTAGTCTGCTAGCAGCGGGTAATTATCCTTAGTGTGGCCATTCACCCTGCTATGCACCATCTGCCAAGGCTAGCCTCTGTTCCTCGCTCCTTCCGCAGATTTTGGATCTCCATGTGTATTGCCTCTAGCTGTCCTTGTATTTTTTGTACTCCTAACTAGGTATCATCTCTTGGCGCATCTTCCTACTTCATAGCAATCTCTAAGGCCTTTTCCTGCGATTCAATAGCTTGATGACCCATTGGTATGCGCAGGTGGGGAAACAACATAGCAATGAACCACTCGGTGTGCTTCTTGTCATCAGATAGAAATCCTCCTTCTCTAATTACCTTATTTAACCATTGATCAGCTTCCCATACAGACTCGGACAGTCCTTGCTTGAAATCTTTCAGATCATTCACTATCTAAGAGTAGGACTTAGGCTTCTTGAACTACTGTTTCAAGGCATCCTTAACCTCTTCAATGGTCACATTCACATGCTGAGCTATGTATCCCATATACCAGTCCAAGGCTCTTCCTTCAAAGGCAAGTGATAGTTTCTCACTCTTCACAGCATCGCTGGCCACATTCTGCACAGTCCATACCAATCCTGCGACAAACAAAAACCGATCCATATCTTCATCCCCTACGCCCTTGAAGGTAGGTAGATTCATGTGTGAGGCCACGTTGTCTTCTGGTGGTGGAGGTACAGGTGAGTTCTTACCCCTATGCTGAGTTGAAGGTGGTGTAGTTGGAGGGCTATGCGCAACTAAATTCCTTACTAGGTTGTAGACAGATCTATCTCCTTCTTGATTAGTTCTGTAGTATTTTCCACTCCGCGTTGTACCCTCACTCTGATCGGAGCTCATTCACTCTGTATGACTACATAGAATTCTATTTTTGCACAATAATATCTTAATCAGTAATGGTAAGGTTTTCATAAACTTACCCCAAAAACCCTTGAAGAACCTCCGCTCTGCCTCTGAATAGGAAATGAATTGACCAATTTCAAATTCCGTCACAAATCCTCGTAGCACACTATCCACCTAGTGGTCTACCATGCACGTTATGGTGTTATCAGTCTTCTCTAACTGTTGGATCAGCTCTAGGGTCTACCGCGTGACCCGTTCTTCCTTCCAACACTTCTGGAAATCTATGAGCCTTGCAAGCCACTCCTGAAACTCGATAGAAAATGTTACAAAGAAAATTTCGTAGCTCTCCGTGAAAATGTACTTATTCTTCCACTTCTTTGTTGTCAACTTTGAGTTGTGATTCTCTTTCACTGCAAATTCCTGAAATTTCTTTTCAAACCACTCTTCAATTTCTTTTTTCTCAAGTCTCCAATGTTATCTTGGCATTACCCGAAACCTCTCTCAAAATGCTCCCAGTCCCGACAGTGGAACCATTCGTTGGCTCGGGGGGGTCCTGACCCAGTTTCAGAGGTTAAGGTTTTCCAACAAACCCCTGTACTACTGGCCCTTTCGGCAGTGACCTTCTTGCGCAATCCAAAGTCTCACCCGAAGAAGTATGGGAGGGTACTAGAACCAGGTTTCCGCACCCAGAGAGAGAGAGTAGGTAAGTCAATCAGGTCTACATTCCCAACCTACCGAGTTCGCACTAAACAAATCTATTCGCAGGCTTATTGACAATATAATCCACAGTACAACAGAGCTATTCTCACGCATTGATCTAGTAAATACCTCTGCATCCACGTGCGTAATACCAATTATCAGCACAGAACACTATAATTGCAGCAATTAACAGATCACAGATACATATACTAGAAACATAGATACTTTCACAGTTCGCAATAATTACACAGACACTTTCGCAACTTAATCATATAGCCCAGGTTCGCATCAATCATAACAAAACAAATCCAGATAGCATCAAATGTCCAACAATACTTCGCATATATATATAAATATAAAAATCGACTTACAATCCCAAATTACCGCCTGCGCACACAGCTAGCAGGGTCCGCACACAGCAGGACTGAGGATATCTACACACACAACCAGTAGGAGTCCTTACCCAAACAACCTGGCAACAGATATAACACTTCGTGCTTAGCATCAATATCAATTCTTTTATGTCTCTAGACTCAAAATTTTCATCTATTTATATCTAATTTATCCTATGCTTTCCTGTGGTCCACAAACCATGGTTTACGGACTCTAGGTCTACCCCTGACCCATTACAATGTGTTTGGAGCTTTGACCCACCCCAAAACCCCTGTGTTAGACTAAATAATACCAAAAATATACAAAATTGTCCCAAATTCGCAGCTTTAGGGGACCTTTTTCCAACAGTTCCCATTAACAAGAGGAGTGATCAAGGGTCTGACAATGCATTCCATGATCCACTTAATGAAATCACCACAAAATCCAGGATTTTCCAAAATAAAAAATAGGAAGGAATGGTATACACAATCAAGTGTGTCTTCCATATCCAAATTTATAACCATGCTAGGTTCACCATTGTGTTTACTCGACCGGATGGCCTCTTCAACCAAAATAAAGTTATCCATACTTTTTTTATGCTTTACAAATCCCCCTTGGTAGCATGTGTTACATAGAGATATGGGTCTAAATCTTGAAAAGGATTAAGGAATTTTTCCTTTTGGGATAAGGGCGAGGAAGGAGGAGTTCTTGATCTCCCCCCCCCCAACTTCCCCTTATATCGTGAGGAGTTAAACATTCTCATTAGATATTTCTTAATGAGGGAACAATATGAATAGAAAAAGGAAATAGGGAAATCATCGAGGACGGGGGATTTATCTAGGTCAAGAGACCATATGGTCTCAAGAACTTCATCCTCTTCTATTGGCTTCATTATCTGAAGGTTTTCAAAATAAAAAATAATGGAGGAAAAATAAGATATTAATGGATCAACATGTACAGGATCATTCTCTTTATATTTGAAATATAAATTTATAAATAAAGAGAAGGATTCTTTCTTGATTTCAAGGGAAGAGGAGATTTTTTACTTACCTTGTAGTATGATTTCCTTGAACTGATTTCTGCTTTCCTGAGCCTTGACCTATTTATGGAAGAAAGGTTTATTATGATCTCTTGCCCTTAACCAAAGACTTCATGACTTCAAGTGGCAATACTCTTCCTCTTTCCTACTAAGAGTGAGTATGTGACTACTTGTTTGATTATCATTTTTAAATTTCTCATCCATGACCAATCTTGAATCCATTTGATCTTGATGTATCTCAAACTATTTTAATAACTCTATTGTTTAGGGGGCATGTAAATGTGCTTGGCCCATGAGTGGAGAGCCTACTTAACTGATTTCAGTTTCGTCTCCCAAACAAAATTTAGAGAGCACTTGACTAGGAGGTTCCAAGCTTTCTTCATTAAGTATATAACTGCCTCATTTTGAATCCATCCAGGGTTGAAGAAAAAATGGATTGGACCCAAGTATTTTGGGTGATTTATGTTTAGCTCAATTGGCATGTGATCTAAGTCTCCTTTATCTAAAATATTGGAATAATATTCAATACCTTTAACTGCCCAATTTCTATGTATAAGGAAATGATCAAGTCTGGCCGCTATATATCCTGGTCCACTTCTCCTATTAGACGACATGAATTTTCTTTTTTTTAGAACAATTACCATTAAGTCCTAATCACTTATGAAGTCTTCCATTCTTTCATATAAAGTATTCTAAAAAATGGAACCTCTTTTCTTTCCTGAAGAGAGAAGAGTGGTGTTGAAGTCCCCTCTGAAAATACTATCTTTATGCCATTATTCCTCCTTTAATCTTGTTAAATATTCCCAAAACTCTCATTTTTCATTGTAACTGATAGGGGCATCAATGTTTATGAAAGAAAATACTTATTTTGAACAGGTATCCTCTGAACTAAATTTTATCCAAATATTTTTCTTGACGCTATGGTTGATCCTAAGATTGGGTACTGACCAAAGAATTAATAAGCCCCGAGATGTGCCATATGAGATTTGGGAGACCCCAACAATGTTTTTCCAAAAGGATATTGAGTTTGCTAAAGTATATTCTTCATCCAACTTGGTTTCTTGAAGAAATAGAACATGCGGATTTTCCATTTTAATTAAGTCTTTGATTACCTAAGGCTTGAGAGGGTTTCCTAGACCCATTATGTTCCAAGAAATTCCTTTCATTCAGATTTTGAAGTAGATGACTTACCTCCTCCAGTTTTGATGGTTCCATGCTCTTTTTTACTCACTTGCTTTAGTATCTCAGTGGTTTGAAATAGGTTCCCCTACTTGATGTATTTCTTTGTTTCGACGTTCCTCACTTCCTTGTTGGAGGACCTTCCTTTTTATTTGATATTTTCCACTTCCATAGTGGAGGAATAATTGGACCATTTCAATTTTTTCTTTGCACTTCTTGTGAGGACCTAACTATTTTCCTCCTTTTTTCCTTGTTGTTATTTTATTCTGCGCCCCAGGATTTTCTCTTTTCCATCAGCAGAGATAGGGGCCTTGATAATTTCATGAGGAGGATCTGGAATAGGGTTGTCCATATTAGGCATCACGGATTGTGTGACCACTGCTTGATATTCTCTTATTTCCACCTCCATGACAGGTTCTTCATTTTCTGCTAATGGCTTTGTAGGTTTAGGATCACCCTGGGATAATACATCAAAGGGGTTGTCAGAAGAGGAGGCTTTGTTCTGAGATGGAACGTTTGAAATTTTTTAGCCTCCTTTTCCTTTATTCGCTCTTTTTTTTATGAGTATGCCATTGGTCCTATTGGGAGGGGGTGAACCCATCACCATTTTTAACCCAGTTCTTCTTGCAATCTCGAGAAAAATTCCCATATTCATGGAATATTTTACACCTAAATGGGAGTTGTTCATATTCTAACGATTGAAAAAATATCTATTGTACATTAGTGAGGATTATCTTCGAAGGAAATCCTTGTTCCAAGACAAATTCTATGCATATATTCCCACAGGCGAAATGTTGAACTTTTAGTTCATCCCTATCGAGATACCGGATGATGCCACTCCCAATGGCTTTCAAACATTCATCGCTCCAACCTGTAAGAGGAAGACATAGTAGTTTAACCCATACCACAACAACCTTTGGATATTGACCAGGATTGAGGTTGAGTGAACAAGAATTCAAGTACATGCCTTTGGATTCAAATAAATACAAACCATTGCTAAATAACACGTCTCGATATTCCTTGAAATTAAAAGGAGGGTGAAAATTTTGTTTCCTACTATATAAAACCAAGCTTCCTTTCATCATTTGCTTCTAGGATATATCAACCTATTGTTCCACCAATTTGGGAGAGGGCCACATGCCCATAAATATCCCAACCAACACTCTGTCAGAATAAGTCAGTGAGGTCCTCCAGGAGCTCTAGGGAAGAATGAAAAAAGGAATATTATTTTCCTTGAATAAAAAAATTTGTTGCACCTCCTTTGGCCTCGGGTTGGAGTTCATATTTGAAATCAAGGCACAAAAGGCCTCTTCTTCATGCTGCCCCCCCCCCCCCCTTCCCCCTATTCCCATTGGATATAAACGAGAAGGCAATTGACATGTGCATGTAGAGGGTTTAGGGTTTAAAAATTAAAAAAAAAAATGTAGGGGTAAAGTTGCAGGTTGAGGTCGTGCACTTTGATATATTGATAATCAATGAATTTAGATTCATTTAAATCAATAATAATTAATTTTAAACTTTTAAAATCAATAACATAATGATGACATGGTTGTACATCATGGGTGGGTTCTTACATATCCATGTATGAAATAAGTTCTTATATACCTACGTATCAAATTACAAAGCATTTGTCGAAATTTATAGGATGACTCTTAATAAGCCTCTCACCAAATTTTGATGGTGACTTTACAATTTAGAATCAATATTTTGGAATTATGTTATTATAGAAGCACAAACTATTGTCAAATTTATAGGGTGGCCTTTATAAGCCCACTCCCTAATGGGAATTTTAGGAGGCAGGTATTAAAGATGTGGATATTGAGAATGCACTAATTTATGATTTTTTTAAATAACATAAATACAAATTAAAGATATGAACATTGAGAACGATTTGATGAGTGTTGTTAAATAATTGTATATATTTCTTTGTAAATATAGAGAATAACTTGATTACGCATTTGTTTTTTTTTAAGACTATTCATATTTATTAATATTTTTTATTTATATTCTTGAATAAATATACATTTTAGAAATTATTAAATAAAATACATTTTATAATAAGTAAATAAAATTAGAAAATCGTTACATGTCAAGTTAACAAAAAAAATTGTAATGTGCAAGTTGAGATTGTGCCTTTTATTTTATATGTAAATTATTTCAAGACTTGATTTCTTGGTATAATTTCTTATAGTGACCATATCGCTATCCAATAGATGTTTCAAATGGTCTTAAACTCTGGTTCATAATTCTAGCTATACAATTCCATTATGCTAGCTATTTGACTTATTTTGCACCTCTAAATTATTTAATCCTACATATAATAAAGATTCATTTTCCTTTTAATACACATATAGATATACCCAAACAATAAACTTAAAACTGAAGAGCATATATCAAATCCATCACACAACAACAAATCACAAAATAATGATAGACATTTTTCCTTTAAAACCTAAACAAGAAAATCAATTTTGAGTGCCTTTGCTCAACATAGTTTTCTAAATAACTTTTAAATAAAAATGGTGTTTTTGTTCTCTAGATATTTATAGATTTCACTATCAAAAAAATCTACTTGAAAATCCTTGTCTTCTCTGTAAAAGAACTCCCCTTCTCCAGTGTTGTGTAGAGGTTTATAAATTGAATTAGCTTGTTGGAAGAGTTAGAAGGTTGGCATCCCTAACTCTTCAACTTCCTAACTCTAGCACTCCTCTTCTTTTGGCCTTTATTAGTAGAAATTTAGTTCATTGTTATTTTTTTTGTTAGGCTTTTTCTTCTTAATTGACAGCCCAATGGTACATATTGATCCATCATCTAAAGGGTGTGTCTATGATTTTAAAGCACCTAAAGGATCGTCGAGTATGGACTAAAAGTCCCTCTAAAAAATACTTAGCCTAGATGGGTTACTCCCTTCTCATAAAATTTTTTCCACACCCCCCACTGATTCAATTGTGGTCCAAGATTTGGATTAAAGATAGTATATCAAAGGTTAACACCTTTTTTTTGTCTCTTGTTCATGGGAAAATTCTGACTGCTGAGAATATCAAGAAGATAAATATCATTGAGTCATATAGGTGTTCTCTATGTTGTAGGGATGAGGAAAACATTCCCCACTTCTATTGGCTTTTCCCATTTCCTTTAGAGGTTTGGAGAATCACCTTTAGTCTGGTTTGTCCCATTGTCTCAATCCCTAGCTCGTGGGACGAAATGTTTGAAAATTGGAAAAGGCAGTACCCCTGGAATAGGAAAGATTCCTCCTTACTAATTCGATGTTGGTAAATCCTCTAAAATTTTTTAAGCTAGACAGTATAGATCTCCTGAAATAAGGTAATCTTTAAAAATGAAAATACCTCCAAGGAAATTTTTAAAGAAACACCCACAAATTTATATGTATAATAAATCTATGAATCCCCATGGTGTATAGAAAAATGTATAGGCTATTTTTTCAATTAATACACGTATATAATTTTTTGGTGAATCTTTCACTAAATTATATTTTTTTGTTAAATCTTGGAAAATTTTTCACTAAGTAATAAAGTACTCCATATTCATGACTAATCTTCTAAAAAAAATAGAAAACAATGTGAAATATTGGTGATTCCTTGATAATGTATAGAAACATATATAATAATAAGAAAAATATTTAGTTAAACTATAATATACTAATTTTCCATGTTTGGGAAAAGAAAAATCATGGGTAATGTTGCTCTAGTTCTTATTATACACTATTGCAAATATTTTGCATGTTTTTATCATGTTTTACCACAAAGGTCTTATTACATCCCAAGGGGAAACTGGTTGGAGAGGCACCCCCAAAGGTTTGTGATGTTGAAATAAAGAAATTATTTTGCTCAAACTTGATCTTGACACATCTAAATAACTCAGTCATATTCTATGTAATTCATATTCTATAGGCTTCATATGAAAATAATTTCTATGAATAGTTATATCAAAATCATGAATATTTACGTCAAATTATTTTGTTTTCCTATACAATTTTTTTTAAAAAGGTAGATAATTCTCCAAACCCTTGAGTTCAACTTAACCAACAACTTTAAAATTTAGTGCTTCCCCATCATATGTATGCTTTTCACCTACTTTTTAGATCATAATTATTGTAGTAGTATTTGCAATTTATTCTACAATTCACAACTCTAATAATGCTAAATTAGTAAACAATTATTTGAAATCGCACAAAATGAAAAATGACAATGAGTGGAAGATGAATATGCATTGAAACTTAATTTCCTACATGATGAAAAAAAAGGGTAATTATACAAACTCATTGAAAAGCTATAGTTGGTGAGTAAACAAATTATAACAAAAATATAAGAAATAGTCTCTGCATGTTCATTACTTGGAAAAATATGTCACAAAACAATCATCATCAAAGGATTTTTCACTTCAAGAATGGTTGTGCATTAAACAACCTATCATTTTCAACTAATTACCTATTATTTTTTTTCGTATTGGTATCAAAGTACAATTGCATTGGAGGAATGCCATTCGCAAGATAATAGATCTCCTATGATGAACAAATAGGTTCCTAGTGCATAGAACATTGTTCTCTTCGCTTAACTAAGTGGAACTCATTTTCGTTTACTAAAAAACAATAAGTATTTTCAAAGAAAATACAAAATAAACATAGTAAATTCGAAAAGTTGAATATTCTTTAGAGACACCATAAAATGAAAGGAAGTAAAAAATAAATTAAAAAAAAAAGATAATTCCTTGAATAGTCAAGTATATAAACAAAAAAATAATTATTATGGAAAAACCATTGAATGCCAAGATAGTAATTGAAGTCATGTATTAATCCTAATACAATATCAGTATCAAATGAACAAGACAAAGAAATAAACAAAAGGCATTTTTACTCAACAAAAATATTGAACTTTAGATTTTAGACTCCTGTAGTATTCTTTTGTAGAAATAGAATTCAGATTTCCCACAGTAGAATGCCAAACATGTCAATTTTTTCAATCCCAAAGAGGATCCATCATCAAGACAATGTATGATGAAATATGAGCCAATGCGGTAGATAATATTACAAATCATAAATGGTCGGCTAAACCCTAAACTAAAATTATTAATATTATTATGAATAGAAACATAAGGAAACCTAATGATTATATATTTATGAAATAATTAATAATTTTATAATTTTATTCATAATAATATTAATAATTAAATTTTAGGGTTTATCCGACCATTTATGATTTTTAATATTATCTATTAATATTATCCTCATTAGCTCATCTTTCTTCATACATTGTCGTGATGATGGACCCTCTTTGGGATTGGAAACATCGACAAGTTTGGCATTCTACTGTGGGAATTATTAATTATTTCATAAATATATAATCATTAGGTTTCCTTATGTTTTTATTCATAATAATATTAATAATTTTAGCTTGGGGTTTAGCTGACCATTTATGATTTTTAATATTATCTATTAATATTATCCGCGTTGGCTCATCTTTCCTCATACATTGTCCTAATGATGGATCCTCTTTGGGATTCGATACGTCGACAAGTCTTTAACTTTAACCAAAACCCTTAAATTGATAAAATAATATGAAACCAATAATTCCTTAACAAAATGTTCAATTAAAGATCAAATGAAAACTAGAATCATTTAAGAGATCATAATTTTTAACTAAAATAAACCCAAAATTTTCAAACTTGGAAAAAATATCCATCTGCAAAAAACAAACAAACCATTAAGAGTGACCAGGATATTAGAGCTACATATAAAAAAATAATAAATAAAAGTCAAATTTAAATGAGCTCATTCTTGTTTAGTAAAAGCCTTGTTAAAGTACTTATTTATCCTTTAATACGATGACACTACCTATGTGAAAAGACAGATCCTCACCTCATAAAATTCTTGCTTTATTTTCTTTTCATAGATAAGATAGGGATAAAGTAATAGTTAACTATAAAGACATCAATCTTAAAATAATTTTCATCAAGGAAATTCGGCTTCAGTGTTACAATAAAAAATAAAAAGTATATAAATGTTCTTACCTCAAATGCAATGTCAAATTGGTATATATTAAGGTTGTTGTGATAAATAATTTAGAACCTACACCAAAAACAGAGGAACAACAAGTTTAATTAAAAAAAGGAATCACGTCATTTAAAATATTCCATCATAATATTTCTTCCACTATCAATGGAACATGTAAACAAAAATTAAGTGTCCCTTGGGCCTTCATATATATTGGACTACATAAAATCTTGCGATATATCAATTTCCCATTTCACAAATTTTTCCCCATTTTCTTCATTATGAACACAATATTTTCCAGATGAACTATCATTTTGAGCCTCCAATATTTCATGCTCCATATCAAGTTCATTAGAGAAGTTTTTTATATTGTTTTCACCCCTGAATCTATCACAATCTAATCGCTAAAGAGCTAGTACTCTTTCATATGGACAATTTTTAATGTCACTCATTGTTACATATAATATTAAACATATATCCATATGTTTAAAAATCTTGTTCCTCAACTTTGACTTCAAAAATTATAGTGCACTAAACATCCTCCCATCCTCTACTGCTCCCAGAACCATGGTTTGACACAAATTTGCTAATTTGAAATATTATGAGATATTTTCTTGTCAGTATTGGCTATCATCTAAAATATTCCATAATATTGTTATTGCACCATATTATAAAGGATTCTCCAAGACATGAAATTTTTTTAGCAAAGCGTGTGGATTGTTGAAACAATTTTGATGAATCCAAAATACCTTGAATATGTTCCCCATGTATTAATGGAAAAAATAGTGCACCAAAGTTTTTAATTAGCCACAAAGTTATATTTTAAAGTGTTTTGACATTTTTAATTGTTCTAATATTGAGGATATACCACAAACATGGCCTCTATAAATTCATCTTGACAAAATCGTTCTCTTATTTATGATGCTAGTGATTGTGCAGTTTCTATCAAGTTGTGTCTTATTTGAATGACAACATTATTGAATGTATCTCTTAACATGGGGAAATTTTTGGTGAAATGTCATGTATTAACAATATAATGAATGGAAACAATATATCCACACAACCCCATACATAATATCAATTTTTCGTCAAACTTAAATTTTTTTTTTAATATTTTCTATAGCAATGATTGTATTCCAATTTGTAAATCATGGACCTGTAAAATACTCTAACATCATAAACAAATTATTCAATGAGATACATGCTAATTTCTTTCATTTATATACTTTTCAATATACATTTTGTGACTTTGATACATTTTTTAATGAAACCAGCTCCAAAAATAGAATAAAAGAGAGATAAACGCCTTATAAATAAGCCACTTTGAGGGGGAAACCTCATTTACATTACATAAATGAACAATTCTTGGATGATACAAATGACAAAACCTCCTTCTATATATAGGAGTCTATGGGATCACAATATAATCCTATCCTACCTAACAATAATAATGTAAGGGCACAATAATAACAATATTGGGGTTACGGGGGCTCAACAATAACAATCAAGGGGCTACACTAACAACAATAAGGGACTACACTAGTAATATAGGGACCTAACATGAGCCTCTCCTTCAAAAAAGTGTTGTCCTCAATTCTTGAGTAGCTCTAGATGCTTCTGTATAAAATTCTCATCCTCCCATGTAGAATGTTTAGGGGGTAAGTTCTTCCACTTGATGAGATACTCTGAAATTAATCGATATCGTAGTTGTCAAGTTCTTTTTTCCACGACTTCTTCAAGTTCCAATATAATTTTTTCTTCCTCATCAAGTTCTGGAAATATTGTTTGAACAGGAATTTTGTCACCTATAAACTTCTTTAAGCATGAAACATGGAAAAATCGATGCACTCGCGAAGAAGAAGGAAGCTCCAATTTGTATGCCATAGTACCAATCTTTTGCAACACCTTGTAATGACCATAGTACTTTGGTGATAATTTATTATCCTTCTTAGCTTTCTTGAGGGAAATTTGTTTGTATGGTTGTAGCCATAAAAATACCCAGTCTCCTACATCAAAAATTCTCTCGTTGTGATGTTGATTTTCCTGTTGTTTCATTCGATTTTGTGCCAAATTTACGTTATCCTTTAAGATTTGGAGAACTTCTTGTTGATGCTCGATGTGATCTTCCACTGCTTGAGACTTAGAATTTTCTCTTAAAGATGATGTGATGGAAAGTGGATCATATCCATAAAGTTCCATAAATGGGGTCATTTTTTCTGCAATATGGAAGGAAGTGTTATACCACCATTCAGCGAGAGGTAACCACTTGACCCATTGTGTTTGTTTATCAAATACAAAACAATGAAGATATCCTTCCAAAAATTTTCACTATCTCATTTTGACCATCGGATTGAGAATGATAATATGAGCTATGAGCTAGTTGAGTACCCAAACAAGAAAACAATTCCGTCCAAAAATTTCCAGTAAAAATGGGATCTCTATCGCTTACAATAGTCTTTGGGTTTCCATGTAGCTTTTGAATTGTTTCCATAAATTCAATAGCAAATGTAATTTATTTAAGTGGATGAGATAATGCACAAAAGTGTGCATACTTGGTAAGTCTATCAACTACCACCATGATGATATTCTTTCCTTTGATCTTAGGTAAACCTGTGATAAAACCCATTTAAATCTCCTCCCAACGTTCACTTGGAATGGATAAAGGTTGTAGAATAATCGAGGTCTTAATTGTATCAAATTTATTTTGCTGGCAAACGAAACATTCCGCCATAAACTTTTGAATATCATCCCAAAAAATTCTTTCTTCACCCTATGGTAAGTTTTTAAAAATCTTGAATGTCCTCCTAAAGGATAAGTGTGCAATTCCAAAAGAATGTTTTGTTTTAGATGGGAATTATTACAAAGATATAACTTATCTGTGTACCATAAGGAATCATTTTTCCAACTAAATGTATCAGATGTACTAGGATATTGCTGCAACTTTTGAATGAGTGTCCACACTTCTTCGTCCTTATTCCATTCATCCCTTACGTCGGTTATCCAATCTGGTTGGATAATATAAATGGCACAAAGCGATGCTTCCACCTCTTCATCCTTTCTTGAGAGTGCATATGAAACAACAATTAGCCTCCATTTTTTGTAGATGATTTCAAAGTCATAAACCAACATCTTTGTGACCCATTTTTGTTGCTCTTCTAAAGATACTCTTTGTTCCAAAAAAAATTTAATACTATCATGATCAGTTTTTACCTTGAAGTGTATTCCCATTAGGTAAGCTCGCAATTTCTTTAGTGCATGTAGTATTTCCAACATTTTCTTCTCATAAATTGTTTTTTGTAAATAATTTCCTTTGATTGGATGACTTTCAAAAGCAATGGGTCTTCCTTCTTGCATTAAAACAACACCAATTCCATTTCCCGAGGCTTCACATTCCACAATAAAGGTTTTTGTGAATTATAGTGTAGCTATGTTAGGTCCCTATATTACCAGTATAGTCCCTTATTGTTGTTAGTGTAATCCCCTTATTGTTATTATTGTACCCTTGTAACCCCCATATTCTTATTATTGTGCCCTTAAATTATTATTGTTAGGTCGGCTAGGATTACATTGTAGCCCCATGGACTCCTATATATAGAAAGGAGGTTTTGTAATTTGTATCATCCAAGAATTGTTCATTCATGTAATGTATTGGAGGTTTCCCCCTCTACGTGGCTTATTTCTAAGGCGTTGATATCTCTTTTCTTCTATTTTTGGAGCTGGTTTCACAACATTTGGTATCAGAGCTTTGGATTCTAGGGTTTTCACTGCTCCAACTGGTCATCATGGCATTTTTTCTATAACCTTTTTTCTATGAAGGTTCAGAAGTTGAAATTTTTAGAGTGAGAAGCTAAAATCTTGAGGAACATCATCGTAAAATTTCAAAGCTTGGTTCACAACAGTTTTGGACATATGATCTGTGGAAGCTAGGGCTTTGTGCAGGCTCCTGAATTTAACCTAAACAGGTCATCACAGAATTTGTGCCATAACTTTGTTTCTACGAAGTTTCAGAAGCTGAAATTTTTAGAGAGCGAAGCCGAAATCTTGAGAAATAGAGTTGCAAAATTTGAGAGCTTGATTCTCAATATTTTCGGAGATATGATCTGTGTAAGTTAGGTCTTTTTCAGGCTCCCGAATTTCATCGCAAAGAGGTTATTGTGGGAAAATCTTCATAACTCTCTCTCTCTGAGCATTGGATTGGAACGCTGTAAAAATTAGCTGCAAGTACACAGAATGTAGTTTCTTTTCTATCAATTTTAGTGCCAAAGGAGGAAACAGTGACACAGGGCAAGTTGTACAAGTTCGCTCCACTGAATCAATCCATAATTGGGTCATTGTGGGAGATTGGACATAACTTTGCCTTGAAGAATCCAAATCAGGTCAGACCTGTGACATTTGAAATAAGCTTCAGAGGGATACTACAAGGCTAAATTTTAGATATTGAGGATTTACAATTATAGAGATAATTCAATTTCAATATAGAACTCCTCAAAAGCAAGTAAAAGGTATGTATATTTGTTTTCCCGAATTGCATAAGTCTTGTTTGAAGAATCAAGTTGAATTGATTCCAAGGGCATATTGTAGAATATATTTCAATATTAAATTCTAAAATGGCCCCTAAAAGGAATTCAACACTCATTAAGCCCTTAGAAGGCTCTACTATGACTCATAAAGACAAAGAATGGAAACATGACATATCAAATTTACAAGAGCAAGTGCAACAAATTTCGCTCTCGCAAAGAGCAACAAAAAATGACATGGAAGTTTTGAAGAAAGGCGTGGAAACTAAGATGGATGGTTTGAAGAAAGGCATGGAACCTAAGATGGATGGTTTGAAGAATGGCATGGAAGCTAAGATAGATGGCATGGAAGCTGGCATGGAATCTAAAATGGAAAACATGAAGAATGATCTAAAAGCAGACATGGAAGGTTTGACAAATTTGATACAACAAATGTTTCCTAATGTTGAAAATATAGTAGAGGAAACTCATGATGAGAAAAAAATAAATGCTAATTGTTATTTCATAAACTCTAATGTTGGCGGGAAGAACCACCATATTCCAAAAATGGATATGAGGAAGTTTGATGGAAAGGATCTTGTAACATGGATACTACAGATGGAGCAATATTTTGATCTCAATAATGTGCAAAACACACAAAAGGTACGCATTGTAACTTTACATATAGAAGAAAATACATTTGTATGGTATCGATGACTTTGCTCCCATAAAAAAAATTTCACTTGGTCAATTTTTATGGAGGAAATGATAGCACATTATGAGGATACAAAGATCAACACCTTCTTTAGCCAATTGATAAATCTCAAACAAAAGGGTTTAGTGGGGGAGCACATTGAGCACTTCCAAAAATTGAATATAAGGGTAACTTATATTCCATAGGAACACAGGATTGATCTCTTCATAAGTACTTTAAAGGATAACATCCAACATGAAGTTCACATTTTGGAACCTGATTCATTAGAGAAGACATTCAATTTGGCAAGAAAAATTGAAAGTAAAATTATGGTGACAAGGAAGCCTACCACTCACTTCTATAAAGAGGGAACACTACTACATTTGGTGGAAATTCTTACACTTGGTTCCGACGCTTTTGACCAAATGTCGGAAATTTCCCCAAATTTTTTCCATCCTGCCCAAAACCGTCGCTCTACCGACGTTTATAGAAAAGTGTCACAATACCGACACTTAGAAAAGTGTCGCAATTGCGACATTTAGAGGAAGACGTCGCAATTGCGACACTATGGCCCAAAGCATCACTATTGCGACGACTGCCTCCAAACGTCGCAAGTGCGACACAATGTCTAAGTGTCACAATTGCGACGTTTGGAGGCACCCGTCGCAATAGCGACGCTTTTTCCGTCGTCCGTATAACGACACTTATATGCGCGCTACATAAAAATACGAAACTTATATGCGCGCTAGATAAAAATGATTTTATTGTTTCGTATTCGTCGCAATAGCTACATTAACGTCTGATATCACGCACGCATTCGCCCTTCGCTCTTACAGAAAAGAATTCGCCCTCAGCATTCACCCTCAGCTCTTGCAGAACAACATTTTCCCTCAGCATTCGCCCTCAGCGTTCACCCTCAGCTCTTGCAGAACAGCATTCGCCCTCAACTCTTGCAAATGGTAAGTTCTTACCGCAGGCCCTTCCTCCTATAGTAGGGTTGCATCTATTTGGGTTTTTTTGGTCAATTCCATTGGATTGTGTTAGGCTGTAGGGTTCTCTCTAGATGTCAAGAATCAAGATTCAATGCCCTCTATTATCTTCATCACCCAATACAAGATTTAAATTTTTCCCAAAGAAACGCTTATTAATTTGGCAACCATTATTTCTCCCTGCTTTAAAAACCCTACATTTAAATGAAAACAAGCATTGCATTTCAACTACAAAAATCTATTAGTGTTCAAATGTACATGTGTGCTACATTAACGTCTAATATCACACGCGCATTCACCCTCCGCTCTTGCAGAACAACATTCGCCCTCAGCATTCGCCCTCAGCTCTTCCAGAACAACATTCACCCTCAACTCTTGCAGAACAGCATTCGCCCTTAGCATTCGCCCTTAGCTCTTGCATAACAGCATTCACCCTGCATTCTCCCTCAACTCTTGTAGAACAGCATTTGCCCTGCATTAGCCCTCAGCTCTTGTAGAACAGCATTGGCCCTCAGCTCTTGCAGAACAGCATTCGCCCTCAGCTCTTGCAAAATGGTAAGTTCTTACTGCAGGCCCTTCCTCCTATAGTAGGGTTGACTCTATTTGGGATTTTTTGGTCAATTCCATTGGATTGTGTTAGGCTATAGGGTTCTCTCTAGATGTCAAGAATCAAGATTCAATACCCTCTATTATCTTCATCACCCAATACAAGATTTAAATTTTTCCCAAAGAAACACTTATTAATTTGGTAGCCATTATTTCTCCCTGTTTTAAAAACCCTACATTTAAATGAAAACAAGCATTGCATTTCAACTAAAAAAATCTATTAGTGTTCAAATGTACATGTGTGCATCACTTGTGTAGGGTATTCCTTTTCCACTTTCACATTATCAAAGAATGTGTGCAGTATAGTTCATATTTTTTGTGATTTAGTGTTGTGTAACCAGCTCCAAAAAGAGAAGAAAGGAGATATCAACGCCTTAGAAATGAGCCACTTCGAGGGGGAAACCTCCAATACATTACATAAATGAACAATTCTTGGATGATACAATTTACAAAACCTCCTTTCTATATATATGAGTCCATGGGGCCATAATTTAATCCTAGTGGGCCACAATGTAATCTTAGCCAACCTAACAATAATAATTTAAGGGCACAATAATAACAAAATGGGGGTTACAAGGGTACAATAATAACAATAAGGGGGTTACACTAACAACAATAAGGGACTATATTAGTAATATAGGGACCTAACATGCCCCTCTCCTTCAAAAAAGTGTTGTCCTCAACGCTTGAGTAGCTCTGGGTGCTTCTGTATAAAATTCTCATCCTCCCATGTAGAATCTTCAGTGGGTAAGTTCTTCCACTTGATGAGATACTCTGAAATTGATTGATTCCGTAGTTGTCGAGTTCTTGTTTCTGTGAGCGCTTCAGGTTCCAACATGATTTTTCCTTCCTCATCAAGTTCTGGCAATATTGTTTGAACTGGAATATTTTCACCTATAACCTTCTTTAAGCATGAAACATGGAAAATTGGATGTACTCGCGAAGAAGCAAGAAGCTCCAATTTGTATGCCATAGTACCAATCTTTTGCAACACCTTGTAAGGACCATAGTACTTTGGCGATAATTTATTATCCTTCTTAGCTTGCTTGAGGGACATTTGTTTATATGGTTGTAGCTATAAAAATACCCAATCTCCTACATCAAAACTTCTCTCGCTGCGATGTTGATCTGCCTGTTGTTTCATTCGATTTTGTGCCAAATTCAGGTTATCCTTTAAGAGTTGGAGAACTTCTTGCTGATGCTCGATGTGATCTTCGACTGCTTGAACCTTCGAATTTTCCCTTAAAGACGATGTAATCGATGGTGGATGATATCCATAAAGTGCCATAAATTGGGTCATTTTTGCTGCAGTATGGAAGGAAGTGTTATACCACCATTCAGTGAGAGGTAACAACTTGACCCATTGTGTTTGTTTATCAGATACAAAACAACGAAGATATCCTTCCAAACATTTATTTACTATCTCTGTTTGACCATCAGATTGAGGATGATAAGATGAGCTATGAGCTAATTGAGTACCCAAACAAGAAAATAACTCCGTCCAAAAAATTCCCGTAAAAATGGGATCTCTGTCGCTCACAATAACCCTTGGGCTTCCATGTAGCTTTTGAATTCTGTCCACAAATGTAGTAGCAACTGTACTTGCTTTAAATGGATGAGATAATGCACAAAGTGTGCATACTTGGTAAGTCTATCAACTACCACCATGATGACATTCTTTCCTTCGGACTTAGGTAAACCTGTGATAAAATCCATTGAAATCTCCTCCCAACGTTGACTTGGAATGGATAAAGGTTGTATAAGTCTCGGGGTCTTAATTGTCTCCACTTTATTCTGCTGGCAAACCAAACATTCCGCCACAAACTTTTGAATATCAGATTTAAGGCCATCCCAAAAAAAATCTTTCTTCACCCTGTGGTAAGTTTTTAAAAATCCTGAGTGTCCTCCTAAAGGAGAAGTGTGCAATTCCAGAAGAATCTTTTGTTTTAGTTGGGAATTCTTACAAAGATATAAGCGATCTTTGTACCATAAGGAATCATTTTCCAACTAAATGTATCAGATGTACTAGGATCTTGTTGCAACTTTTGAATGAGTGTCCATACATCTTTGTCCTTCTTCCATTCATCTCTTGCTTCGGTTATCCAATCTGGTTGGATAATAGAAATGGCACAAAGCAATGCTTCCACCTCATCATTCTTTCTGGAGAGTGCATCTGCAACAACATTAAGCTTTCCTTTTTTGTAGATTATTTCAAAGTCATAACCCAACATCTTTGTGACCCATTTTTGCTGCTCTTCTGAAGATAGTCTTTGTTCCAAAAAGTGTTAAGACTATCATGATCAGTTTTTACCTTGAAGTGTCTTCCCATTAGGTAAGTTCGCCATTTCTTTAGTGCATGCAGTATTGCTAACATTTCCTTCTCATAAATAGGTTTCTGTAAATACTTTCCTTTGATTGGACGACTTTCAAAAGCAATGGGTCTTCCTTCCGGCATTAAAACTGCACCAATTCCATTTCCTGAGGCATCACATTCCACAATAAAGGTTTTTGTGAAGTCTGGCGTAGCTAAGACCGGTGCTAGGCACATTGCCTCTTTAAGATGTTCAAAGGTCTTAGTTGCTTCAGGAGTCCATGAAAATGCATCTTTCTTCAATAATGTTGTTAGAGGTGATGCTATTCTCCCATAATTCTTAAAAAACTTGCGATAATACCCTGTTAACCCGAGAAATCCTCGCAACTGCTTTATGGTCGTGGGGACTTTCCATTCCTTAATGGATTTAATTTTGTTAGGGTCTACTTTAACACCCTCGTGAGATATAATATGACCTAGATATTCCACCTCTTGTACTCCAAAGAAACATTTGGATGTTTTTGCATATAATTGTTTCTCCCGCAATAGTTTGAGCACCCTGTCAACATGTTCAACATGATCCTTCCAAGACCTGCTATAGATTAGTATATCATCAAAAAATACTAGCACAAATTTTCTAAGGAAGGGTTTGAAAATGGAATTCATCAACCCTTGAAATGTAGAAGGTGCATTGGTAAGGCCAAAAGGCATGACCAAAATTCATAATGACCCTCATGAGTTCGAAATGCTATTTTTGGAATATCTTCAGTATTCATTCTAATTTGATGATATCCTGAACGAAGATCCAACTTGGTAAAATAAATTGCTCCATGTAATTCATCCAATAATTCATCAATCACAGGAATGGGAAATTTATCTTTAATGGTGAGCTTATTGAGCTTCCTATAATCCAGACACATTCGCCATGATCCATCCTTCTTGTGTACCAATACTACATGAGTAGAGAAAGAACTTTGACTAGGTTGAATTATACCCGCCTCTAACATTTCTGCAATCATACGTTCAATTTTTCTCTTTTGGAAGTAAGGATATCTATAAGGCCTGATGTTTGGAGGAACACTTCCTGGAATCAAATGAATAGCATGATCATGATATCGAATAGGTGGGAGTCCTTTGGGAGTTTCAAACACCTTGGAATGATTGTCCAAGACTTGTTGGAGATCTGCTGAAATAGATGATTTTGATGTCAGAACGTCTAGTGAGCATAATTGTGCAATTACGCCTCGTTGTTCTTTCTTTAGAAGCTTTGTCATGACATTAGAGCTTATTATCCTTCCTGGCTTCCCTTCAATACCCCGTAATTCGACTTCCTTTCCTTCTGAAAAAAATTTCAAGAAAAGTTCTTGAAAATTAAAGCTACCGTCCCCAAAGATTGTAACCATTGTACTCCTAGTACAACATCAGCACCTCCCATAGGAATGGAAAGCATTGGACTAGTCAATACATATTCCCCCATGGTTAGCTTAATATTATGGCATTTTCCAGAGCAATTTATAGTTCCTCCATTTGCAACAATCACTTGACATTCTGGTGCTGGGTATAGGAAACAATTTAATTCCTTGGCTACCTTACAATGAATAAAATTATGGGTGCTACCTGAATCAATCAACACTATTACCTTTTTCTTCTTGATCTGTCCTAATATCTTGAGAGTTTGAGGAGTGGTAATTCCGGCGAGTGCATTACATGATATGGTCGGATTCATGTCTTCCTCTTCTATGGCTGGTTCCTGGTGTATATCCTCTTCTTTTTCATTTTCTTCTTCTTCTTCACAATCTATGTAAAATAATTTCTTTTCAGCACACTTATGACCTTTAGTGTATTTTCTATCACAACTGTAGCAAAGCCCTTTTGCTCTTTTTTTCTTCCAATTTTTGTGGTGTCAACCTTGTAGGTTGTGGAAATCTAGGCGTAGAAACACTTCCTTCTTTATAGAATTGAGTGGTAGGCTTCCTTGTCGCCATAATTTTACATTCAACTTTTCTTGCCAACCTGAATGCCTTCTCCAATGAATCAAGTTCCAAAACACGAACTTCATGTTGGATGTTATCCTTTAAAGTGCCTATGAAGAGATCAATCCTGTGTTCCTCTGGAATATCAGTTACCCTTATATTCAATTTTTTGGAAGTCCTCAATGTGCTCCCCCACTAAACCCTTTTGTTTGAGATTTATCAATTGGCTAAAGAAGGTGTTGCTCTTTGTATCCTCATAATGTGCTATCATTTCCTCCGTAAAAATTGACCAAGTGACAATTTTTTTACGGAGCAAAGCCATCGATACCATACAAATGTATTTTGTTCTAAATGTAAAGTTGCAATGCGTACCTTTTGTGTGTTTTGCACATTATGGAGATCAAAATATTGCTCCATCTGTAGTATCCATGTTACAGGATCCTTTCCATCAAACTTCTTCATATCCATCTTTGGAATATGGTGGTTCTTCCCGCCAACATTAGAGTTTATGAAATCACAATTAACATTTATTTTGTTCTCATCATGAGGTTCTTCTACTATATTTTCACCATTAGAAACCTTTCTTGTATCAACTTTGTCAAACCTTCCATTTCTGCTTTTAGAAAATTCTTCATGTTTTCCATTTTCTCATCGATCTTAGCTTCCATGTCATCCATCTTAGATTCCATGCCAGCCTCCATGCCATCCATCTTAGCTTCCACGCCTTTCTTCAAACCGTCCATCTTCACTTCCACGCCATCCATCTTAGCTTCCATGTCTTTCTTCAAACCGTCCATCTTCACTTCCACGCCTTTCTTCAAAACTTCCATTTCATTTTTTGTTGTTCTTTTGAGAGTGAAATTTGTTGCACTTGCTCTTGTAATTTTGATAGATCATGTTGCAATTCTTCATCTTCATGAGTCATGGTAGAGCCTTCTGAAGGCTTAATGGGTGTTGAATTCTTTTTAGGCGCCATTTTAGAATCCAATATTGATACCTTTTACTTGCTTTGAGGAGCTCGATATTGAAATTGAATTATCTTTGTAATTGAAAATATTTAATATCTGAAATTCAGCCCTGTAGTAGCCCTCTGAAGCATCTTTCAAATGCCACAGGTATGATCTAATTTGGATTCCCCAAGACAAAGTTGTGTCCAATCTCCCACAATGACCTAATTCTGGACTGGTTCAGTAGAGCAAACTTGTAGGACTTTCCACATGTCACTGTTTCGTCCTTTGTCTAAGTCCGTTTACTTGCGACCACTTTTTACGGCACTCAAATCCACTGCCCAGAGAGAGAGTTATTGAACTTTTCCCACGATCACCTCTTTGAGATGCAATTCAGGAGCCTGAAAAAGCACTACCTTCCACAGATCATATCTCTAAAATATTAAGCAAGCCTCAAATTTTTGAAAACAGATTTCAGCGTCGCACTGCATCTAATTTCAGCTTCTAAAACCTTCGTAGAAAAAAATTTATAGCGAAAAATGCCACGATGATCTATTTAGAGCTTAAAAGACCTAACTTCCAATGATGATATCTCCGAAAATATTATAACTTCGCTCTAAAATTTTTAGCCAATTTTCCTAGATATCAGCTTCGCGCCCTAAAAATTTCTGCTTCTGAAACTTCGTAGAAACAAAGTTATAGCGAAAATTCCACGATGATCTGTTTGGAGCAGCGAAACCTAGAATCCCAAGCTCTGATACCAAATGTTGCGTAACCAGCTCCAAAAAGAGAAGAAAAGAGATATAAACGCCTTAGAAATAAGCCACTTCGAGGGGGAAACCTCCAATACATTACATAAATGAACAATTCTTGGATGATACAATTTACAAAACCTCCTTTCTATATATAGGAGTCCATGTGGCCATAATGCAATCCTAGTGGGCCACAATGTAATCCTAGCCGACCTAACAATAATAATTTAAGGGCACAATAATAACAAAATGGGGGTTACAAGGGTACAATAATAACAATAAGGGGGTTACACTAACAACAATAAGGGACTATACTAGTAATATAGGGACCTAACATTTAGATTATCTTGAAAAAGGAAAGGTAAATTATTTCCCATGGAAAAAGAAGGTTTTCCCTTTTTACTACTGGAAATGGTACAACAAAGTTCCATTTCTACCCGAAACTCCTATGAAACAAGAACCAAATAAAGGCCATGTCCTCAATGGACATCATTTGGCTTTGAAAATGGCCATTGCACCATGTTGTTTCTTATATTACATCACGATAGTTTCTTAGGTCATTTCTTGTTTCTTGAGATGAAAACAACCAAAGAAATTGTGAAGATCCTTTCAAGAAATAAATGACCATTTCTGAATCATATCTCAACTATTTTTTATTTTATTCAGTGGTTGCTTACTTTGAGAGAAATTTGACACTTTTATAAGGAATATAACATAAAAACACAAATGGGAAGGAATTGATGAGGTAGATGACCTTTAGTTGTTGTCAATTAAGAATTGATAATACACGATGCATGTTCTGTACTACAAACTAGATTCCTTCATGGAGTTAGGACACAGAGTATTGAATCAAAGTTGTAGTTTCTAACTTCTTGTATTGGTCCATCAATCTTGAAATTCAGACATTGCATGTCTTCATTGCTTCATGTTTGAATAATTTGCATCATATCGTACAATAGGAAATTAGGAATTATGATTATTATTACTTTATGGATTTGTTAAGTTACTTTTAAGTTTGCATGGTTTAGTGTGAAATTATTCTAGTGTGCCCCTAGGCCCAAGTGAAGGAATGCCAAGGACTGAGAACCCTAGCTTTTAAATGGTATTGTTTCTTATACCCAAAAACCCCTCAACATCACTTCTTATTAGTTCTTAACAATAGTGTTGTAAACAATTTGAGAATTGATATAGCAAATTCTCGCACTTCTCAAGATAAAGTCCTAAAGCTAAAGTGTGATACCATGTGTAATTCAATAGCCCCATTGTCACCTCACCAACCTCTTTTCACTTCGGGCTAGCTCTCCTCCAACTCAAGGGGGGTTCTCCCTAGTAGATGTTAGGGATTTAATGGCCCAACAAAACCAATTCAAGAGCCCCCTAACTCTCTATGTTTACTACTATCAATCAAAATATTGAACAATAGGGTCAGACATGCATCCTGAAGATAAAATTTCCAGGGTATTTTTGGGTAATTTCAAAGGGAAAGTCCCCAAACACATATAATCAAGGAATTATAACGTGATTTCAAACATTAAATATCAACAAAATCGTTTAAATGATATTGAAAGGAAAAAGGTGATGGAAGATAGAAAGTGCCTTACTTAAATGCTCTAAGGATTTTTCAGCAGTTGCTCCAAAAGCTTCACTTCAAGGCCCTTCAAGATCGTCTCCAACAATGCTATACCATCAGCTTCAACAATGTTGCTCCAAAAATATCCTCAAGGTCTTCACAACAAGTTTACTAGAAGTTTCTCCAACAATATATTCAATAAGGTCTTTCCAATCCAACAATATATACCCAATCCAATGATTATTTCCTTCAATGTATTTATCCTTTTGTCTTTGGCCTGAGAAGAGGCTTTTTCAAGCTGCAATTGTGCATTAGTGTTATCCAAAGAATCATGCAACTTCTGAGTTGCCATTGCTTTATCGGTCAGAGTAGAATAGATCATTTCACCAGTCTGCTTATGTAACTCAATCTGATCTAAAGTATGAATATCCTTTGCTAAGACTTCAAAATTTGTTCTAATATAATCTGCAGTTTTTTGAGGTTGCTGCACTTTTGGTTTGATGTGACTCATTATCATTTTGCCTTGTTGAATGTCATAAGCTGACATCAATATTTCTTGATTCTTAGGAGCCATCTTCAAATACTGATTGTAAACCTGGAGTCTTAGCAGATCATTCCTGGCTTTTATATTGATAAAGGTTTTCTTTATATCTCCTGCATCTTTAACTGGTGGTTTGAAAGAAGATATTTCAACACTCTGTTTATTTTGCAGCTCTTTTCTCTGTAAAGTAGTGGATGCCCCACTGACTGTACCTGTTTGTTAACTATCCAAATTTTCTCTCTAGCTATCAGGAATTTCCTGAACAAAATCTACTTCTGGAAGAGGATTTAAGTTTTGTCTTTTAGCATGAGGTTGTTTTGAAGATCCACCAACAGGGGTAGCAGCTTCAACATTTCTTTTCTTTCCTTTTTCTACAGTAAGAGGAGGTTGTAAAATTGAAATTTCTGGCTCATTGATTTGAGTAGGAGGAATCTGTACTTGACCCTGTTCTTTAGAAGTCTCAGGTTGCTGTGTCATTGTGAATTTTTCAAATACTTGTATGTCAGGCTCCTTTTCTTTTCATTTAGATTCTATTGTGGCCAATGCACTGATCTCCTATAAATTTTGTTGAGAAGTCCCTGTAGAAGAAGGACCAATACCTGGTATCTGCACCTGTCCAAAAGTGTCTAGGTCAAGTATTTTCTCAAGGTATTTCATTACAGTTTCAACATTGACCTATTCACTATCTTGTTCTACCAATGTTCCTTCCATCCATTCATTCATATTGGCATACTGTTCAATTTCTGGGATTCTTTGATGAATGTATGGTGATAGTTTGTTTTTCATTCTTCTGTCACAAATAAAGCTATTTGGGTCATAAGGAAATTCTAGAAAATTTTTGTAATCCGAGATATTCTTCTTAAGATTCTTTCTCGTCTCCTTTCCAAAGATCTCTAGGGTTACAAACAAAGTAATCAATCACTTTTTGATCCCGAGCCGAGCCTTTTTATTTGTACGGTATAATGAACTATATCTCGAGTTACAAATCTTCCCGAAATACTCTAGTGCAAATAGTCTCATGGGGACATATTTGGGCAACTTGAATGGGCACAATTCACATCCATATATTCTCGATCTCAGGATTTTGATACAAGTACCAATACCTACCCTATATTATTTTGAGAGCCGTATAATTTTCTCATTTCATTATTGACTTCAGGAAGGAAATCCGTATGAGAATCAGATGAATTATGGGTGATGGAAGACCAAAATATCACAGACCTAGGATTTCCTTTGGCATCAAGTTTCTGAACATGGAAAGGGAAACTTTCTGATTGGTAATAAATCATGAGATGATATATAACAGAAGAATATTTGAACACTTTTTCATTCTCAAATATCATGAACTGATCATGGATTTTATCAGCAATGTAGGATGCAAAATCATACTTGACAGCAGGGGATTGTCCAGGGGTAAATATAGACAACAATACTATGGTTAATTGATCAACATATTCATTAGTATTGAAACCCATGATAAAGGATATCATATTCAGAATAAGCATGCCCACATTAGTGAAAAAAGTATAACCATAGGGGGGAGGGCCTTTGGGCTGATGCTATGGTAACATGAAGGTTTGACAAATGTGATTTAACTCTTCATGGGACAAATTGGCAGACTTTTCAAGTAATTCTCCCATGGACAAGGGAGTGAGGGCTTGACCAGGTTGAAATTGTAGCATTTCATTTATCAACTGAGTAGTGATTGGGAAAAGGATGTTCTGACTCAGGGACAAAACTGCTCTTTGATTGGGGTCATAGTTTGCATGGCAGTAATGAATTAACTCATGAAAAATATGGACTGAGGGGAGAAGATACATGGGGAGATTGGATTCCCATAATCCAATAATATTAGAACCGTTTATAAAGTTATCTCTGTAGCGACAAAAGGTTTGAAGAGGATTATACTAAGAACGAGGTCTTTAATTTGAAAATCTCTATCTGCTAGGGGTAGATAGTCTAAATCTCTGGGAGGGGCATTCAAAGGTGTGACGTTCATAGCCACTGGAACCTCCATTTTTGGTTCTTGTGGATTCAGAAATGGATTTCTGGTTTTTCTGAAGAACAAACACAATTACAAGTTTTGGGAATGCAATTTACAATTCAGGATCAAATGCATCAAATTAACTCTCGTTTATTTTTCAGGAATTTAAAAAAAAAATCTAGGATTTCACAGAGTTTTAACGGGAATTGGGGTAAATACCTGTTTTTTGGGAGATGAGCAGTGATTAAACAGGTACATGCTATGGCGTACGAACTTTGGATTACTGGTATGCAATTGTCTTAAGAAAAATACAGTTGATGGTGCTTGACAGTTTGTTTTTGAAATTATCTGCATGAGACTTTGGTCGTTCACTGAATAATGAAAATGACACAGGCAAAATTGTTTTATTCACAAAGTCCAAAGGGTGACGGGGTTTTATTTATTTATTTAGTGGATGACGTCAGCAGGTACGGAGGATGAGTCACGGGAGGCAAGCGGTAAGCGGTTTCCATCGCACCGCTTTTGGGGAAAAGTGGTTTTGGGCGGAGGGCGAGCGATTCCATAGAATGATTGATGTGTGGCATGGCACTGTTTGAAAACCGTTGGGCCATCGCGCGTTATTGTTCCGACGCGGATGGCTAGCGATATCATTAATAACCGTTGATCTCAGATGGGTTGATCAAACGACGATGGGGGACGTGGAAGTGATGGGGATTTAATATGGAGGGCTCGACGCAATTAAACGTTAATTAATTTCATCGGGGGGAATTTGATTGGCGGAGTTAATTAATCGTGAGGATTAATCAATTTGTTTATAAAAATGCAGGAAAGTGATAGGGAAATGATTTAACCAAGGTTAGCGGTTAAGGGAGGTATTGGGGATTTTACAAAGGGTTTATAGTTTTAACCTTGGGAAAGGGAGTCGGGGGATTAAACTACACAGGGGAAGAATTATTTTTGTATTAAAACACGTAATAAAACATGTTTTAATTATTTTTTCAATATACTTTTATTATATGATAATTAAATCAGATTAATCTAATTACCATAGGGGGCGTAATTTAATATTACGATATATTTAGCCAAAGGGGGCATAAAGTGGGTTTTTTATTCAAACATGTGGGAATAAATAACTTTGGCTAAAATTTATTAATGGGTTTTTGGGGATATTATATAAAAATGAGTTATATATAATAGGAGAAGGTGATTTTTGTAAGGATTTAATACATAAAATCAATGTTAATATGACAAGGGGACAATGTAAACTCAAAATACATTAATACAACTAAGAAAGTGAATATTTAAAAGCAAATTGCATTATAATCACTTCATCACTTAGACTTGGAATAAAATGTGATTTTGAGGGTTTTTTATGAAATAATGCATAATTTTCCTAAGTAAAATGGGATTTTACTTAGGAAAAGCTGTTTAGAAATGAGTGAATGTTATGAAGAATGACTCTGCTAGACTTCTAAACTTTTCCGGTTATTGGGTCGAGGGTCCCATTCCTCCAAAGTCAAGGAAATGCCTTGAGCCCCTCCAATTTTCAAATACCTTAGTACTTAGGGGAAATTAGTGAAATCTTTAGGGGAAGATGAGAAGGGAAGTTAATAACTGTGACTTTTCTTTGCTTTGAATTTCTTCCAGTATAGTGTCCGCCTTTGCAATTTGTGATGAAAGTACCATACCACATTTAGAGTCATTGTCCATCACATACAATTTCGCAACATCATCTACCTACCTTACCTACTTTACTCTACCATTTTTTCTTCTTTATTAGGTAAAACTTAGACCGGCAAACCCTTATCACACTTTTCTTTTTACATGTAGAAATCTACCTAAGTTTACACTTATTACATCCAAGGGCTCAGATTAAATTGTTGAGCTACTTTTTATTTACTCTACCTATCTACTTATCTGCCAAGATTAAACTGTTTGGCCAGATATTTATTCTCTATTCTACAACATGAAATTGAAAGATGAACTAGCCAAGCTTAAAATTTTTGACTGTCCATAAATTGTGGCATAGGATACAAGTTGCACACAATTTTGTTTATTACATCAGAGCAAAAAGTAGTGGCAGTTAGACTTGCACACTTTCCTTGGCCTTTCTTTTGGTGGGGTTCATTTTCTTTTACTTTTTTGACCATTTTTATTCTTTTTACCGTTTGATTTTTCTTTTAGGGTATACCCTCTTTTCATTTTTTAAATTTTTTGATTTTTTGATAATATGGAAACCTTTGCAACAAGAAAAGGTATGAACATATTAAATAAATCATCAAGTCAATCATGAAATATGACACCTATTGGTATAGGAGTCTAACACTGGCTCCACTTGAGGATGGCTTTTCCTAGTGAAAAGTCAAGAACAAATAGTCGGCTTGTCCCTAATCCATTGACCTTGGTGAACCTGTGAATGGCCTGTTCCCACAAACCGAAATCTCGATCTCAAACTTAAAATAAATACACAAAAGTTTTCAAACCAAATTAATGAAAAACTAGCTGAAAATTGAAAAAAAAAAAAAAAATGCTCAAAATTCTGAGCTTATTGGCACTCATCTACCTACTCAATCTACTAAAAATATTATTGAATCAGGTAATACAAAATCGAAATGAAGCCAATCAATTAGTCAGAACAATAAATGGATAACTTGATTGCTTGTGACTCAAAATTGGAAGTATATTATGATCATGTGCCTTTATAATAAAAGATATGATGTAAAGGCCACTTGTGATGTATTTGATCCTTATAGAGAAAACATGTTTCTTGCAGATTTAATAAAAATATTCTCCATATAATATGATATAGGATCAATAAAAGTATGATGTATGTTATTTACTTCTAGGCCTTCAATGACTGGTTGCTCAGTTGTATTATGAATATTATGCCTTGAAACTATTTCTTCTGTCTTGTGTTTGAAAGAATAATCATCCTCAATATGCAAGTCAAAAGATAGTACAATTTCCTCTTGCTTAGGAGAAGGAAGATTTTCACAGAATTCTTTAAGATTTCGGAAATTGTATGACTGATTTTGAGAATGCAAAAGTTTAATTTCATTTTCATAATTTTCAGAAATTATCTCAAGAACACATATTTTCAGTTTGGGAGCATATTTTCTTGATTTCAAAAGAAGAAATAAAGCTCTTAAAAAATCCTCATCAAGCTGAAGTTATAATATCTCAACCCTCAAAATAGCTAGTGATTGTTTTGTGAAATTATCATAATTATCATCATACTGATCATGTAAGTCTAAAACACTTAAGAACTCGGATTTTCTTAGGAATAGGTCATTTTATAATAGTCAGACCTTTGAGGCTCCAACTTCACTCCTTCCTTTAAAACAATATGAACCAAATACTCGAATTCTTATTTCCCAAAGCACATTTGGATATTTTTACATAAAAATTGATTATTCTCAATAATTTATATAAATTTTCCACATGTTTACTAGTGTGGTATTCCCATGATTTATTATAAATATGTGTATTATCAAAGAAAACCAACACAAATTTTATGTGATGGGATCAAACAAAATTGTTCTAAGTCGATCCCGCTTCTTTGACTTCAAACCTGCGATAAACCATAATTCAAACCAAATTTGCATTCTAAAAGAGCTGGCCGACATCAAACAATTTTGTGACGCGAAACCAAATGAATTCTCGCCCTAATATTTTTCTTGGTCTGTTAACATCGTACGGAGTGGAGACAGACGAATTTCTTATCAAATTCGCCCTAATCTTTTTCGGGTCCAGATTTCCACTGCACGAGTGGCCCAAACAAAGATTCGCTCCAATCAATTTTTGCCATGTGTCCTCAATCAGAACTTGCCTTGCTTCCGGCTGCGGGTGCATTCGATGTCGTTTAAGGCGATGGGACATGGATGTGGCGATTTCATATCAATCGCATAAGTTTTAACGCTGTTCAATTAAGTTCCAAGGTTTTCACATCTGATCGCATTAAGTTTTAACACTGTTCAAGATCGGACCTCCACTCTTGTTAGCGATTCTGCATGCTCCAATATGATCCAGCCTTCGGCTCTCATTAATGATCAGAGATTAATTATGATGGGCGTCCTTCGATTGCATTGCATTCGGGTCGATAAAATGGCATTTCGCTATGGTTTTTCAGACGAGTCGGTTGCTGGGTTACACTGCCTGCTCACTGTGACGAGAAGGAGAAGTGGCCAGCTGAACTACTGCGTAGACCTTGCTGCATATCTGCATTTCTTTCGGTCTGGTCCTTGTCTATCTTCCTCTGTTTCTTGGAATTCTACTTCTCTGTCTCCTCTTGTGCCCACTGCTAGTGAGACTGCACCCATGCCTCGCATGCGTCAAAGGATGTGTTGCCGCAGGGGGAGCACTAGAGGTCAAATCATGCGCACTCCCTCCAGCCCCTCAACCGAGTTGTCTTTCGGCCAGTCCAGTGATTATTATGCAGGTCGCTATCAAAATACTAGGAGTGGGCAGGGTCAGGTTGTAGGATCTAGCCACCGTATGGATTCCCCTGCTCCTCGTTTCCTCACCGCTAGTTCACCTTCTCCCACGACGCGCACTGCGCAATTTTCCTTTAATTTCTCTCTCAACCGCCCACAAATTACAGCTTCAGTCACTGTGGTTTTCCGTGAGGAGGCCCAAATGGAGGAAGAATGCACCCGTCCGGCGGGTTTGAGCTCGGAAAAAGCCGGCCAGCATTCGGGCCTTCAGGAGGGGAGCCGTGGCATGAATGCGGAGGTAGCACCTAGCGATCCTGGACCTTCCGAAGGATGGTGCTGAATCGTCAAGGAGCCGGAGGAGTAGTTTGGTTAATTTGTTTTTCTTGCTTTGCGACCCACTTAATTGGGCTGCTTTTAGATTATTTTACTGTGCTGGACCTTTGTAATATTTTTGAATTCTGTAAATTAAACGTTCAAGACTAGTTTCCCCGTATGAGGGCAGTCTTCTTAATTTTTTGATTTTTTTATGACAAATTTGCCATGAGTCTGGGCAATGATTTTGACTTTGGTGTAATTTTATTCCCACTATTAATAGATTAACTTTGCTTAGAAATTTTTTTTTTCCCTGTTTCTATTTTAAACCTGTTTTTTGAAATACAGAGCCATGTTTATATGGTCTACGTATTATACTCTTTCTCTATATATCTAGTACAGGAACCTTTTTGCTATGAACAGGGTGGATGTTGTAGCGGGCTAGTAATGGAAACAAGTGAGCCTAAACCTTACATCTCGGATGCAACAGATGGTTACCAATTTTGGAATCAAACGAGGCTGATCTTACAACCGAGCCTGGGTTTCTGCAGATGGTTATCACACTCCTCACATGATTAGAGTTTTTCTCTATTCAAGGATTTTGGGTACTTTAATTTGTATTTAGAACAATGGATGTCAGTACTCTATTTGTTGCTTTACTATTCTACATACTGCTATTTCACTTTCTTATAGATGCCTCGGGCATATTTGGATGCTTTCTTAGATTGTCGATAATCTCCATGTGGATTGTTACTGGGTTTTATATCAAGTCCCTGTATGTGACATGTATTTTTCATCATTGTCTAGGGTGACTTCCACTTTCCGGGATGGATATTTGGGTTCCAATCTTCGTATGTGAAAATTTAATGACTTGCGGACTCGTTTTACTCATATAATATATCTAAAACAAATGTCTTCTAGAAAAAACACTAATGTTTATCAACGCTCAAAATTCAGCTTAAGGCCGGGTCTATGTTGGGTCGGTTTATTGATATGGTCCGATGGTCTTTTTATATTTTGGACATATCACACTCCTCACCCGATTAGCGTTTTTCTCTGCTCATGGATTTTAGGTACTTTAATTTGTATTTGGAACAATGGACGTCGGTATTCTATCTGTTGCTTTACTATTCTACATACTGCTATTTCACTTTCTTATAGATGCCTCGGGCATATTTGGATGCTTTCTCGGATTGTCGATAATTCCATGTGGACCGTTATCGGGTTTTATATCAAGTCCCCGTATGTGACATGGGGTATTTTTCTATCACTGTCTAGGGTGGGACTTCCACTTTTCTGGATGGATATTTGGGTTCCAATCTTCAGATGTGAAAATGTAATGACTTCATGGAATGTTTTACTTCATATAATATATTCAAAACAACGTTTTTTCTCTTGTGAAAAGAAAATGATTAATGTTTATCACTCTGCCTTCAAAACTAGCGATGTCGGTCTATGTTGCTGGTTTATTGATATCGTCTTATGGTCTTTTTATATTTTGGACATATCACACTCCTCACATGATTAGCATTTTTCTCTGTTCAAGGATTTTTGGTACTTTAATTTGTATTTGGAACAATGGATGTCGGTACTTTATCTGTTGTTTTACTATTCTACATACTACTATTTCACTTTCTTATAGATGCCTAGGGCATATTTGGATGCTTTCTCAGATTTGTCGATAATTTCCATGTGGACCGTTACTGGGTTTTATATCATGTCCCTGTATGTGACATGGGGTATTTTTCAATCATTGTCTGGGGTGGGAATTCCACTTTTCTGGATGGATATTTGGGTTCCAATATTCATATGTGAAAATGTAATGACTTCATGGAATGTTTTACTTCATATAATATATTCAAAACAACGTTTTTTCTCTTGTGAAAAAAAAATGATTAATGTTTATCACTCTGCCTTCAAAACTAGCTATGCTGGTCTATGTTGCTGGTTTATTGATATGGTCTGATGGTGTTTTTATATTTTGGACATATCACACTCCTCACATGATTAGCGTTTTTCTCTGTTCAAGGATTTTGGGTACTTTAATTTGTATTTGGAACAATGGACGTCGGTACGTACTCTATCTGTTGCTTTACTATTCTACATACTGCTATTTCACTTTCTTATAGATGCCTTCGGCATATTTGGATGCTTTCTCAGATTGTCGATAATCTCCATGTGGACCGTTACTGGGTTTTATATCAAGTCGCTGTATGTGACATGGGGTATTTTTCTATCATTGTCTGGGTGGGACTTCCACTTTTCTGGATGGATATTTGGGTTCCAATCTTAAGATGTGAAAATGTAATGACTTCATGGACTATTTTACTTCATACAATATATTCAAAACATCGTTTTTTCTCTTGTGAAAAAAAAAATTATTAATGTTTATCACTCTGCCTTCAAAACTAGCGATGCTGGTCTATGTTGCTGGTTTATTGATATGGTCTGATGGTCTTTTTATATTTTGGACATATCACACTCCTCACATGATTAGCGTTTTTCTCTGTTCAAGGATTTTTGGTACTTTAATTTTTATTTGGAACAATGGACGTCGGTACTCTATCTGTTGCTTTACTATTCTACATACTGCTATTTCACTTTCTTATAGATGCCTCGGGCATATTTGGATGCTTTCTCAGATTGTCGATAATCTCCATGTGGACCGTTACTGGGTTTTATATCAAGTCCCTGTATGTGACATGGGGTATTTTTCTATCACCGTCTGGGGTGGGACTTCCACTTTTCTGGATGGATATTTGGGTTCCAATCTTCAGATGTGAAAATGTAATGACTTCATGGACTATTTTACTTCATATAATATATTCAAAACAACGTTTTTTCTCTTGTGAAAAGAAAATGATTAATGTTTATCACTCTGCCTTCAAAACTAGCGATGCTGGTCTATGTTGCTGGTTTATTGATATGGTCTGATGGTCTTTTTATATTTTGGACATATCACACTCCTCACATGATTAGCGTTTTTCTCTGTTCAAGGATTTTGGGTACTTTAATTTGTATTTGAAACAATGGACGTCAGTACTCTATCTGTTGCTTTACTATTCTACATACTGCTATTTCACTTTCTTATAGATGCCTCGGGCATATTTGGATGCTTTCTCAGATTGTCGATAATCTCCATGTGGACCGTTACTGGGTTTTATATCAAGTCCCTGTATGTGACATGGGGTATTTTTCTATCATTGTTTGGGGTGGGACTTCCACTTTTTTGGATGGATATTTGGGTTCCAATATTCATATGTGAAAATGTAATGACTTCATGGACTGTTTTACTTCATATAATATATTCAAAACAACGTTTTTTCTCGTGAAAAAAAAATGATTAATGTTTATCACTCTGCCTTCAAAACTAGCGATGCTGGTCTATGTTGCTGGTTTATTGATATGGTCTTATGGTCTTTTTATATTTTGGACATATCACACTCCTCACATGATTAGCGTTTTTCTCTGTTCAAGGATTTTTGGTACTTTAATTTGTATTTGGAACAATGGACGTCGGTACTCTATCTGTTGCTTTACTATTCTACATACTGCTATTTCACTTTCTTATAGATGCCTCGGGCATATTTGGATGCTTTCTCAGATTTGTCGATAATCTCCATGTGGACCGTTACCGGGTTTTATATCATGTCCCTGTATGTGACATGGGGTATTTTTCTATCATTGTCTGGGGTGGGACTTCCACTTTTCTGGATGGATATTTGGGTTCCAATCTTCAGATGTGAAAATGTAATGACTTCATGGAATGTTTTACTTCATATAATATATTCAAAACAATGTTTTTTCTCTTGTGAAAAAAAAATGATTAATGTTTATCACTCTGCCTTCAAAACTAGCTATGCTAGTCTATGTTGCTAGTTTATTGATATGGTCTGATGGTCTTTTTATATTTTGGACATATCACACTCCTCACATGATTAGCGTTTTTCTCTGTTCAAGGATTTTGGGTACTTTAATTTGTATTTGGAACAATGGACGTCGGTACTCTATCTGTTCTTTTACTATTCTACATACTGCTATTTCACTTTCTTATAGATGCCTCGGGCATATTTGGATGCTTTCTCAGATTTGTCGATAATCTCCATGTGGACCGTTACTGGGTTTTATATCATGTCCCTGTATGTGACATGGGGTGTTTTTCTATCATTGTCTGGGGTGGGACTTCCAATTTTCTGGATGGATATTTGGGTTCCAATCTTCAGATGTGAAAATGTAATGACTTCATGGACTGTTTTACTTCATATAATATATTCAAAACAACGTTTTTTTCTCTTGTGAAAAAAAAATGATTAATGTTTATCACTCTGCCTTCAAAACTAGCTATGCTGGTCTATGTTGCTGGTTTATTGATATGGTCTGATGGTCTTTTTATATTTTGGACATATCACACTCCTCACATGATTAGCATTTTTCTCTGTTGCAGGATTTTAGGTACTTTAATTTGTATTTGGAACAATGGAAGTCGGTACTCTATCTGTTGCTTTACTATTCTACACACTGCTATTTCACTTTCTTATAGATGCCTCGGGCATATTTGGATGCTTTCTCAGATTGTCGATAATCTCCATGTGGACCGTTACTGGGTTTTATATCAAGTCCCTGTATGTGACATGAGGTATTTTTCTATCACTGTCTGGGGTGGGACTTCCACTTTTCTAGATGGATATTTGGGTTCCAATCTTCAGATGTGAAAATGTAATGACTTCATGGACTGTTTTACTTCATAGAATATATTCAAAACAACGTTTTTTCTCTTGTGAAAAGAAAATGATTAATGTTTATCACTCTGCCTTCAAAACTAGCGATGCTGGTCTATGTTGCTGGTTTATTGATATGGTCTGATGGTCTTTTTATATTTTGGACATATCACACTCCTCACATGATTAGCGTTTTTCTCTGTTCAAGGATTTTGGGTACTTTAATTTGTATTTGAAACAATGGACGTCGGTACTCTATGTGTTGTTTTACTATTCTACATACTGCTATTTCACTTTCTTATAGATGCCTTGGGCATATTTGGATGCTTTATCAGATTTGTCAATAATCTTCATGTGGACTGTTACTGGGTTTTATATCATGTCCCTGCATGTGACATGGGGTATTTTTCTATCATTGTTTGGGGTGGGACTTCCACTTTGCTGGATGGATATTTGGGTTCCAATCTTCATATGTGAAAATGTAATGACTTCATGGACTGTTTTACTTCATATAATATATTCAAATCAACGTTTTTTCTCTTATGAAAAAAAAATGATTAATGTTTATCACTCTACCTTCAAAACTAACTATGCTGGTCTATGTTGCTGGTTTATTGATATGGTCTGATGGTATTTTTATATTTTGGACATATCACACTCCTCACATGATTAAAGTTTTTCTCTGTTCAAGGATTTTGGGTACTTTAATTTGTATTTGGATCAATGGACGTCGGTACTCTATCTTTTGCTTTACTATTCTACATACTGTTATTTCACTTTCTTATAGATGCCTCAGGCATATTTGGATGCTTTCTCAGATTGTCGATAATCTCCATGTGGACCGTTACTGGGTTTTATATCATGTCCCTGTATGTGACATGGGGTATTTTCTATCATTGTCTGGGGTGGGACTTCCACTTTTCTGGATGGATATTTGGGTTCCAATCTTCAGATGTGAAAATGTAATGACTTCATGGACTATTTTACTTCATATAATATATTCAAAACAACATTTTTTCTCTTGTGAAAAAAAATGATTAATGTTTATCACTCTGCCTTCAAAACTAGCGATGCTGGTCTATGTTGCTGGTTTATTGATATGGTCTGATGGTCTTTTTATATTTTGGATATATCACACTCCTCACATGATTAGCGTTTTTCTCTGTTCAAGGATTTTGGGTACTTTAATTTGTATTTGGAACAATGGACGTCGGTACTCTATTTGTTGCTTTACTATTCTACATACTGCTATTTCACTTTCTTATAGATGCCTCGGGCATATTTGGATGCTTTCTCAGATTATCGATAATCTCCATGTGGACCGTTACTGGGTTTTATATCATGTCCCTGTATGTGACATGGGGTATTTTTCTATCATTTTCTGGGTTGGGACTTCCACTTTTCTGGATGGATATTTGGGTTCCAATCTTCAGATGTGAAAATGTAATGACTTCATGGACTGTTTTACTTCATATAATATATTCAAAACATCGTTTTTTCTCTTGTGAAAAAAAAATGATTGTTTATAGTCGAAGCGATGCGGGGTAGTTTATTATATTAATATTTCACGGTCATTGGAATGCCCACAATTCATAACAAATATTGGAAATTTACTGTCCTGTTTTAAAGTTTCATTTTTTTTTTTAAATTGAACCCGCCATCGGTATACCGATGCCTTGTAAGCGTCGGAATTGCGACAGCTTAAAAATGTCAGACCACATTTCGTCGGAATTGCGACAATTTACAAATGTCGGAAGAGAAACGTTCAAAACATAGGACCACATTTCTTCGGAATTGCGACAGTTTACAAACGTCGAAGGAGCGACGTTCAAAACGTCAGACCACATTTCGTCGGAATTGCGACAGTTTACAAACGTCGGAAGAGCAATATTCAAAACGTCGGACCACATTTCTTCGAAATTGCAACAGTTTACGAACGTCGGAAGAGCGACGTTAAAAATGTCAGACCACATTCCGTCGAAAGTGCGACAGTTCACAAACGTTGGAAGTGCGACAGTTTGGGAAATGTCGGAAGAGCGACGCTTGTTTGGAAGCGACGGAAAAAGTGTCAGTAGTGCGACACTTTGTAAATGCATCGGAATTGCGACTGCATGGCAAACCACGCTTTGCCCATCCTCGAACTATCGCTCTTGCGACGACTATGTGTCGGAATAGAGACGATTTGGCCGTCGGAAATTGCTTCAAATTTTCTAGTGGAAGTGTTGCTACTCCTAGATTTCAACAACCTACAAGGTTGAGACCACAAAATTTGCAAGAAAAAATAGCAATAGGGCTTTGCTACAGTTGTGATAGCAAATACACTAAAGGTCATAAGTGTGCTGAGAAGAAATTATTTTACATAGATTGTGAAGAGGAAGAAGAAAATTAACAAGAAGAGGATATACACCGGGAACCAACCCTAGAAGAGGAAGAAATGAGTCTGACCATATCGTGTAATGCATTGGCAGGAATTACCACTCCTCAAACTCTCAAGATAGAAGGACATATCAAGAAGAAAAAGGTAATAGTGTTGATTGATTCATGTAGTACCCATAATTTTATTCATTGTAAGGTAGCCAAGGAATTGAATTGTTTCCTATACCTAGCACCATAATGTCAAGTGATGGTTGCAAATGGAGGAACTATAAATTGCTCTGGAAAATGCCACAATATCAAGCTAACCATGGGGGAATATGTATTGAATAGTCCAATGCTTTCCATTCCTATGGGAGGTGCTGATGTTGTACTAGGAGTACAATGGTTACAATCTTTGGGGACGGTAGCCTTTAATTTTCAAGAAATTTTCTTAAAATTTTTTCAGAAGGAACGTAAGTTGAATTACGGGGTATTGTAGGGAAGCCAGGAAAGATAATAAGCTCTAATGTCATGAAAAAACGTCTAAAGAAAGAACAGCGAGGCATAATTGCACAATTATGCTCACTAGAAGTTCCAACATCAAAATCATCTATTTCTGCAGATCTTCAAAAAGTCTTCGACAATCACTCCAAGGTTTTTGAAACTCCCAAAGGACTCCCACCTATCGTGATCATGAACATGCTATTCATTTGATTCCAGGAAGCGTCCTCCAAACATCAGGCCTTATATATATCGTTATGTCCAAAAGAGGGAAATTGAACGTATGATTGCAGAAATGTTAGAGGCGAGTATAATTCAACCTAGTCAAAGTTCTTTTTCTGCTCTTGTAGTATTGGTACACAAGAAGGATGGATCATGGAGAATGTGTCTCGATTATAGGGAGCTCAATAAGCTCACCATTAAAGATAAATTTCCCATTACTTTTATTGATGAATTATTGGATGAATTACATGGAGAAATTTATTTTACCAAGTTGGATCTTCGTTCAGGATATCATCAAATTAGAATGAAGACTGAAGATATTCCAAAAATAGCATTTCAAACTCATGAGGGTCTTTATGAATTTTTGGTCATGCCTTTTGGCCTTACCAATGCACCTTCTACATTTCAAGGGTTGATGAATTCCATTTTCAAACCCTTCCTTAGAAAATTTGTGCTAGTACTTTTTGATGATATACCAATCTACAACAAGTCTTGGAAGGATCATGTTTAACATGTTGACAGTGTGCTCAAACTATTGTAGGAGAAACAATTATATGAAAAAATATCCAAATATTTATTTGGAGTAATGGATGAGGTGGAAGATTCAAATGGCATGACTACCAAGGTGCTAAGGCACTCTGAACAGCACCAGCCACTGTAAGGAATGGAAAGTCCCCACAACCATAAAGCAGTTGCAAGGATTTCTCAGGTTAACAGGGTATTATCGCAAGTTTGTTAAGAATTATGGGAGAATAGCAGCACCTCTAACAACATTATTGAAGAAAGATGCATTTTCATGGACTCCTGAAGCAACTAAGGCCTTTGAACATCTTAAAGAGGCAATGTTCCTAGCACCGGTCTTAGCTATGCCAGACTTCACAAAAACCTTTATTGTGGAATGTGATGCCTCAGGAAATGGAATTGGTGTTATTTTAATGCAAGAAGGAAGACCCATTACCTTTGAAAGTCATCCAATCAAAGGAAAGTATTTACAAAACCCTATTTATGAGAAGGAAATGTTAGCAATACTGCATGCACTAAAGAAATGGAGAACTTACCTAATGGGAAGACACTTCAAGGTAAAAACTGATCATGATAGTCTTAAGCACTTTTTGAAACAAAAACTATCTTCAGAATAGCAGCAAAAATGGGTCACAAAGATGTTGGGTTATGACTTTGAAATAATCTACAAAAAAGGGAAGCTAAATGTTGTTGCAGATGCACTCTCAAGAAATAATGAAGAGATGGAAGCATTGCTTTGTGCCATTTCTATTATCCAACCAGATTGGATAACTAAAAAAAGAGATGAATGGAAGAAGGATGAAGAAGTGTGGACACTCATTCAAAAGTTGCAACAAGATCCTAGTGCGTCTGATACATTTAGTTGGAAAAATGATTCCTTATGGTACAAAGATCGCTTAAATCTTTCTAAGAATTCCCAACTAAAAAAAAATATTTGTTTGGAATTGAACACTTCCCCTTTAGGAGGTCACTTAGGATTTTTAAAAACTTACCACAAGGTGAAGAAAGAATTTTTTTGGGATGGCCTTAAATCTGATATTCAAAAGTTTTTGGTGGAATGTTTGGTTTGCCAGTAGAATAAAGTTGAGACAATTAAGACCTCGGGTCTTATACAACCTTTATCCATTCCAAGTCAACGTTGGGAGGAGATTTCAATGGATTTTATCACAGGTTTACCTAAGTCTGAGGGAAAGAGTGTCATCATGGTGGTAGTTGATAGACTTACCAAGTATGCACACTTTTGTGCATTATCTCATCCATTTAAAGCAAGTACAGTTGCTACTACATTTATGGATAGAATTCAAAAGCTACATGGAAGCCCAAGGGTTATTGTGAGTGACAGAGATCCCATTTTTACTGGAAATTTTTGGACGGAGTTATTTTCTTGTTTGGGTACTCAATTAGCTCATAGCTCATCTTATCATCCTCAATCTGATGGTCAAACTGAGATAGTAAATAAGTGTTTGGAAGGATATCTTCGTTGTTTTGTATCTGATAAACAAACACAATGGGTCAAGTGGTTACCTCTTGCTGAATGGTGGTATAACACTTCCTTCCATACTGCAGCAAAAATGACCCCATTTATGGCACTTTATGGATATCATCCACCATCCATCACCTCATCTTTAAGATAAAATTCGAAGTTTCAAGCAGTGGAAGATCACATCGAGCATCAACAAGAAGTTCTCCAACTCTTAAATGACAACCTAAATTTGGCACAAAATCAAATGAAACAACAGGGATATCAACATCGCAGTGAGAGAAGTTTTGATGTAGGATACTAGGTATTTTATGGCTACAACCATACAAACAAATGTCCCTCAAGCAAGCTAAGAACAATAATTAATTATCGCCAAAGTACTATGGTCCTTACAAATTGGAGCTTCTTGCTTCTTCACGAGTGCATCCAATTATCCATATTTCATGCTTAAAGAAGGTTATAGGTGAAAATATTCCAGTTCAAACAATATTGCCAAAAATTGATGAGGAAGGAAAAATCATGTTGGAACCTGAAGCGGTCACGGAAACCAGAACTCGACAGCTAAGGAATCGATCAATTTCAGAGTATCTCATCAAGTGGAAGAACTTACCCACTGAAGATTCTACATGGGAGGATGAGAATTTTATAAAAAAGCACCCAAAGCTACTCAAGCGTTGAGGACAACAATTTTTTGAAGGAGAGGGGCATGTTAGGTCCCTATATTACTAGTATAGTCCCTTATTTTTGTTAGTGTAACCCCCTTATTATTATTATTGTACCATTGTAACCCCCATATTGTTATTATTGTGCCCTTATATTATTATTGTTAGGTCGGCTAGGATTACATTGTGGCCCCATGGACTCCTATATATAGAAAGGAGGTTTTGTAATTTGTATCATCCAAGAATTTTCATTCATGTAATGTATTGGAGGTTTCCCCCTCGAAGTGGCTTATTTCTAAGGCATTGATATCTCTTTCCTTCTATTTTTGGAGCTAGTTTCAAAACAAGCTAAAATCAGTGCTAGGCACATTGCCTCTTTAAGATGTTCAAAAGCCTTAGTTGCTTCAATAGTCCATGAAAATGTATCTTTCTTCAATAATGTTGTTAGAGGTGTTGTTATTCTCCCATAATTCTTAACAAACTTGTGATAATACCATGTTAACCCGAGAAATCCTCGCAACTGCTTTATGGTTGTGGGGTCTTTCCATTCCTTAATGGCTTTAATTTTGTTAGGGTTTACCTTAAAACCCTCGTGAGATACAATATGACCCAGATATTCCACCTCTTGTACTCCAATGAAACATTTGGATGTTTTTGCATATAATCGTTTCTCCTCCAATAGTTTGAGCACCATGTCAACTTGTTGAACATGATCCTTCCAAGACTTGTTGTAGATTAGTATATCATCAAAAACTACTAACACACATTTTTTAAGGAAGGGTTTGAAAATGGAATTCATCAACCCTTGAAATGTAGAAGGTGAATTGGTAAGGCCAAAAGGAATGACCAAAAATTCATAATGACCCTCATGAGTTTGAAATGTTGTTTTCGAAATATTTTTGGTCTTAATTCCAATTTGATGATATCCTCAACGCAGATCCAATTTGGTAAAATAAATTTCTCCATGTAATTCATCCAATAATTCATCAATCACAGGAATGGGAAATTTATATTCAATAGTGAGCTTATTGAGCTCCCTATAATCTGGCCCACACATGTGCCATGATCCATCTTTATTGTGCACCAATACTATTGGAGCAGAGAAAGAACTTTGACTAGGTTGAATTATCCCAGCCTCTAACATTTATGCATTCATACGTTCAATTTCTCTCTTTTGGACATAAGGATATCTGTAAGGCCTGATGTTTGGAGCAACACTTCGTGGAATCAAATGAATAGCATGATCATGATCACGAATAGGTGGGAGTCCTTTGGCATTTTCAAACTCCTTGGAATTATTGTCCAAGAATTTTTGGAGATCTAGAGAAATAGATGATTTTGATGTTGGAACTTCTAGCGATCATAATTGTGAAATTGCGCCTCGTTGTTATTTCTTCAGAAGATTTTTCATGAAATTAGCACTTTTTATCTTTATTTTCTTCCATGCGATACCCCATAATTTGACTTCCTTTCCTTCCGAAAAAAAAAAAAATCAAGAACAGTTCTTGAAAATTAAAAGCTACTGTCCCCAAAGATTATAACCATTGTACTTCTAGTAAAACATCAACACCTCCCATTGGAATGGAAAGCATTGGACTATTCAATACATATTCCCCCATGGTTAGCATGTTATTATGGCATTTTCTAGAGCAATTTATAGTTCCTCCATTTGCAGCCATCACTTGACATTCTGGCGATGGGTATAGGAAACAATTCAATTCCTTGGCTACCTTACAATGAATAAAATTATGGGTACTACCCGAATTAATCAACACTATTACATTTTTCTTCTTGATATGTCCTTCTATCTTGAGAGTTTTAGGAGTGGTAATTCCTGCCAATGCATTACACGATATGGTCGGAATCATTTCGTCTTCTTCTAGGGTTGGTTCCTTGTGTATATCCTCTTCTTTTGAAGTTTCTTATTAACTTTCTTCCTCCTCTTCACAACCTATGTAAAACAATTTCTTCTCAACACACTTATGACCTTTAGTGTATTTTCTATCACAACTATAGAAAATCACTTTTTCTCTTTTTTCTTCCGATTTTTGTGGTGTCAGCCTTGTAGCTTATGGAAGTCTAGGAGTAGCAACATTTCCATCTTTATAGATGTGAGTGGTAGGCTTCCTTGTCACCATAATTTTACATTCAATTTTTCTTTCCAACCTGAATGCCTTCTCCAATGAATCAGGCTCCGAAAGGTGAACCTCATGTTGGATGTTATCCTTTAAATTTCCTATGAAGAAATCAATCGTGTGTTCCTCTAGAATATCAGTTACCGTTATATTAAATTTTTGGAAGTCCTCAATGTGCTCCACCACTGAACCCTTTTGTTTGAGATTTATTAATTGGCTAAAGAAGGTGTTGCTCTTTGTATACTCATAATATGCTATCATTTTCTTCGTAAACATTGACCAAGTGACGATTTTTTTATGGGAGAAAATCCATCGATACCATACAAATGTATTTTGTTATAAATGTAAAGTTTCAATGCGTACCTTTTATGTGTTTTGCACATTATTGAGATGAATAATATTGCTCCATCTATAGTATCCATGTTACAGGATCCTTGCCATCAAACTTCCTCATATCCATCTTTGAAATATGGTGGTTCTTCCATCCAACATTAGAGTTTATGAAATCACGATTAACATTTATTTTGTTCTCATCATGAGTTTCCTCTACTATCTTTTCGCCATTAGGAAAAATCTCTTGTATCAACTTTTTCAAACCTTCCATGTCTTCTTTTGGATCATTTTTCATGTTTTCCATGTTGCCTTTCATTTTTTCATCGATCTTAGCTTCCATGTCATCCATCTTAGCTTCTATGCCAGCTTCCATGCCATCCATCTTAGCTTCCATGTAATTCTTCAAACCATCCATCTTAGCTTCCACGCATTTCTTCAAAACTTCCATTTCATTTTTTGTTTCTCATTGCGAGAGCGAAATTTAGTGCACTTTCTCTTCTATTTTTGATATGTCATATTGCACTTCTTCATATTCATGAGTCATAGTAGAGAATTTTGATGGTTTAATGGGTGTTGAATTATTTTTGGGGGCATTTTAGAACCCAATACTGATATATATTCTACAATATTCCCTTGGAATCAATTCAAGCTAATTTTTCAAACAAGACTTATGCAATTCGAAAAAAATACACACTTTTTTCTTTCTTTTGAGGAGCTTGATATTGAAACTGAATTATCTCCATAATTTCACATCTTCAGTATCTTAAATTCGGTCCTATAGTAGCCCTCTGAATCTTCTTTCGAATGCCACAGGTCTGACCTGATTTGGATTCTTCCAGGAAAATTTATGCCCAATCTCTCACAATGACCTAATTATGGACTGGTTTCGTAGAGAGAACTTGTATGGCATGCCACGTGTCACTGTTTCCTCCTTCGGCTTTGAAATTTATACAAAGGAAATTACAATCTATATAATTATGGCTACTTTATACAAAATTCTAATCTGAGAGTTATGACAATTTTCCCACGATCACCTCTTTGAGATGAAATTCGGGAGCCTGAAAAAACCCTAACTTCCACAGATCATATCTTCAAAAATATTGTGAACCAAGATCTGAAATTTTTACATGATGTTACTCAGGATTTCGGCTTCTCATAATAAAAATGTTAGCTTTTGAACCTTCTTAGAAAAAAATTTATGGCAAAAATTCCACAATGGCCTATTTGGAGCAACGAAACCCTAGAATCCAAAGCTATGATACCAAATGTTATCAAAATTGTTGAGATTGCAACAAGATGATGAGCTTAGTGGAAAGAAGTCGCCTTCACTAAGTGGGCCCACAGGCTATTTTTGGTGCAAAGTCTATTTTTAGACTATGTCTATTTTTAGACATGTCGATCATATTCTATGAGTTGCAGGATGCTATTTGTGGATGGTTGGTCAAGTTGAAAAAATAGATGGACTTCTATTTTTAGACATATTGGGCGGAATCTATTTTTAGATTGCCAGTCTAAAAATAGATATGTCGAATTTTATTAGCTCTTAATAATATTTGGACTATAAACATTATCTTATTCTCTTGGAGCACTTCAGTTAAGTGCACAGATGTGGCACAGGAGCTGACAGAAGGAATTACGCTATTCCTAAGGGTCAAGTGGAGCTATTGCATGGATACTTCAGTTAGAACTCATGTGAGAGAGTTTGGTGGAGTTGATTGAGGAAGTTAATGGAGTTGTGTTCAGTTTAACTGAGTTAAACATAGTTGAGCTAGTTGTATCTAGTCTAATTGATTGATACACTAGTGAGAGTGGTGTGAATTAATTATTAATTAATTCACTAATTATAAACTCATTAATCAACTAAAGAATACATCAATTAACTTCAGTGCATGGATAGTTTCAGTGGAGACCAGTGAAGAGGTAGGTGAAAGAGCAGTGTGAGTCCCATGGAAGATTTTAGGGGCTAATATTCGCAGGTGGGCTAATTTTCCATGTTTTTTCCAAAAAAAAGATTCGCCAATTTCCATTTTTTTATAAAAATGATTCGCCCAAATTTTACAATATATAATTTTTTAAACTTAAAAATCGCCAATATTATATAGAGAGTATATATAAAATCATTATAAATTTGAATAATTTTACAAATATATTAATAAACATTTTATATTTTTCATATTAGGGACTAGTGAGATTCGCTAATGTTTTAAACTTCAAAACAATTTCCCATCCTTAAAATTTTCCCTAAGTGTGACCTTCAGTTGTGACTATACTGGTGCATGAGTTTGCACCACACATTGATGGAGATGCCAATGAGGATTGCGCAGTACAATCCAGGTGGTTCGAAGTTCATTATGAGCCATTCTTCAGTAGTGATTGCGCAGTAGAGGCAGGCTAGCAGGTGGCAGAGATTGGAGCATGTGATTTGCTATATTGGACCTGATTAGTGTGTAGAAATTGGAGATTGTACTGAGAGCTTGTGAGGAGATTTGTATGATGATTGTTACATGATATCTATGAAATATAATATACAGATAGTTGGGGGTTTTCAGCTTTAAGCTTTCCCATAAAATATTGTGTTCATATGTGTGATTGTTTATGGTTTTAATGTGCGCATGCGATTGTTTTTATTTCTGCAATTAATGATCAATGGTAGAAGAGATTCTGTATTGTGCATGAAGTTAAAATAGTGTGTGATCGGGAGAATCTCAGTGTATAACATATCAGTTATCAAATTTCTACATGGTATCAGAGCGATATTGATCATTGGAGAAATTTCAAAACATTGAAGCGGTTGAGTTTTGAGCTGGTGGAATTCAAATTTGCAGCAGTGTTTTCTTGGTGTCGAAGTTGAGATGTCTTTCAAAGGATTGTGATTGGAGTATGCCCTTGAGGGTAGCTCAAATTATATTGCATGGAAGGACAGGATGGAGGTGGTGTTGGATGACAATGGGTTGAAGGAGTTCATAGATGCAGAAATTCCAAAACCTGCTTCTAGCGATGCTGCCGCACTTGACGCATGGAAAAAGAAGACAACAAAGTGTCGAAGGATTCTATTGGAAGGTGTGAAGGATCACATAGTGTCCAGCCTTCATGGTAAAGCTTCTCCATTATTGATGTGGAAATATTTGACAGATTTATTTCAAAGCAAGAGCGACCAGAGGAATTTTGCGCTCAAGGATAAACTCGGGAACATAAAAATGGAGAAAGGCAACAGTATGCCCAAGTACCTCATGAATTTCATCCAATGTAGGGATGAGCTAGGAAGTGTGGGGGTTACTTTTGATGACGAGGAATTTGTGAGCTTGGTTCTCCTTGGGCTTTCGAAGAGTTGGAATTCCTATTAGGACTCTGTTAATGGTCAGGAGAAATTGCCAGGATGGGAGCGACTTTGGTCGGATCTTGTGCAAGAGGAGATAAGGCGAAGTACCAAGGACGGATCTTCATCAAAGAGCTCAGATGAAGAAAATTCCACTTTTGCTGCCAAAACAAGGAAGTGGAAGAGCAAGAAGAATTCTTCTCAATCCGGTGTGAAAGGCAAGAAGCAGGACATGTCCAAGGTGAAGTGCTTTCACTGTCACCAACACGGACATTATGCCACTAATTGTCCACAGAGGAAGAAAAATAAGCAGGCTACTGGATCTGCAGCTGGAGAGGCCTTAGCCTCATATTTTGAGCTGGATTTTTCATTGATCGCATGCTTGGTCTCAAGTGTGATGGGTTCAATGTGGTTTCTTGACAGTGGTGCGTCTTTTGATATGACTGGAGACAAATATTTGTTTACTGATCTGGATGAGAAATATCTTGGAGTGCACATCGAGATGGGCGATGATGGTAGATACAGTGCGACCAGTATCGGTACCATTTCCTTTGAGAGGGAGTCTAGTAAACCCTTCGTATTGAAGGAAGTGATGCACGTTCCAGGATTGAAGAAGAATCTTATCTCTGTGGTTATGTTAGAAGACAAGGGATATGATGTTGTCTTTAGCGAGGGAAAGGCTTTCCTGCACAGTAAGGCAACTGGTGAAACTCGGAGGATAGGGGTTCGAGTTAAGAACCTTTATCAGTTGCAGGTAGATGGCTGCGCAGCAATGGAAAGCAAGGCAGAAGGAGTGGTGAGTCGGGATGAGGTCGAGCTATGGAACAGGAGATTGGGCCATCTTCACCATGGTGCTTTGAAAATTTTGCAACAGATTTCTACCAGGCTTCCCAAAGGTACACTTACGCAGTCAGATCAGTGCAAGGGATGTACTTCGGGAAAATTTTTGAAAGCCACCTTTCACGAGAAGGATAGTCGCGCCACAACGATCCTTGAGAGAATTCACACATACGTGTGTGGACCTTTCTCAATAGCTTCGACAGCAAATCATAGGTACTATGTGATATTTGTTGATGATTTTTCTCGTAAGTGCTGGATCTTCTTCATGCAGAAGAAGAGCGAGACATACTCAAAGTTATGTGAGTTCAAGGCACTGGTTGAGAAAGAATTGGGGAAGCAGGTGAAGGCTCTTAGGAGCAACACTGGTGGTGAATTCATCTTTGGCGAATTCAAGGACTTTTGCAGCGTAGAAGGAATTCGAAGAGAGCTCATAGCACCTCATAACCCACAAAAGAATGGGGTTGCTAAGTGAAAGAACAGAATGATCGTGGGTGCTGCATGGACAATGTTGCATTATCAGGGCCTTCCCATACACTTATGGGCTGAGGCATGCAATGATGCAGTTTATGTGCAAAACCATTGTCCTCACAAGATACTTGGCATGAGTACACCCGAGGAGGCGTTTTCTGGTAAGAGGCCTGATATTTCTCATTTGAGGATTTTTCGTTCACCTATTTACATTCATGTGACAAAGGATGCTAGGAAAAAGCTGGAGCCAACCGTAGAGGTTGGGATATTTTTGGGGTACACTGATACTTCCCACAACTATCGTGTGTATTTTCCAGACAGTCGCAAGACTGTTGTGCGATGGGATATCAAATTTCATGAGGAGAAAGCCATGAAGTGTTCGCTTGAGAAGCAGCCACACTTGCATGCAGATGAGGAGCTATTAGTTCCTAAGGATGAGCCTCAGGATGTGGATCAGCCACAAGAAGAGGTTCATGGAGAGGAAAATACCACTCATGCAGCGCCAACCATCAGAGGGCGGAAGTGCACTACAGAAGCTGAGCGACTGGATCAAGATGCAAAGAGGATTGTAGGAGCACCTACATCACAGCGCAGACAGAGATAGTCACCTGACTAGTATACTGGATACATGGCTCTTATGAGCAATTTTATCATGACAGAGCCATCCTCTTTCGAGGAAGTTGTGGAGGATCTTGCATGGGTAGATGCCATGGTGGAAGAGTATGATTCGATTGTCCGAAACAGTGCATGGGAGATTGTTCCAAGGCCGGAATGGAAATCAGTGGTAGGTTCAAGATGGATCTACAAAATGAAGCAAGCAGCTGACGGGAGTGTGGAGAAGTACAAGGCAAGATTTGTTGCCCGAGGCTTCTCACAGATTGAGGGGATCGATTATGAGGAAACCTTTGCACCTGTCGCAAGGTATTCTTCCATACGGACGATTCTTTCTCTCTCAGCGCAGATGGGGTGGCACATTCATCAGATGGATGTGAAGACTACATTCCTCAACAAAATCATTGAGGAGGAGGTGTACATAGAGCAGCCCAAAGGTTTCAAGATCTTCAGCAGCGAGTCGCATGTGTGTAGGCTCAAGAGAGCGTTGTATGGGTTGAAACAAGCACCTCATGCTTGGTACACATGGATAGACAGTTATTTCACCAGACTTGGATTCTCCAAGAGTGAGGCGGATCCTAACCTATACCAGATTGTGGTGGAGGGTAAGTTGCTGATCATTGTAATTTATGTAGATGATTTTATTTTGATAGGTGATGAACTGTTGATACACTCATGCAAGGCTGATCTTGCAAAGGAGTTTGAGATGAAGGACTTGGGCCTCCTTCATTATTTCCTGGGATTGGAAATTTGGTATCGTAGTGATGGACTGTTTCTGTCTCAAGGCAAGTATGCCCGGGAGATACTGGAGAAGTTCAACATGCATGGCTGCAAGCCTATCGACACTCCTCTTCCTGGTGGTTGGAGGAAAGAGGATCCTACATTGGCAAAGGTAGTGGATGCCACTGTTTATAGACAATTGGTGGGGTCACTTATGTATCTGGTCAATACACGACCCGACATATGCTATGCTACTAACCAACTTTCACAAGCTATGGTTAAGCCTACCAAGCTCTTTTGGAAGGCAGGAAAGCATGTATTGAGATATCTCAGAGGCACATTGGGATATGGATTATGGTACAGAGATTCGGATGAGGTGAAGCTATGTGGCTTCACGGATGCAGATTGGGCAGGGAGCCCAACGGACAGAAAGAGCACATCTGGAGGGATTTTCAGTATCGGGTCGACAGTAGTTTATTGGTACAGCAGGAAGCAGATATCCGTGGCACTCAGTTCAGCAGAGGCCGAGTATATGGCAGCAATTTTGGCTACATGCAAGGCTATATGGATGAGGAAGATCCTGGTCGGGTTGTTCCGTTCACACTTAGATCCTACTGTGATATATTATGATAATCAGAGTTGCACCAAACTCTCGGTTAATCCATTATTTCATGATAGATCTATACACATTTACATCCGGTATCATCATATCAGAGATTGTGTGCAGCGGAAGATCATGTTACTTTCATACATTCCCACGGAGGATCAGGATGCTGATATCTTGACGAAGGTGCTCACCAGGAGCAAATTCAAATACCACAGAGGCAGGATCGGGGTGGCAGATAATACCTATCTTGTTGAGAGGGAGTGTTGAGATTGCAACAAGATGATGAGCTTGGTGGAAATAAGTCGCCTTCACTAAGTGGGCCTGCAGGCTATTTTTGGCGCAAATTCTATTTTTAGACTATGCCTATTTTTAGACATGTCGATCATATTCTATGAGTTGCAGGATGCTATTTGTGGATGGTTGGTCAAGTTAGAAAAATAGATGGACTTCTATTTTTAGACATATTGGGCAGAATCTATTTTTAGATTGCCAGTCTAAAAATAGATATGTCGAATATTATTAGCTCTTAATAATATTTGGACTATAAACATTATCTTATTCTCTTGAAGCACTTCAGTTAAGTGCACAGATGTGGCACAGGAGTTGACAGAAGAAATTACGCTATTCCTAAGGGTCAAGTGGAGTTGTTGCATGAAGACTTCAGTTAGAACTCATGTGAGAGATTTTGGTGGAGTTGATTGAGGAAGTTGATGGAGTTGTGTTCAGTTTAACTGAGTTAAACATAGTTGAGCTAGTTGTATCTAGTCTAACTGATTGATACACTAGTGAGAGTGGTTTGAATTAATTATTAATTAATTCACTAATTATAAACTCATTAATCAACTAAAGAATACATCAGTTAACTTTAGTGCATGGATAGTTTCAGTGGAGACCAGTGAAGAGGTAGGTGAAAGAGCAGTCTGACTATCAGTTGTGACTATACTGGTGCATGAGTTTGCACCACACATTGATGGATATTCCAATGAGGATTGCGCAGTACAAGCCAGGTGGTTCGAAGTTCATTATGAGCCATTCTTCAGCAGTGATTGCGCAGTAGAGGCAAGCTAGTAGGTGGCAGAGATTGGAGCATGTGATTTGCTAGATCGGACCTGATTAGTGTGTAGCAATTGGAGATTTTACTGAGAGCTTGTGAGGAGCTTTGTATGACATATAATATACATATAGTTGGGGGTTTTCAGCTTTAAGCTTTCCCATAAAATATTGTGTTCATATGTGTGATTATTTATGGTTTTAATGTGCGCATGCGATTGTTTTTATTTCTGCAATTAATGATCAATGGTAGAAGAGATTATGTATTGTGCATGAAGTTAAAATAGTGTGTGATCAGGAGAATCTTGGTGTATAAAATTTAAGTTATCAAAATTATACAAAACCAACACCAAAAGTAGAAGAAAAGAGAGATCAACGCCTTAGAAATAAGCCACTTCGAGGGGGATACCTCCTTTACATTACATAAATGAAAAATTCTTGGATCATAGAAATGACAAAACCTCCTTCTATATATAGGAGTTCATGGGGTCACAATATAATCCTAGCCGACCTAACAATAATAATGTAAGGGCATAATAATATAATATTGGGGTTACAGGGGTACAACAATAAAAATAAGGGGGCTACACTAACAACAATAACAGACTATACTAGTAATATACGGACCTAACACATTTTCACAAGAACATTCATTTCTTCTAGCATAGGAATAATTCCATTCAATGTTAATAATGTCTCTATGTCAGTTAATTGAAAGAGAAGATCTTGAGTTTTGTCTACACTGAAGTGATGTTCATAAATCACCCCTACCAATGATTGGTACTCACTACATAGACTTTGAGTTAGTCCATTCAATGTGATCCATATTGTATCAATGTCCTTTAATATTTGGTTTCCATTCATAATATCATCCACAAATTTTTGAAACTCTGAAAATCATTTTGGAATACGATGAAAGTATGCATAAGCTTCTCATACAAGATCTTAAAATTTTGAAATCAATGAAAACTTACTATTTTAAATGCAAGATTCATCATATGAGCCATACAATAAATAATTAGCATATATGGTCAAGCTGATAGTTGTAGTTTAACACAAAGGCCATTTCTTTGTCCTTGCATCACTAATGCTCCATCTGCTCCAACACATACCATTCGCATTAGAGGAAATTTCAAACTAAAAGTGGCCTTTTAAGGAAAAATAATAAAATAATATTTGAGAGTGTAAAATTATGTGATCCAAATTCATTTTCAAATAGATTCTTTCGAGTAATCACATAATAAATCATATAATGGATGTGTTTCGAACTACCAAGTGTAATTCATCATCAGGAGAATGATGATTGGTTGAACTATCGTTTCCTTCTCTGCACTATTTATTGATGAAATTGATCAGTCAATCATGATTATCCTGATGATGAACTACACTTGGTGGTTCAAAACCGGGTTGATTCTATGATCGATGATGTGATTACCCAGAAGAATAGATTTGAGAATAAAGTAATAGTTAAAATAATAAAACAAGAGTTAAAATTTTTGGAGGGAAAATAAAAGAACTACTTTTTTATTATATTTTTGGTTTATCTCCTTATATATTTACTCAAATTTCAACTGTATACACTCTTTGGACGCATAATTAAATTCCACATCCAACGAGTACCTGTTATACATACTTTCGAGAAGACCCACACTAATAAAATTGTAGATAAATTCAAAAGGCATGTTAAACATGCATTTTGAATGTATCTGCAATTTTTATCAATGTGGGTCTTCTCAAAATTATGCATAATTGGTTCTCATTGGATGTGGAATTTAATTCCACATCCAACGAGTACCTGTTATACATACTTTCGAGAAGACCCACATTAATAAAAATTGTAGATACATTCAAAGGGCATGTTAAACACGCATTTTGAATGTATCTGCAATTTTTATCAATGTGGGTCTTCTCAAAAGTATGCATAATTGGTTCTCGTTGGATGTGGAATTTAATTCCACGTCCAACGAGTGTCTACACTTGAAATTTGAGTAAACCTATAAGGATATAAGCCAAAAATACAATTAAAAAAGTAGTTTTCTTATTTTTCTCTCTGAAATATTTACATGTACCTCTTTTTAAATTTGAATACCTTTGATTGGTTTACATATGATGACCTGGAAATTATGTGAATATTTCATGGACTCTTTTAGGCTAAAATCTCCTCTAATGTTTTGTAATCATTAAATTATCCATACCACCAATTTCCTTCAAACTATTAATAACAAGTTCATAAATATTTTCAGTTGTAGAATTCTCCCTCATTTTATGAATATCCAGTAGATGTGAATGCCTAATATGGTCATTAACCATAAATATAATCATGATTACCCATGAAGTAGTATCATTAATTTTAACTTCATCCAGTGAAATTGACAAAAAACTAGAATTTCAAATCTTTTGTTTTAAATCATCCTTTTCTACTTGAGCTAGATATCTTGCCCAAATCCAACCGCATGTTATAGACCAATGTGAAGATGGAAAATTTGATGCCTTAAAAAAAGATAGACATTTCATGTGATGTGGACAATCTATCATTGGACAACCTCTAGATAAGATGTGAAATACAGTGCTTAATTGTGTCATCTTGGGTAAAAAAATTCTTTCCATCATCTTTCCATAAAGATATTTGATGGTTCCTCTACTTGTCTCAAGATTTCTCTTGCTTATTAAATATTTCTTATATTCATCTTCAAATTTGAAATGTGAGCATTCTTCAAAATATTTCCATCTAATAATAGATTCCTTCTCACCATTTACAATTTTCTTCTCATACACCTTTCTTGCATGCTTCTCTATTATATATAACTTATTTTGAAATTTCTTCCTTTCCAATTTTCCAACTACATGAATTGCATCTAACTTCTCATGAACTCTCATTTTCATTTTTTGGAGGTAATTTTTCAATATATGAAAATCTTGAGACACAATCTTGTTGGAAGTTTCTCCCTATATCCCATTGGCCCTTTTTAATTTTTCGTAAATGAAGTTTTATCATTTCCCAATGAAAAACCTTCAACATATTCATTGTGAATTTCTAGTGAAAATACATTTATATAACTTTTATCACTAGGGGAACCTATACTCTTATCTCCTATTTGGATATTAGACACATTCACACAAGAGTTGACATCTCCTTCAGTAATAGGTTGTTCAAATGACTTTGAAGCATGAAGAGAATGTTTATCTTTGGATCAAGGCCTTTGAAATTATAATAATATATCTTTTTGTTGTAATGTTTTATTCACACAATTGATATTTCACATCTCACGGAATATTCCACAATCGATTTAGAAACCAAGATAAAACCTGCATGAGAACAAATATAAAATTAGGACAATTCTTACCAAGTATAAAATATCTGTATCCATTTATATTTATTATATTTTTCATGAAATTAAATTACATGAGAAAACATACATATAAAAAATAAATAAATAAAAAATAAAAAATAAATAAAATAAAACAAACAAACAAACAAACAAAACAAAAAAAACAAAATCATTAAAATAATGGGTTGATGACAAATAAATTAAGGAAGGAAAAATCAATTAAAAACAATAAAAACATCCATTAAGCTACAATTTTTTGCCTAAACTCTTGTTAAAGGAAATGTTTGGTCCCATAAGCGAAAATGGAGGGGAAACTACTATGCAAGCCACCCATTGTTACCTAGGGAACCTTGCCTCTCACATTTATGTCAAATAAAAGGTCCTAAACCTAGGTGCAAATCCAAAAATATTAAAAATTCATTTATATTATCTTTTATTAATTTTTTCCTAAATATAAGTTTAAAAAAAAATCATATATATATAACATATTCTAATAATAATAATAAACTTTTACTTGAAAATTGAAACATATATATTAAAATAATTCTAAAAAACCACATTAGCCATATTAAAATTATGTTTATGTTTGGGACCACTAGCAAAAAAAACCATCTTCATCATAAAAAAATAATGTGTGAATAAAATGTAACTTAACAATAAATATAAAATATAGAGACAAAGAAATAGAAGTAAATAATCAATTTGATAAAAGAAGATAAAAGTAACATAATTCTAAAATTTATAAGAACTTAAAAATAAGACTTAAATTAAATAAGTTCTTAAAATTTTATAATTTTTTAGTTTCATCTTCTCTTATCTAATTAATTATTTATCTTTTTACTTTGTTTCTATCCCTTTTATATATATATATATATATATATATATATATATATATCAAATATTTATTATAAATATTATTAAGTACATAATAAAAAAACACATTTCTAATTTTTTAACATAGTGCAAGGTAAGATAAACTTTTAAAAACTTAAAAACAAAATCTAAAATTAGTAAATATCTATTATTGATATATATGTAATATAATAATATAATAATATAATAATAAAATAATATAATTATTATATAATAGTAATATTGTAATATAATATAATAATAATAATACTATGATAAGATATTATAAAGTGTTATAATATCATAATAATAATATAATAATACGATAATTATTATTGATGTCATTTTTTCTTTGCAGTGTCCAGATATGTTTTTAATGGAAAAGAGATTGCAATAATTTAGAAATTGACCTAAAATATAAAATACGTGTTGTGGACGATTGAGGATTGTATGTGGACCAATTTTGTTTACATGATCTTGATGGTTACATGATCTAAATTAGCTTACTCAAAGAGTGAAGTTGCGTGAATAGCTAACTCAAGGTAAGGAAGTAGAACATGGTGATAAATTAGGGCGTTTAATTCAATTTCTCTTCTTGATAATTACTTGAGATTTATTTCACGTAGATATTATCTTCATTAGGTTGTTATGTTCTTCATCAATTCAATTATCAACTACATACGAGACACAAAATTTAGGCTAGGAACCGAGGGCCAAAACCTCTCCCTCTTGGAGAGGAAAACCATATCAAAATTCTTTTTATTGATGTTCAACTAATGAGTATGAAGAACATGACAAAGACCCTTGATCTCAATATTCCTCCAAGACCCTTGTCACTTGCTCTTCTAGACTCCTTATTTTTATCTTATTTTCTGCACCGCTTTGCACAAGCCCTAGGGAAGCTCGGTACCTAGCCTTCTATTATTTCTTCCTTTATTTAGCCTCGGTCACCCAAGCACTTATCCTTAGCTTACCGTTCTTCATCCTCTAGACAAAGATATTCTTTACGTTGTATGTACTTCTGAGATATAGATCAAGGCTTATATATCCTTACTTTATTGCTGCAATAACTCTTGAGATGAGCAAGCTATAGGATAGACTTAAACCTGAGATTGATATCCTCCTTTTTTTGTTGAGAACCCTTCTTCTCATGCACTGTAGTTTGAATCCTTATCACAAACTTAGGTCGAGATGATTGGACCTTTATTCTTTGCTGATATGTGACTCTCCTTCGCACTAACTTCAAACTCTATCTCACACTCTTTATTGCAAATCCTTATCTGAAATGAGTAGACCCAAGATTGAAATATAATAGACCTTCCTTTTCTTTTAATTTTCCCCCACTTTCGCACCCAAAACTAGACCTTTATCTCGCACTTTATTTCAGACCTTGATCTGAACTGATTGGTTTCATATGAGGCCACAATCCCTTGTATTTATAGAGGTTTTGTCAATGTCCTAGGTCAACATGACTTCTATTGAGCCAACTTCCTTGGAGAATTTTACAAGGTCTTGGAGCATATTTTTACATCAATAAATTGGATTTACAAGTGTAGCACTACTTCATATACATGACTCTAAATTATGTATTTATGACAAGATGACAAACCCCTAAATACATCAAGAAGAAATATTTGACCTATAATAAAAATTCCTTTCTCATGAAATCCATGAGGCAAGAATTAAAAAATTCATTTTATTATCTGTGTTTATTCATTACATAATTTCATAATTACAAGTCGTTATGAATATTGAACTTAGTTACACTTTTCAACACTCCCTCTTAACTAGGGAGGTATTCATAATGGTACATGGTCACTCTCAGTCTAAAGAATCTCAAAAGAAGAATCAAATTGGTAATCCCATATGTATAGCATCATATCAACCAACATTGTCATAGTGGAATGCCTTGACTAACATCTCCATCTCTCCATGAGATATTTGAGCTCCAAATTTGGCGAGACCAATGATGAACATACACCTACAACATTGTCTCTCTTGGACCATATCCCACCTAGGTTCACTTAGGATATGTCCAGGACTATTATAATCTTGGATTCTCAGTCCTCAAAGAATTTATGTCCTTCCATGACTACTCTTATCTTGGATGCCCTAATAAATCCCCTAAAGAGTATCAGATGCTAGAATTTTACCCAATCCTCCATTCTGTCTTCCCAGGTGAAGATCAAAATGATGTGTCTATATCTCCCTCTCAACTAGGGAGGACATATTCCACAAAGAAATTTACTAATTCCTATACAAGGAATGTACCTAAGCTCCTTCTCAGCATAGGAATTACCAAGTTTCTTCCAATTAAGAAACTTATTTCCAGGCTCCCTCTTAATCAGGGGGTTGCAACAGCAATGATGAAAACACACAATTTCTCATGAAGAACTCCTTCCTTAAATGTCATGAATTTATTTGATGTTGAGGAGTCTTCATCTTTGGGATCTCTTCATAGGGCACAGATCATCCATCACTTTCATCCAAAAGTCATGTCTTCTATTAGAAAGTGATCCATCAATCTTCTCATCTGGTCTGGATTCATGCCATGTTGATTTACTTTAAACCATACTTCTTCCATGGATCTTTAATCCCACCATATGGTTGTAAACCTGTGGAAGACATATAATTCCCTTTGGCAGCCCTGCATAAGCTCACCAGATATTATTTAATTATAAATATGAGATTTTAAATCAAAATTTACCTTAGTGATTATCTTTCACCATGAAATATTTTTGTAGGAATCGACATCCTTCATTTATAGATTAACACATCTCCTAAAGATATGTATTTTCAAGGGTCTCCATATTTTCCATACTTCTATTAGAGTCTACATATCCTCCTGGGAGATTTTCTTGTCAGGTCCTCTTGTCTTCCTTAGATGTTGACTACTTTTTATCGTGGTTTCACTTCTCACGATCTCTTCCTTTCTTTATCCACACAATTTGATTGAATTCCCGAGAGCTTCCAATATGTAGTTCCTTGATTGTGTATAGCCACCTCATATTTCATATGAGGACATATTATGTTTATTTCATCTGGTGTGGATCATGCCTTTTAGCAACCTGTGCATTAGATGAAATTCTATTTTCCTTTGTTCATATTTATGAAGATAGAAGTATATTACCTGCAACCATATGACATGACTTCATAGCATCCAGTGTGAGCATAAATATACATGTACCTTATCTCTCTTCATTTTGAGTCATCCTACAACAATTTTCCTTAGAATGAATAGTTTCATTCTCTTGACCTGCTTCATCAATATGTCATCATATTCCAATCTCATAATTCTACAAGTTAGAATTATTGATGAAACATTTTTCTTTCTTTCTAACTAGTGAATCCGAAGCGGATCCCATTAAAAATATGTCAACACTTGTTTACATATTTATTATTGAATGATGACCCTTTATCTAGATGAATTCATAAATGTTGTTTTCAGTGAGGTTCCTAGGAGCCACTTATCTCATAGCATAGTTGTCACATGTGTATAAACATCCTCCTACGACGAGTGCTCCTCCTTAAATGCTTCCTTCATGATGCCAACTCTAAATTTATGTATCTATATAATATACAATACTTCCTAACATGCTATTTTACTATCGACAGATACCTCTTAAGGAGGAAGATGATCTCAATCATAGTAGAGATCTTTCGCTTCGTCTTTCTTAGGTTTCTTTGAATCTATTTCTTCCATTTCTCCGATGATATGGGCTTCTTCCTTCTTCCTCTTCTCCTTATTAGATTTGGGACAATAATTTTTATAGTTCCCAATTTCATTACATACATAGCATCATATCTTATCCATATTTCTTCTTTTCTTCTGAGGACCAAACTTACCAGATTTTCATTTCCTTCTTGACATGGCAGCATAGCCTTGATTTTCTTCATTTGATCCTACATCAATTTTTGATTTTAATCTTGTCTCTTCTATCTTACATAAAGACCACAGATCCTAGAATGGTGTTTATTATTTCTTCCCATATATTCTTGAAGTGAAGTTTCCCCATCCCTCTGATAGAGAATTTAGCACCATTTTAGTCATTTATCTACCATACATTACTTCTTTCAATTCCTACAGTTGATCTCGTATTTCGGAAATCCTCATAAAATATGAAGGTATTCCTTCATCTCTTGATATATTCAACTTGTATAGTTCTTGTCTCAGAGATATTACTTCCCCTACAGTACTTACCAAGAATATCTCCACCAATTTTTTATATATTTCTTTTGAAGATTCCAGTTTTGATACATAGAGGATGAGAGTCCTTTATGGATTCTATAAGAATCCTCTAGGCTCTTATATCTTCCTTCATGTATTTCGCATTAGCTTGAGTATATTCTTTTGAAGGTTTAGTTATTGACCATTTGATACAGTCCATGACTTCATTTTCAATTAAATTCACATCTGTTTTTTTCTTCCATGCAAAGAGAGTTTGAAACCCCAACTAGTTTATTACTTTCTTTGCAAAAATTCATTTTGACTGATTCAGATGAATTCATAATATACTTACTTGAATATATTCTTTCTTCCTTTATCAGATTCCTCGTTGATGATGATGTTGATAGCAGTAGGATCTCCCTCTTAGATTGGCTTCTTCAAGAGTGGTTAAAAGAGCTATATCACCTTCAATCCGTGATGATGATGATGATGATCAAGGATGCCTTCAACAAGATGGCTTGATGATGTCTCCAACAATTTTGATTTGATTTCAACACCAAATGGTTGTTGATGGTGATTTCCTTAATGATTTTTACTTATATTTACTTATAACTTTGGAATCCTTGTGGATAACTATCTTAGTCTTGATCTCGCTTTCCTTCCTGAAAGGATATTGATGTATGGATCCTTTGAGTAATGTATTGGAATTTGAGGGTTTAACCAACTCTCTGTAGATTTCTCCTTCTTGAATGAATGAATATATTCTTAGATCTAATGTACATACTTCTCTTTTCCTTGATTTCCTCTTGAAAAATGATCCTTGGTCTCTCAATACTTGTGTGTCTTCTTGCCAAATAACCCTTTCTTGTCTTCAACACCTTAGCTCTAAAACCATGTTGAGAAATTAGGGAGTTTAATTCAATTTCTCTTCTTGATAATTACTTGTGATATATTTCACTTAGATCATATCTTTGTTATTTTATTATATTCTTCATCAAGTCAATTATCAAATACACAAGAGACACAAAATTTAGGCTAGCAAGCCAGGACCAAAACCTCTCCATCTTGGAGATGAAAACCCGATCAAAATTATACTTATAGATCTTCAACTAATGAGTACCAAGACCATGACAAAGACCCTTGATCTCAATATGCCTCCAATATCCTTGTCACTTGCTCTTTTAGGCTCCTTATGTTGATCTTATTTTCCACGTTTCTTTACACCAACCCTAGGGAAGCTCAGTCCCTAACCTTCTATTCTTTCTTCCCTAATTTAGCCTTGGTCACCCAAGAACTTATCCTCAACTTACCTTTATTCATCCTCTAGACATAGATATTATTTATGTTGTATGTACTATATATATATATATATATATATATCAATTCTTATATATTCTTAATATGTTGTTGTCATAACCCTTGAGATAAGTGAGGTATAAGACCGACTTAAACCTGAGATTATTGTCCTCCTTTCTTCCCTGAGCACCCTTCTTCTCATGCACTGTAGTTCAGATCCTTATCACAAACTTAAACCGAGATGATTGGACCTTTCTTCTTTGTTGAGATGTGACTCTCCTTCACACTAACTTCATACTTTGTCTTGCACTCCTTATTGTAGACCCTTCTTCCAAATGAGCATACCCAAGACCAAAATATAATATCCCTTCCTCTTTTCTAAATTGTCCCTCACTTTCACACCCAAAACCAGACCTTTATCTCGCACTTTATTTTAGAGATTGATCGAAACTTATTAGTGTCATGTGAGGTTGCAGTCCCTTCTATTTATAGAGATTGTGTCACTTTCGTAGGACGACATGACTCCTATGAGTAGGTAGACATCATCAAGGGGTGTATCCAACACATTTGAGCCAACTTCCTTGGAGAATTTTGACAAGTTTTTGGAGCATATTTTTACATCAATAAATTGTCTTTACAATTGTAACACCACTTCATATACATGAATCTAAATTATATATTTATGACAATATGGCAAACCCCTAAAGACATTAAGAATAATTCCTTGATCTATAAGAAAAAATCCTTGCTCATGAAACCCGTGAGTCAAGCATTAAAGAATACATTTTATGATCTTTCTCTTCTTCATTACATAAACTCATAATTACAAGTCATTATGAATACTGAACCTAGTTACACTTTTCAACAGAACTTTAGGTATATTTTACGTCAATTCAATTTTGTAATATTATACAATACAAACTAAATTTTTTCTTGATTGAGATTATGATAATGTGTTTTTGAATGCATTAAATAGATTTAAATATATCTAGAAATATCTAGATACTTCAAATTATACAATTCAAACTTACAACTATTTTAATATTTATATATTGCAGTCTGTGGGGTCTTGGTTAAACAGTGATGAGGCGGGATGTTATAGCACTCATCACAGGTTCAATTCCCTTCCCCAGTTGGGGTGATTTATTCACAACTAAAATACTACTTATGTCGATTAATCATCCTATATATTTCATCTAGTAAGAAATTAATAAAGTTACAAGGAGAAGCAAGAAGATATACTAGGGTTACGGAAAGGTATGGTTAGTATTAAAACCTTATAATATAGTTAGTTTTATTTTGGCCTAGTTATTATGTAATTTTTTTCAATAAACTTGGATTTGTGTGTACAACATAAAGCAGGGTCCATATTTCTGTCTTTTTTCTTTATAAATAAAATTTCTTCTTCATTTATCTCTTCGGTCTAGGTTTTATTCCTCTTTATTTCTTGTCGATCTAGATTTTTCTCCTCTCTCATTGTTTCTTTAGTTGAATATTGAATTGATTTGAATTTGTTGGATCTCGTAAACGTTACAACTAAGTAGGTCATCCCTTCAATAGTTTCCTATTTACCCTCTTTTTTGAATTGTGGTGAATAGAAAAATAGAGAAGTCATTGGCCCAAAGAATCACTACTCATCATACGCATTTGATGATAAAAAACCTTTTTTAAGACATCATGGAATTTAATCTATAATGGGTAGAGATAATTAGCAATAGTTATTTTATTACCAAAACCCACTACTTGTCCAAAAAAAATTGTTATGGTTCCCAAAAATGAAACAAAAAAAGAAAAGATCAAAAGGGATAAAATGCAAGATGAATTGGAATGTAGAACAAATACACAGAGTTAGATGTACCACTATGTGTTGAGACTTGAATTCTTAATTCAAATTCCACAAATCTATGAACAACCCTCGTGCATTATATATGATTGTGACTAAACAGATGAAAACTTCAAAAATGAAAAGAATACTATTTAATATTTAAATATACATGACAATAAGACTCTTTAATTTTTAAATAGATATGAATTATTCTTTTGTGACCATTTCTTCCAAAAAATGGGGCCCATTTTCTGCAAATTAATCCCAATACCATGAAATAGAGGTCAATTAAAGTAATAAACTTATTTTACACCAAATGGAGAGGGAAAATTAGCTACCATAAATAGCTATTCTTGCAAATTAGTTTGAAAGGAAGGTTGTAACTCCTAATTTCAAGGGATAAAATTATTTTTTCCCCTCTCCCTTAAAATAAGGTGGGATAACCTCCATACCTAGTTTTTTATAAAATAAATTTGGGGTGATTTGTAATAATGTACCATGATACAAAAAAAATTCACAATTCAAATTTAAAACCCCTTAATTTCACCCAAGGGGAAAAATTTGCCCCTAAAATTTTCCATGAATCCCTCCCCTCTGAAAGTTCAGTCAAAGCCTTGCCTATGCTTCTCAAGATGATATCAGTTCATAGCTTTAACCCCAACAAGGTTGAAAACTTAAATTAGAAGGAATGTGATTGGATGGAGTCAGGTCTACTCCCTAAACAACCCTTGTAAAATTCAGCTTTGACCTGAGGTCAACATGATCCGTGTATAAGGCTTAACCAAAAACAATTCAAAAAGTGGCAACAAGATCAGTCACACTTTTATCTTTTCTCTGATGGGGTGTCTCGTGGAAATATGGGGGAGGATGGAGTGGGAGGGGCCATTATTGGTCCCGATCAAAAAATGATTTCCCAATTTTCTTAGGGACTTGGAATAGCCACTAATAACAAAGTAGAGTTTCTATCCCTATGGAAGGGATTGATGATTTCCAAGGACTCTAAAATCACTAGAATAAATGTCTTCGAGGACTCAATGTTCGTCATACAAAATTTCACCAAATCCAAGAAGACCATTATAAGTGAATACATGATTCTAGGTAAGAGGATCTTAGCCTCAATATCTCATTATTAATAGGTGAATTTATACCATCTGTTTAGACAACTAAATTCAGTTGTCGATGAGCTTTCTAAAAATGGTGCTACATGAACCAAAGAGAAATTGAATAAAATCTGAGGCACAACTTCTCTCCAATCCCTTCATGTGTCGGATTCTCTAAGTTTTAACATGACATTATGGGATATCCCCAAGGGTTAGCTTAGTTGGTCAAGTTCCTATTGCTAATTACTTTTCCAGTTAATAGGTCACGAGGCCAAATTTCCTTGACGCCCTTGGGGTTAGGCTCTTCTTGTTTGGGCGGCGGGTAGATCCCTTTGGGTTGATCTGTCTAGATTTTCCCATGGATGTAGCAGCCACCTAGCATCTGTGAACCGCGCATAAAAAAACATGAAATTATGGGAGATATATTTTCATCCCTCTCTCCATCATTTGAATATATTCTGCATCTCGAGAAGCATTCAAGTTCATTATATAATGGATTATTGGACCTGACACCATTATTTTCTCCGATCGTTCCTTCATCACATTTGGTCCTATATTCTTATGATTCATCCCAAGTGTCCAATGAATAGTTTATCGGTGGAATTTTTCTTCAACGTCCTCCATTATTGGAGGTCTTGTTTATTTATTTTTCATTAGATTTGGGTCATTAAATTTTCACCTAGTCGAGGTTCTCAGTGCAATTTCTTGAGAATGAAGTTAATTCCTCCATCTTATAGCACCCCTTTGACCTCAATCCTTTTCTCATGTGAATTTTCTATGTATATTTAGGTCTTATCATTGCAGGATGACTCGTAACATCGCTCGAGCTCTCTCTATATATCAATCCTTTTAGGCATTCATCTTTCATCTTGGTTTACTATGGCCTTTGTAGTAGTTCTTTGTGCCACTGTTAGTTCTTCTCCCCCCAATTTTCTTGTTGGATTGAGCTTTCCAAAGTGAATATTTTAGTCTCTTATATTTATGGGTTCTCAATTTAGAATGATAGAAAATTCCAACTCTCAATAGAACATCAATGAATTTTCCATGATTGATAGGCTATTGGATGCTTCCTGGGCTCTGCTACTCTTTATCCAAAAGCTGGAATGTTGGCAGGAAAATTTTCTCCTTCCAAATCTTCTTGGAGGCCAAATTTCTCTCCCATCATCCTAAAATGGAAGACTATTTGGATGAATTGATGGAGTAAATTCACTTGCTTGGTTCTTGGGTGGTTACACTGGAAGTCTCCCTGTTTACTTTTGCAAGAGTGACTCATGGAGGTATTGGTGTTGGGGCTTCTGCAAAAACTAAAAGGATTAGTCGTCATAGAGGGCTCGAGGAGAGTTCTCGTGGTTCTTGGTGAAATTTCCTTTGTGTCCTAGAGAAAATTTTGGTTTTATGTTCGGTTACAATTAACTCTATCTATCTGCTATACTTTTTTATAAATGCATATTCTTTCTTAGGCCTTTTTGCAGAATATATAGTGGTTGGATCTATTGTCTGAACTGGTTTGACATCTCAAGGGCTAGTAAAATCTCTATTTACTATGATGAAGACTTTTTCTTGTATCAGATACCAGATGTAAGGGCGTTGAGAGCTCTCCTAACTTTTATTAATATAAATGTCTTTACACGTTCTTTTAAAAAATTAATAATAGATATATCAAAGTACATTTAGTAAAAACTCTATATATATATATATATATATATATATATATAATATTTCATTTTTTTTTAATTATTAAATATATGAGTAGTTTTTAATGAACATATAAATTAAATCATTTTTTAATTGTTAAAATTTTTAATGAATTTTTCAATAGGAAAAAAATTATTAGAGATTATTGTATAAGTTTGAAAATTATTTTTATACAATTTAATATAGAAATGTGTAAAAAATATTTTTTGAAATTATTTTAAATTGAAAATATATTTCAAAATATATAAATTTGGAAGAATTTTATTAATTTTTAATATGCAAACTATAATATATTTTGCAGTATTCTTGTAAAATTATTTCAATTACTAATAATTTTATATAATTTTTATAAAATTTTGGCAATTTTAAAGTTAAAATTATTGCATCCTATAAAATTTGAGCAAATCTTTTTTAGAAAAAAATGAGTGTATTAAATTAATAAAAAACATGGAAAAATAGCTCATCTATATTTAGCCCCTAAAATTTTCCCTAACCACTTTATTATATTTGTTATAATTTTCAAAAGTTTGTATTTTTACAATCAAGTATGTATTATTCATAAGATGTATATTAGTTAATTTTCGTGGAGTTTAGTACTTATTATGTTACAAACTTAAATCTCACAGGCACAGGTTTAAGGTAGGACATACCTATGGGGGATAAAAGCTATTTGATGTGGTGTCCAGGTTCTACCTATATTGGAGAAGACCTGCTTGGCCTTACTGAGAAAACGTTTTCCTTATTTGAAGAAGATCTTCACAACCTTGTTTTAAAAAAATTATCGACCTCTCTTAGAGCATATCTAAGCATCTTATTGAAGCAGACTTCAGCCACCTTCTGGAGCATACATCCTTGCTTAGTACTTTGATCTAACCTTGAAGAGTGAATACATCTTTGGAGAATCATTGAAGACATTTTTCGAGCATTATTGAAGACATCTCTGAATACATTCTTGGAGAATTTTTGGAGCATCATTAAAGACATCATTGAAGACATATTTGAAGACCTTCTTGGAAAATTGTTGGAGCTCCATTGAATACATCTTTGAAGACATATTTGAAGCATTCTTAGCGTAACGACTCCTCCCACATTTACCCACTTTTACCAGATTTCCTGGAGTAAACATGAGATGAGGGCTACTATGACATGACTCAACCTCCTAGATAACCTTAAGGAAATGGATTCAACAAAAAAATACCTTATAGACCTCCCTCGGGTGCTTCAGGACCCCCAAGAGCTAATCCACCACTCTCGGTGCCCAACCCCTGAGTTAACCTAGCCTTTCAATGAATTAAACACCTAGTTGCTTCCATCACAAGGCATGCATGTGATTGGAACCCTGTGGTTGCTCCCACAATTCCTGCAAGCGAGCGGTTGCAGTCTTTTTCATTCAGTTCTATGTGAGAGACTGCGAGATTTAAGCCAATTTTTCAGGGATAGTCTCCAAACCAATTCTCAAAACTTGATGAGACTTTCCAAGACAATAAAAGAACCAATATAAAGCCTCTAGAAAAAAAAAATTCATCAAGGTCTTGAACTAACTAATCCTAACAATGACATACATTTTGTCAAACACTCTGTAAATATGCAACGTACAGGTCATGAATGCAAGTTTGATCATAAGGGACTGAAAAATTATTAGAGGCTTATCAAGAAGGACTAATACACTCTCACAATGGTTTCCATAATACCAATTAGATCATGCCTTCATTAACCGATAATTTATCAACCAAACATGAGAAGATCCATAACTTACATATGTCATTAAACCATGCTTATAACTAGCATATAACCAAATAAATAACAATAAGAGAACGTCCATTGAAGCCACATAATAACAAGCACATTTACTCATCAAAATCAAGAGAAAATTAGTTCTTATCAAACATAGGATAAACCAAATTTTTCTTTCAGTCAATCACCCCCGCATCATATTCCAGGCATGAATGTGGTATCTAGTGGGATAAACCAATCCATAAAGAACAAAGGGAATCTATAGGTTAAACCACCTCCACCCTTACCATACCATGGTGTCACCTAAACCGGTGTCGAGATCAAAAAACTAAACCAATCTTGGATGCCTTAGAATTTCTTCACCAGTACCTTAAGGAATTTTCTTGTCTCCACCCTCAGGATTTTTGGATATTCCAAAAATTTAGCCTTCACCTAAATGGAATATTATAGTTGGTTTTATCACTAGGTAGGTGAATAAGTGGATGGGGAGACTCATAAAACCCCTTTAGAAGGAATAATAACACTCCTAATGTGAAAGGAGGAATAATAAGCAGCTAGATTAAGCACCTTTGGGTGTGAATAGGACTTGGATCATGTTGATTCAGTCAATTTTGACTAAATCAATAGTGTAGTCAAAGAGGAGTGGCCTTTATGATGAGACAGCGCAGTTTTAGTGGAGGAAAACTTGCATGAGCTTGGTGGCAAGTATGGATGGGACCCAATGTGAGGAGGTTCACTTGCTGTATATGGAGAGGATGGAAACCTTTGTTATTCATGTTTTAGATTATTATTGATATTGGTCTGTTTAGACTTTGCTTCCTTTTGTTGTTTAGCAGGGTTGTTGTGCTGCTTAGCACAAGGGTGTTCCTGATCGGGAATCCCTACCTCATCCTCAGGAAAGGAGAGGTTATTGAGCTTCATTTCCTCATTCCATCACTCTGGCCAAGCTACCTCCTTCAGCTATAGCGTAGTTTCTATTTAGAGCTGGGTTGTGTTGCAGGGTGCAGCAAAGGAGGATCACATAGAGCTATTTTTGAGCTTGTTTTTCAGTGGAGAGGTAGCCTATCCATTGGAGGATTAGAAAGGAGGGATCTTGGGAATATTTTCACATCTTTGGCATCAGGCCAACCATCTACTATCCCTCATAGTGCAGTCACAATTCTGAGCTGTGTTATTTTTGGAGGCAATTGCTGGGAGGGTTCATTGAGCTCATCAGGAGGGTCTATTTCTGAGTAGAGGGATCAACCTTATATTTAGAAATACTATTGGAGGAGGAAATCATAATTTAAGATCTATCATAGCCTCATTTTATTCAGATCTAGTTTGCAGTGACATCTCAACCCCAGGGTTATTTGTCACATTGTATATTTCTTGGTATTTCTAGCAATCTTTCTGGGTTGGCTAGAAATCATGTATTAGAGCCCACATATTATTCCTTGAAAATTTATTTTGTTTCTATTAACCATATTCCATTTGTGTATTCTTACAATAGCAGCTACACTAATATAGACAACATTGTCACTGCTCTCTGACATTCTATATAGTTGCAATAACTCATGTGCTGATTGTTCTGATCATTGGAGGATTGTTCTTACTGCTTGAGTGGTTTGTCCCTCAAGATATTTTTGTATATTTTTGCTTATATATTAATAAAATTATGCCTGAATATTTATCCCTCTCATTTCATGATCATATTTGTTGTGTTTTACATTATTATGACTTGTATTGCTGCTATTTCCAATTTGGAATATTACAGTGGTATCAAAGAATAATCTTGGCTCAACCTGTGCATTTAATACATTATGCCATTAGAAGGAGAAGCTTATTCTCACAGGAAAGAGAAGTTGTATAGAAGAAACAAAGGCATGACTCCATTATTTGGAGAAATGAAGGAAGAGAGGATCTCACAGCTTCTTTTCCAAACTATGAAGAATATCAAGGAAGATCTCAAGCAGATGAAAGGGGAGAAGTGTAGAATATTTCCAAGAGGGTTTGAAGTTGAAGCAAGCCCTAGATATTCATGAGATGGGTGTGGAAATTTGGCCACACATGCATATCTATAGTGTAGTTTATTTCCCACATTCACAGCAAGAAGGTTGAAGGAAGAAGATGCACCAAGGGAGGAGACCTTGAGTGACTATATTCAGGAGTATGAGTCTCAGTCATGGAGATTCAAAGAGCACTTGGACTTCTAAGGTTTTTTCCAACTCAAGGAAGATAGAAGGTCCAGCAATCATAATAGAAGCAAGAGAGGTAGAATATTTCTATCTAACTTTTATGGATCAGTAAAGTGCACAGCCAAATCTTGGGTGAAGGAGCTAGATTCCTATTTCCAGCTACACCAAGTTTCAGAAAAGGAGGCCATCAAAGTAGCAGCACTGCACCTCAAAGGTATGGCCCATGATTGGTGGTTTTGTAGTTCTACTTCATTTAAACATGAAAATTTAAACACTTATGTTGGGTTCACTAAGAAATTAGTGAGAATATTTGATATTAAACATTGTAAAACATCATTTGTTGAACCCAAAAACTCAAAACCTTTGCATGAATTGGAGAGATATATTTTGCCAACTCCACTCCATATTTTTGTTGAAGGGGATAAAAACATGCATGATACCTTGCCAAGGGAAATATCCGCACTTCTTGAAGAGGCCTCTTCTATAGATGAAGACATGGAGGTTCCTCCTTCAAGAGAAGAACAATATCAAGGGCCTCTCATTGATGATGAGGCATTCTCAAATATTGATGAAGAGGATGAGCAAAGAAAAGATAACGATGGTGTGCCATCAGGAGTATATCCATCACCACATGGAGATGATAAGGGAGCCATTGCTTCCATTAGAGGAGCCCTTGTGTCTTTACAAGGAGTTCCAAATGATTGAACATGTGGGAACCAAAACACAATTCCGGAGCAGCATGCATCAGTTTTTGTGGATTGTGAGATGGAAGGGGAAGAAAGGAAGGATCAACATCAAGGGATAACTCACCCTTATCTATTTCGGGAGGTTTCTACACAAAAGAAGGATATTTTATTGCACAGTGAAGAGAGGGAAAAATCATTCCACTCATATGTACAGTCCACTTCAGATTTCGATGTCTCACTACATGGGGGCATTCCACTTGGGAGGCCACCAAATCTAGAGTTGGTGGGAGACATTTTTCCATTTGGTTCACCACTCTTAGATTTCATAGGGGTGAAGACCTTGGAGGAGTCTAGCACAGCGCAGAGAATTTGGGATAGACTCAAGGAGGAGATATACATTCTCCCATTTTCAGCATCACCCACTCTCAGTACATATACTGCACTGACAGAAGTTGCTACAGTGATGGAGGATGGCACCTTCATGGTGCAAGGGAGCTACTCCATGGAGTTGGAGAAACAAAGGGTAATTCCTTTGAGTAATGAATCCTCCATACATTGGAGTAGATGGAGGCCACTCATGCTTACATTGGCCAAGATCAGGAGGTTGTTTTTGGATGGTAGCTCCTCATGGGAGGCCAATTTCCAAAAGTCACCACTTCTATTTGAGCATGAGAAGCTGCATGATGGGCATGGCAACACTTTGGAGGATGAATTTGGCATGAGGGATGTCAAAGGAGCAGATAGCAGCATGTGGGGAGCTTCACATTTCAGATCTTCAGCGTTGTCTCTTAGGAGGATTGATCCATATTGGAGATCTCAACTCTTGGTAGAGTACTCCAAGGATCTTGGTCACCCTGCATGACACTTGGTGACTCGGATGGAGATGATAGATACATGGTGGTTGATGAGGTCATCTATTCTCATGCCAGAGTCTTCTTGACTAGAGTTTCTGAGCTCAAGAAGAAGCTACTACATGCAGCACATGTGGACTTTCTTTCCATGCACCTTGATGCATTTTAGTCTTTGATGGATGTTTCAGGAAATAAATCCCTAGAGGTTTGTTGGGTCAAAACCTCCACAGAGCAGGGCATGCTATTCAAGAAGGACTCACACAACCACACTTTTATGCTAAAAATTAGATAACATCAATAGCAGGACTCACCCGTAATCCTACGTTTGATGTAGATCCTGCAGGGTTCAAACCCCCAGCAACCCTTCTTCCTCCTCAACCTGAAAACCAAGAAGAAACGTGCACGGAAATCTAGTTGTACAGCATATATCTACCCTAAATGTCAGTGAAATCCATGTGAAACATCATATAAACAATAATAAATTCTTAAATGATAATATTTTCACATATGCAAGCAAATATTAACACGTGAATTCAAGAACAAGATGGTTCTTCTTTATTATGAACAACATGTACAGTAGTAAAAAGTGGAGAGATCACCTGAATCCTTCCACGATCTTCGAATAGACCGTCGTCCGGATCCGTCCCACCCTTGCCTCGCTAAGATACTTTCAAGACTTGTGCACACGAGATGACATATAAATGGATGAACATCTCTAGGAAACAAGGGTTTCCTGTAAAAATCTGGGAAAGTGCAAAAGGCACGGGAAATCAGACTTGAATTGGGATTCCAACAGAGTATAATGTCTATAAATTTCTCTCTCCCTTAGGCCATGCACATGAGGGGATTTTATACTCCCTCAAATTAGTTTCAATCAGTTGGAAACAGTTGGCCACGTGCTGGGGTGGTTGAACTACTGGAGTAACCATCAACCCAGCCCGAAAATAGGGAATTTTTATATATTTTTTAATGATTTTAATGGCATACGCGGAAAAGTGTGTATGGACACGCGTATACACGCGGAAAAGTCTGGGCATACCCGTGTATGGGACTTTTAACACTGTTTTTTATGAATTTTGTTCAAGTCTGTGGGAATGGGTGCCCAAGGCCAAAGAGACAATCATGAATCACATGATGGTGAAAAATGATGCTATAACAGATGCCCCCTAATATATGAGGTCAGAAGGGGTACATGATGGCCGAAATGTATTATGCACATAGAAAAAACTTCGCAAGGACAAGAGAGGACTTCACTAGATTTCAGCCTGCCAAAACCAATGAAAGAAACCAGAGAGTCAACTCATGCTGAGGCGGGCATACCCATGCTCAGTCAAAAATACATCATATGGAAAGTACTGAAATAGATCCAATATGTATACAAGTATAACTGAACTGAAAGTACATAGTGAATCATCTGAGCAGGGCCCAGAAATACAAGTCTGAATCAATGTCCAAATATCACATATAGAAAGCTGAGCAAAGATGGTGCAACTGGATGTCTGATCAAATAAGTAACTGAATCTCCAAGTACCGGATCATAAGAGGTGGATCAAACGGTACAATCACGCAACTCGGGAGCCAACATATAAGATGCTGTTGTACTGAACTGCAACATATAAGGGTGGATGGCATCACTGGCAGAAACTGAATGGACTATCAAAAGTGAACCGAAGAATGCTGATGCAACCCGAGGTCTTCACCGATCACTATGGCACAATTCTACACAATGGGAATAAATGAGCTGAAGTCGACCATGTGAGAAATCATTGGATTACCGGTCAATGATGTATACCGTTAACCAACGCAAGACAACCCACCAATAATGAAAATGAGTGTCAAGGTGCCCCAGTACAATCTAACAAGTGCGAATGAATGAGTTGAAGTCGAACACTTGGAAGAATCTACCAATCAGGAGGCAATGATGAATCCCCACTATCGATAGCGAATATTCTACCACTGATGACTGCAAACCCTAAGGTACTGACAAAAAGACTCTAGACCTTATTCCCAGAGCAATGAGTCGAAGTCAATGGGAAAAGATCTGTTGGAAGGAAGGAATTAAGGCATCCCACATCAGTCTAGCGTGAGTGTAACCTGCAGGCCAAAATTTGGAAGGAATCGGACGAACCAGAGTGACAAAACCAAACCGAAGTACGTTTCCGACATGCACAAGATGAAGCTAGCGCACGGAAGAAACCCTCTAAACCAACCAATAATGAAAGCTGACACAGAGGCGAGATATCCACCAATAGGGTCAAATGGAAATCAAGGTACTGCATGAATCCCAAGTGTGATAATGTATTTTGACGTCGAACACAGGGGAAACCACTCAGTTAAAGACCCATAATGATGATCAAATGCTGAGCACAAGGTCACCTATCAATGATGGAAATAGGGCCAGGGTGCGGCTCTAGGTTTACTCTCAGAGCAATGTGTCGTAGTCGATGAGAGACAAACCCGCCAGCGAGAAGTCAATGGGGACCTTCTCAAACCATCACGAGCAGAAGACCAAAACATCTGATGTGATAGAACAAGATACTGACAAGACCGGGAAGGCCGACTGAATAATGAGTCAAGAGAGACCGCAGAATGGCCGACTCTAGTTAGACTTCCCTTGAACAAAAGCACGACTCATGATGACCATGGCAGTAAAAAGTGACACTGTATAAGTATGTTATGCAGAAGGCAAAACAAACTCTTCATATGATTGGAAGAGATAACCAACCGGGGGAGAACCGACCAATGAAACAAGGCAAAAGCTGAACCTAGGTCAAAACTAAAACCATCCCAAATGAAGGAAATATATAATTGTATGTGCTTTGTTCAAGGGCAACAAACTGACACTGTACTGCCATCAAATTACAAAGTTACATCCCATTCCCGCTCTTTTTGTTATATTTGATTTTTTTGTCTTTTTCATATAATAAGCCTGAAAAAGAATAAAATAATGCTATAGTACAATGGATAGAACGAGTATCAGAAAATAGATGCACTAGTTCCTGGGATAGGAACAATCCTATGCTTAATGCAAGGTGGCGGAAACTGGTAAGCAATACTCAGAGGAATGTTCCATCCATGGGTAAAAGGGTTTCAAGTCGCGATAGCTAAATGCATGCAATGGTTAACTTGTATAGACAGTTAAGGTCGAAAGTTGGCTTAAACATCGAGTCCAGAAATGAAGTCGTCTAAAGGCCAGGATAAACAAGTAGCCAATATGCAATGCAGTAATACAACTCAACAACACTAGGGAGCCTCTAGGGTAATAGCCAGAAAAAAGATAGTGAAGAAGAAGAAGAATGAAGCTTCAACACATAAGCCATGGCGGGACTAAAGAGGACTCCCAAGCCTACATAAAACGCAGCATGGGCAACAAGTGATAGCGAGGAACTAACTAGGAAACCCATGTAAAGGAAGGCTCTACCACCAAGTCATGATTAAATAATTGGCGAGTGAAATGGGTGAAATACTCATGACCTGATGGGATCGACCCTATGGAAAGTGATCAGAATGGAGGCTAGTATGCAAAATGCAACGGAAAGTGGATTCCCTAACCTGTATGCCAGTGAAGATCATATACCTGCCATGACGGGTCAGCAATCATGGATAAAAAACCGGAAAAAATCTCGAGTTCATCAAAATTTACCTGAAAATATACCAATCTGGGCACTTCCAAGCATCCGGGTTATGCAGCTTAAGATAGATTGAAAAAAATAAGCATAACAAATTTTTGCAAAAAATTTCAACTTTTTGGGCATAAATAGACAAGTTACCTCACATTTGGTTCATTGTGACTTGATGAATTGGGAAAAAGAGCTCTGGAGAAAAAGCCTCTTTCGTCACAACAGGAGAAATCGACCGTCAAACTTCACCAAATTTGTTAGGTAAGCTCTTAATCCATCCTTGTTATCAATTTTGTCCGTTCATAAGTTAAAAATTATGAATTTTCACCGTAGAATTATTTATTTTAAATCACGGGTTTGTGCATACGCGGGTTTATAATAACCAAGCCGCGTATATACACGACTATGTACAAAGAAAGTCGCGTATGTGCAACCCAAAATGAAAAAATGTGTATCTAATGAACAAATTATTGAATTTTTGCAGGATGACTATATCATGGAGAGAACGTGAGCACAGTGCCAATGACAATGAAGTAATGCAGGACCAATTATCACTCAATATTCTCCGAAATTGTGGATTGCTCAAATTTTTCAAAATGCCAAATATGAAGAGTAATGTCCGGTTGCTCGAAATGCTTGTGAATTATTGGGAACCGGAAGAAGATTGTTTCATTATAGATCAAATTCCCATACGTATCGAAGTGGAAGATATCTATTTTATTACTGGACTCTCCCAGAGGGGGGAGCCAGTAGATTTACATGGCAAACCTTTGGGAGGGCTCACCGTGGAAGATTACGCCCACGTCTACTGCGTAGAGGGTTCCAAGAAACTTGGGACTCAAATTGCTATCAAAGATTTAAGATACTTGCACATGAAAATCCTCCTTTTTACCATTGGCAGGGTAGCAGGATCTGCTTCCCTACACCAGGCATCCAGGACACAAATGAGTATAGCAGTGGAATGCTTAACTCATATATATGATTGGTGAACGGCTCTACTAATGAACATGAAACAACAATTGACTTCCATCCGAAAATCAAAGACAAAACATTTCGGATATGGTACAATCTTGATGACATTCTTCTTCGAGAAGATTCCTGGACTGAGACCCAAAGTGATCTCTTCTATCAGCAGTCCAAGGGACCCAAGAATTGCCTGATGGGCAGACTTGATGAAGAGACTGGGGGGAAGTGAAGTTCCCCGAACCACCTGGGATGATGAGTTCTTCCAATGGTGGGGAGAACAAATCATCGTTGTGGAGGACTATCCCTATGCCAGGATGGATTTCCGTGGTGATCCAAACCTCGTCATTCCACTTGGCGCGGCATGGGGCACAGTCGGTAAGTTTGTAATTTTTAACTTATATAATTTTTTTTGGATTTTTTCAATATATATGAAAAAATGAAACATGTTTTTGATTGGATTCAAAGTGACTTACAAAATCATAATGATCATGATACAGATATTGGACCAGTCCGTCCTATTGGTTACCCACGACACAAACGCCGCTGAGGCGAGGCAGATACAGTAGACTCAGACAGAACCCTCCATGCTGTACAGAGGATCTTGGAGGGTTAACTCGCCAAGTGCCTATGGCTGCAGTGGAAGATCTACCCGAGGCCATCCAGAGGCAGGTAGTAGGAGTACCTCGTGACTGGGTACAGTTATTCCACCGAGTCGCGACTGCGATCGTGTTCTATAGGAACACAACTTCTAGGCAGGGACCACAGGAGTAGATATATATGATTTACCGGATGACTGTATATTTTTTGAGATTTGAACATGATCAGGCATAAGCCCAAATTTTTTATGACTTATGGATCCAAATTTTGTATAGTTTTGAACACTCTGATGATATATATACTGCGATGTTTGATGTGATGTGACAAATGTATAAAAATGTATGATGTTTTTTATAATTAAATTTTATTGTATGGAATGATTAATATGCCAATCAATGGCTTGATTATCTAATGAGTCTGCCATCTAATTGTCAGCTCGAGGAATATGAATGAAAGTTAAAAATTGAAATGACCTTTGTAACAAACGTACCCTCAAGAACAACCAGAGTAAAAATGGATCTTGAACCCGATAAGTATTGTTCAACTGCAACACCACCAGCTGGGAATCCAAGAAAACTACCAACAAATCAACACCCAAAGATATTTCCTCCCAGAGTAGATAAACAACTGTAGTGTATTCTACTATATTATTGGAAGCAGGACCAATGCAGAATCCTCTTGATACTAACAGCTGACCGGATGGATGATGAAGCACCCAAGCCACGGAAGCTAAGTTCCGGGTGTGTCTACTAGCACCATCGGCGAAACCAAAATGACTCATGACATCCAACACAACCTGCCAAAGCAGATAAAAACATCACCATCCCATCAAAGATCGAAAAACCAGATATATACAAAGCAAAACTACTATATACAAAAGCAACATGCCAGGCCGAAGCCTAGGCATAATACTTTTTCAAATAGAGCCCATTTCTAGGCTCCGGCAACTCATTCCCTTCAAAATCAACCAAGGTATATGCTCCTTTTTTAAGGACTTTCTTGACGATAAAGGGGCCATACCACATAGACTTAAAATTTCCAGCCCCCAGGGCATCTTTTTCTTGGGCATAGACCAAAACAAGGTCACCTTCTGAAAAAACCCTAGGCTTGGCCGCCTTATCGTACTGAACTTTGACTCGGTTTTTATGTGCTTCATTCATCGTGGCGGCATCCCGACACTGCTCATCGAGATGTTCCAGATGAAGGAGACGTTCTTCAAGACTATAAGTGTCAGGAAGAAGTTCAACAGCTAACTTAAGAGAAGGAATCTCACATTCAATGGGAAATATGGATTCCAACCCGTGAACTAGCTGAAACGGAGTAAAGCCAGTTACAGTTTTCACTGACGTCCTGTATGCCCAAAGTGCAGGATATAGCATGATATGCCAGTTGGATCGAGCTTTATTGATTGTCCTTTGAAGAATTGTCTTCAAGGATTTATTCATGGCTTCCACTTGCCCATTGGCCTGAGGATAATACGGAGATGAATGCTCCTGCCGGAAACCTAATTTTAGAGCCAACTCAGCCATCATGCTATTCTGAAAATGACTGCCATGATCAGTGACAATCTATCTAGGAATACTAGAACGAGAAATAACCTGGTTGAAAAGAAAAAGAGTTGTTGTCTCACCATCATTCCCAAAAGTAGGAATAGCCTCGACCCACTTCGTAAAGTAGTCTACTGCTACAATAATGTACTTGTGACCTTTAGCCGAAGGCGGGTTATAAGTAGTATAATCAATACCCCACTTTGTAAAGGGACCGACAGTAATGACTGGAAAAAGCAGAGCTGGATGAGCGCGAATTTTTCGAGTATAGACTTGACACGGATGACACTTTTTGACCGACTCAACACAATCTTTGAAAATCGAAGGCCAAAAGTACTTAGCACGCAAGATCTTTTGGGCTGTAGCAAGCCTAGACAAATGACCACCACAAGCTCCACTGTGGGAATCATTCAGCACAGCCTCAGCTTCTTTGAGAGTTAAGCAACATCTCAGGATTGAATCCACCCCTCGACGATATAAAGCATCACCAATGATCAAGTAATTTTTAGCCAAGTGACACAACTTACGACGCTCATCTTTCGAAAAAGTAGAGGGAAAGTTCACAGTCTGGAGATACACAATGATATCTCCATACCAAGGATCCTGTGGAGAGATAAGAAACAAATTTTCATCTAGGAAGGATTCATCATAGACTATCTCTTCTCCACAGGGCAACTCAGAAATCAATTCCGCGAAAACTAATGATTTCTTGGACTTGGCAGACATAAACTCAAGATCAAATTCCTGCAAAATCAAAATCCATCTATTGTATTTGCCCCTAATCACTCGCCTACTGAGAACAAACTGAAATGGATTAGCTGCTACCAAAACATAAGTTTTTCGTAGAAGAATGTAATGTCTGAGTTGCTGCACAGCGTGAACAACTGCTAAAGCTAGATTTTCTATCAGAGTATACCGGAGTTTAGGTCCTACCAAGCCTCGACTAAGATAGTATATAACATGCTCTACAAGAGCATCATCTTCCTGAACCAGAACCATACCAATGGTAGATTCTGCTGCTGCAAGATACAAAAAAAAATCCCTGCTATAATCAAGTCGACTCAATAAAGGAGCAGAGGTCAATGCTTTTTTCAAAGCATCGAATGAGCGTTGATCGAAGTCATCCCAAAAGAATGGAACTCCCTTCTTCAACAATCTCATAAATCCTTTGGTAACTTCAACATAATTTACGATAAATCTCCGAAGAAAATTAGCTTTTCCTTGTAGACTTTGAAGTTGACAAATAGACGACGGGGTGGCAACCAAAGTATTGCCTCAACCTTGAATGGATCTATCCTAATCCCTTCCCTAGACACAATGAATCCCAATAACCGACCGGATGTGACCGCGAAAACACACTTGTTCGAATTCAACCTAATCTTGTAGAAACGACATCGTTCAAATACTCGACGGAGGTGAGCAGGATGATCCATTCTCTTTCGAGAATGAGCAGCTAAATCATCCAAATATGCCTCTATAATATGTTTGATGTCGTGGAAGGCATATGACATGGCCTGCTGAAAGGTAGCCCCAGCGTTTTTAAGACCAAAAGGCATCTTCTTGTAAGAAAACGTACCCCAGGGACAAATAAAGGCAGTCTTATGCTGATCTTCAGGACGGATAGTAATTTGATTATATTCGGAGAAACCGTCCATGAAGGAGAAAATCTCATTACCGGCACACTCATCAATGATTTGATCTATAAATGGTGTGGGGTAATTATCTTTCAGACATGCTTTATTAAGGTCTCTGAAATCGATGAAAACTTGAATTTTTCCTTGTTTTTTATCTACTGGAATAGGGTTCGAAACCCTTTCAGTCAAATGAACAGGGAAAATAAATCCCGCCTTAAGCAGCTTCTCCACCTCGGCTTTGATAGCTGCAACCTTCCTAGGATTGACCGGACGAATTTTTTGCCTCACAGGCTTAGCATTTTCGTAAGTCTTGATCTCATGCTGGACAATAGATGGATCTATACCAGGCATTTCCTCATAAGACCAAGCGAACACATCCCTATACTCTTTAAAGAGATCGGTATAAATTTGAATTTCTTCAGGGGAATATTCAGCTCTGATGAAAACATTCTCTATAACATTTGGATCCCTGGAAATGTTCACCGGGATAGTTGGAGAAATCACAGCCATGTTCCCTTCAACATATACCTGTGTTGGTGATAAAGGGTTCAGGACTGGGCGAACAGGACCAGGAGACACAGGAATTGGAAAACTTGATTCAACTTCGCTCAAATCAGGTAAAAAGTAAGACCGACGATGTAAATCATCCCACGGTCTATCTATACCAGTCATAGCTTCCAGGATGGCCTCTTCAAATGGAAGACTGGTATCAAGGAAATCCAGGGCTGAAGAAGAACTAAGTGTCCAAGCCGGAGCCACATCGCCATCCAATTCCTCCGGAGAAAGAGGAGCTGGAATGGACTCTGCAGAGTCAACAATAGATTGATAAGAAATCTCAGCTGCAGACATCTGAAATTCCATTCCACCCACTTGACCTTCCGCTAATGTGGTCGTAGGGGAAGGTAAGGTCCAAGGGTCCGAAAAATAATGAGTTCTGAAGAACTCTCTTCGAAGAGGAGCCCTGGAGGATGAAATTTCATTTATATGAACAGTAGGAGGTGGAATATCAAAAGTACCCATCAACGAAGAATACATTCCAACCCCTAAATTCTCAACAGGCGGCTTGGCATTATCCAACTTTGGAATGGTTGAGTCAGCAGATGCATTCGGGTCTATAGGAGGACATTCCAGTTGATCCACCATAACAATCCTCTCTTCGTGAGGGAAAAAAATAATCCGAAATAATGAAGATGCAATGGCATCCATCTCATAAATCCAGTTTCTCCCCAATAAAAGGTTGTAGTCCAAGCTTGCATCAACTATCTCAACCTCTATATTTATAGTTTTGCCCCCAACACAGATGGGCAAAGCTGGGACAATACCATGTGGTCTATGAGAATGAACATCAAACGCAGTCAGAAGAGTAGCAGATGGAACAGCTGTAGGAGGTCCAATTCCCTTCCAACATGTGAGAGACATCACACATGTGGAAGGACCCTCATCAACGACCGTCCAGAAAATATTGCATTTCTGGTACGATGATTTAATATGAAAAGCCATATGATGGGGGAGTCTCTTTTTAAAATTATTCATATTGAATGTAATCATAAGAGAGTTCTTTGGATCGACAGCCCCAAGAGCAGTGAGCAGAGCACTGCACTAAGCTAGACAAGACTGGAGCACCTCAAGCGCCGACATGGCACAAGGACTCTGCGCCAGATCTTCCACAATAGAGTAGTTCTGGGCAGCCCTGGAATTTGGATTGATCATCGTACGCTTAGTAGATGTTTTGGGCATCCGAGGTATAGGCTCAACAGTAGGCTTCGTGATGTGAAGCGGCTCAATAGCATCGGGAGCACCCTTGGCTTTCGAAGACTCTTCTTTGCCATAATCACGGGATCTCGTGGCGACATCCATGTGAGCACTCATCATGTATATGTTTGATGGAATTTCCCCTTTCTGGGTGCCCCCAGAGGAAGCCCTAGTATTTTGATTCGCGCCAACAACTAGTTGTTGCCCTTGGGGAAAAGGGTTTGTCAACACAGCCTGGGAACTAGAAGAACCCTGCTGAGCTAACAAGCGCTGCGCATCCTGAATTTTAGGGCAAAGGTGAGTAAGATGGTCTCCAGTACATAACTTGCATGGAAAATTCACTTTCTTTTTATCCTTTGGACCATCACCAACATGCTCGTTGGATTTTGCATTACCCTTCCCATTCTTGCCCTTTTTCTTATTACGTCCCTTCTTCTTCCCTTCGGATTGTTGATTTTCTTTAGGGCTAGAAGTCTGAACGGCATTCACCGACAAAGATTGAGAAGGTGATGATTCAGCAGGCACAACCTGACCAGAAGGAGCAGATTGTAAAGACAACTGCTGCAATTGATTAAGCAGGTTAGTTGCACCACTATTGATCGACCCAATAAGTCCATCACCATGAGGACCGGGTTTAGTATTGGATAAATCCAATTTGGAGCGAGGAGCATTAGGCAAATACTTATGAAGGACCCCAGACTGAGAATATATCAATTCCAGCTGTTGGGCCCTAAAAATGGCTTGCTCCTCGGAAAATACCCCAGACAGGGATACATCCTTAGAAATGTCTGACTGCAGAGATTTCAGAAACCATTCCAAAAGGAATTCTCCTGGAATATGAGCTTTAATAAGCCTCTTCCTTCTTCGCCATTCCTGAATATGATCAGAAATGTGGGTTGCATCGTCCTGTTTAAAATTAGCTAGGAGTTCAGTCCCGGCATCATAACGGACAAGCAACTGGAAATGATTTAGAAATGTTGTAGCCAGATCTCCAAATGTGGAAAAACTACCCCCAGTTAACTCAATATGCCACTTGGCAGCGTTTCCAGTTAAGGTGCGTTGAAACAATCTCAACCTAATCAAATCATCGATCAGGGAGTTAGAAGAACACCATAAATGGAAGATGGTGATGTGGTCAGCCGGGTCCTCTCCATTCTTGCCTTCAAACTTTGGAATGTCTGAAGGTAGTTTGGTGGGAACTGTAGGCCACCCCGGAATATACTGGATCGGATCATTCGTCAATTTCAACAGATCTGGCAAGTTTAACGTTGCCAGAAAAGGTAAACGAGGCAGAGCCTGAGGATTCCATCCTTGATGGGATGAATTCCCTACATTCTGAAAAGAATACCCTGGATTTGATGAGGCACCAGGTTGCCAAAAATAACTCATAGAAAATGTTGGGCCAAATGACCCAACATTTGGAGAAGGACCCCCTCCCAACGTAGAGTTACCAAACATCGGACCAGTCCCCCCCCCCCGAAGTAATGAATGAAGAGGAAAGCCCCTGATAGGGTTTCCAAGAATTAGAAAGAGGGGAAAAATTTTGATAAGCACTCGACGAAGGGAAGGAAGCATTCCCTTGGTGACCAGCGTAAAACTGATTCCCTGCCCCTGCTGTAGTAAATACAGGGTTCCAACCTGTAAAAGTGGTCGAACTCTGACCTCCAGACCAAGGGTTAAAACTCTAAGTCTGAGAAGTAAAAGGAAAAGAACCTAAAGAATTATTTGAACTAGGGATATGCCCAGTTCCGAAGGGGAACCCTTGAAAAGAAGCTGACCCACTAACCATGGATGACATGGGTGTAGATGCAGCTGCAGCAGCGGAAAAGGAAAAAGGAGGAATCCCACTAGTGGGCATTCCGAAACAAAAGGGACCAGATTGAGAAGCATGTGCTTGGGTGAAACCAGAGCCAAACACAGCAGTACTAGAAGCAATCATAGATATAGAAATAGTGCCTCCTCCTTCAACTGAAGCAGGAGTCTGAATTCCTGCAACACTCATAGCAGAAGTTGCGTTCCCAGTCGTGGCTATCGAAAGGTATGAATAAAATGGAGGATCTTCTGGTCTTGCAGACTCAGGTCCAATGTACTCAACAACAAATGGATAATCAGGAGGAAGAGGAGATGGAAGTGACTGAGGAGACTTAGGTACTTCCTCTACTTCTATTCCTAACTCTCCTGGAAACAAGACTCTCGAGGTGAGCGGAACGCTCCTCTCGGAACCAACACCAAAACCAACTACAAGACCTTCAATCCCTTGTGGAGGATCTCTCTCCACTGCGTCAGACGCCACAGGGTGATACTCACCTGCTAAGTTACTCCTACGCCTTCTTGAAGAAGGCTCTAGACTCTCGGGAGATAACCCTCGGATTCTCCTCGATCAACGAGGCGCTTGATCAACCACTTTAACAAATTTTAATTAGACTCAAAAAAAAGTATAAAGCTAAGCAAGCTAGGAGCAAAGAGCACTCACTACAAAAAATCCTTAAGATGCAGTCAAGAAAGCAGCCCTCAGGTATTTTCGCTCTGGGTGATTAGGACCGGATACCAAAATACGAGAAAGCGAAAAATAGGACCTCCCGAAAGTAGTCTGGGATAATTACGGCCCAAGACTACTAGCGAAGGTAACCGAAATAGTTACGCCAACCTCCTAACAACAGCCTTTGCCGGCACAAGTACCCAAGCTTCGCAAGGGCACCCCCCAGAAGTACTGTTGGAAGTGATACGACATCTGCCTCAGGTACCACAGGTATTCCCCCCCGCAGTCACCCGTGTGGAACCTAGGAATGGCAACTATGGGCACCAATCCATGTCAGAAGCTGGGCGGAATGGTCTTGATGCAAGATCCAGCAAATCAGAGAGGGGGTATCTCTCTTCTCAGCCTTCACTTCCCCTCACGCTTGACTCTCTGGAGGATAGCTTTCCCAGTCCACCTAACGGAGTTGGATTTCGCTCAATTAATAAACTTCTATGTTTTAGTTTGAGCGGCCTTGGAGAGTTAACTCTCCACTCACCTAATCCAAGGCCCTACAACCTAGCTAGTTGGTGTATGACACTTAATAAAAACTTGCTAGTTGTTTTTAAATTATAGCGCTTATTTTAATTGGTTGTTATATTATGTCAATGGGATATGGAAATGAAACTCGTGGTGTTTTGAGATGCAGAAAAGAAATTAATGAAAACCAAACTACATGCAAATGCAGTAATTTCCTTTCGATGAAAAGAAATTTCTACACAGGTTCTACAAGACTATATATTTTTTTTCTTTTCAAATATCAAACTCACACTCGCAAAAACTATGAAAAAGACTAAATTCTTAAGTGCACCAAATGCAAATAACTAAGAGCATGCAAATTCTAAGATTCAAAATCTACTAAAGCAAAGAGAAATTTCCCGAGAATCCTTCAGTTTTATCACCTTTCAGTTGTCCACTAAACTAGTTCCCAAAATGAGAAACTCTTAGTATAAAGACACCAAAATATGCTTGACACAAGAGGAAGAAAACAATGACAATTCCCTTCCCAAATCAAGTCGAAAACCAAAGGCAAGAAATCTCAACAAAGCTTCAAAAGATGTAACAAAACGAAAACAAAAAATGCAAAAAGAAAAGAAAAAGACAAAACAAAATGTTTTTTGAGCTTTTGAATTTTATAAAAAAGAAGAGATCTAAGAGACCAAGAAAATTATCCAATTACCAAGCCAAACAACTCTGAATTTCAAGCAAAACTTCAAAAACGCTCCAAATCTTATAGTGCCACCTAGTAGTAAGATTTATATGAGCAAAAGAAGACAAGAAACTCAGTAACTCAGCCCAGAAGAATAGTACAACCTTGCAGCAATCAAAAACTTCAAAGAACCAAGAAAGACTCTTCAAAAATTGCAACAAGACCTAGTCAAATGAACTCAAGAAAACCAACCAAAAGCAGGCAAAAATCCAAGTGCAAAGAAAACCATAAAATGAGGAAAGAGTATACGAGCAGAAGCTCTCTATTCTGATTAAGCAGAACAACTAAGAATCCCCAGAAAGAGATCTTGGTACTCGAACCAGAAATGCAAGCACTAAAAAACAAGATTTGCCTAATAAGTCAGTATTCAATCAAACAAGAGAGAAAAAGACGAATAATCACTATCAACACAATCCAAAGACTATAAAGACACTACAGGAACAGGTCTCCATAGGCAGACAAGACTAAAAAGTCAAGAAATCAAAATTTTCAAAATTTACCCAGGCATACGCTACTTTACAGTTTTGAAACAAGCATGCATACGCGACTGTGTCAAAGGAAACCCGCGTATACGTGACTCCCTTTAACAAGAACTGCGTGTATACGCGACTGTGTACAAAAAAACTCATGTATATAAAGGTAAATAATGAAAAATAAAAAAGATTAAGCCTGGATAAAGAACCAGGTCTTCAGTCTGACTAAGAAAAAGTTAACTGGACTGGAAATAATAGTTAAAACTGTTGGAAACCTTTCAAACAGCTGAAACCACCCAACAGGGGAATCACAAGAATGTGATCCCTAGTAGAGTCGCTAGTTCTGTTTCAGGAAATAACTCCCTAGAGGTTTTTTGGGTCAAAACCTCCACAGAGCAGGGCATGCTATTCAAGAAGGACTCACACAACCACACTTGTATGCTAAAAACTAGATAACATCGATAGCAGGACTCACCCGTAATCCTACGTTTGATGTAGATCCTGCGGGGTTCAAACCCCCAGCAACCATTCTTCCTCCTCAACCTGAAAACCAAGAAGAAACGTGCACGAAAATCTAGTTGTACAGCATATATCTACCCTAAATGTCAGTGAAATCCATGTGAAACATCATATAAACAATAATAAATGCTTAAATAATAATCTTTTCACATATGCAAGCAGATATTAACACGTGAATTCAGGAACAAGATGGTTCTTCTTTATTACGAACAGCATGTATAGTAGTAAAAAGTGGAGAGATCACCTAAATCCTTCCATGATCTTCGAACAGATCGTCGTCCGGATCCGTCCCGCCCTTGCCTCGCTAAGATACTATCAAGACTTGTGCACACAAGATGACATATAAATGGATGAACATCTCCAGGAAACAAGGGTTTCCTGTAAAAATATGGGAAAGTGCAGGAGGCACGGGAAATCAGACTTGAATTGGGATTCCAACAGAGTATAATGTCTATAAATATCTCTCTCCCTTAGGCCATGCACATGAGGGGCTTTTATACTCCCTCAAAGTAGTTTCAATCAGTTGGAAACAGTTGGCCATGTGCTGGGGTGGTTGAACTACTGGAGTAACCATCAACCCAGCCCGAAAATAGGGAATTTTTATATATTTTTTAATGATTTTAATGGCATACGCAGAAAAGTGTGTATGGACTCGCGTATACACGTGGAAAAGTCTGGGCATACCCGCGTATGGGACTTTTAACACTGTTTTTTATGAATTTTGTTCAAGTCTGTGGGAATGGGTGCCCAAGGCCAAAGAGACAATCATGAATCACATGATGGTGAAAAATGATGCTATAACAATGGAGGAGTTCACTTGGGAGGGCATAAAACAGGATATATATCAGCATATGGAGAGATGCATAGCCTGGATGGTGATGGAGAGGATGTCACAACCACTTCCCTACTCATTGGGGGTGAGGGAGAATTTCCAGTTGAGCCATTTCAGCTCAAGGGCCAAAGTACATGGCAGAGAAGGTACAATTTTGCATTATGATTTTTACTTATTTACTTTATATGAGCAGTATGGTGTGCCAAGTAGGATCATCTCTTCTTGCATATTATATTATGATGAACTTGAGGCCAATTGCAACATTGTGGTTGGCTATTTTTTTGGTGGTTTGTGGGGGAATCCACATGATTCTTGGTGTGCACCATTGACACCACATTTTACATTCATGATTCCATCTTATAGGATGATTATGGCAGCAAACAAGTGGCTAGAAGGGAATTTTTTATTCTTTTTCTTTAGCCAGGCAAGGGATGCATTGTGCTGGTTCCATGTGTGGAACTGTGATCCACTTTCCAGTTGTCATATGGCAACTTGTTTTCATTGGGTTTTGCTTCCATATATTGCTGATATTCTTATGTTCATGGGGAGCTTTGTTTGGAGAGTTGGACAAGAGTTGGAGGTGCCCATTGGGAGTATGATTCTCCCTACTATACATGTTTCATGTTTCAGGAGAAACAATGGGAAAACCATGATTTCCATACTACATCTCTTTTCTTCATATGGGAGGAGCGATTTGGAGAACTTGAGTTCTTGGAGGAGGAACTTCATGGCTGATTTGTTTGGTGGGGTAACTTGGGCCATTCTTGGAGGCCATGTCATTTCAGCCCAAGGTCAGCAACAACCCCATACTTACAATAAATGGAGAGAGAAACAACTTGGGTGGAAAAATCTAATCTCTCCATGCAACCCCAATACATTTCATAAACTGGGGGTTGATGATTTATTTGATGAGCTACCTAGAATGGCTCATTTAATTTGGATGATAGCTTGGGTAGGGGATACCCTCACTGGGAATGATATTCCCTATTTTTATCATCGCTCCTACCTTGACAAGGCCATGGGACAGCAAGAAGGTTTCCACTTACACCTTCCACTTTTTTATGAAGTGCACCATTTGGGTTTCCATAATTGGGAGGAACCATTAGCGGGAAGCTTTATTACAGATTATGTTGAGTTGTGGTGGAAGCTATTGATGAGGACAAGCAACATTTTGGAGGGGAGGACTGTAATATTCCAAAAAATTAGCCTTCATCTAAATGGAATATTATAGTTGGTTTTATCACTAGGAAGGTGAATAAGTGGATGGGGAGACTCATAAAACCCCTTTAGAAGGAATAATAACACTCCTAATGTGAAAGGAGGAAGAATAAGCAGCTGGATTAAGCACCTTTGGGTGTGAACAGGACTTGGATCATGTTGATTCAGTCAACTTTGACCAAATCAACAACGATGTCAAACAGGAGTGGCCTTTATGATGAGACAACGTTGTTTTAGTGGAGGACAATTTGCATGAGCTTGGTGGTAAGTATGGATGGGACCCAATGTGAAGAGGTTCACTTGATATATATGGAGAGGATGGCAGCCTTTGTTATTCATGTTTTATATTATTATTGATATTGGTATGTTTCGACTTTGCTTCCTTTTGCTGTTTAGCAGGGTTGTTTTGCTGCTTAACACAATGGTGTTCTTGATCGGGAATCCCTACCTCATCCTCAAGGAAGGAGAGGTTATTGAGCTTCATTTCCTCATTCCATCACTCTGGCCAAGCTACCTCCTTCAGCTACAGCGTAGTTTCTATTTAGAGCTAGGTTGTGTTGTAGGGTGCAACAAAGGAGGATCACATAGAGCTATTTTTGAGCTTGTTTTTCAGTGGAGAGGTAGCCTATCCATTGGAGGATTAGAAAGGAGGTATCTTGGGAATATTTTCACATCTTTGGCATCAGGCCAACCATCTACTATCCCTCATAGTGCAGTCACAATTCTGAGTTGTGTTATTTTTGGAGGCAATTGTTGGGAGGGTTCATTGAGCTCATCAGGAGGGTCTATTTCTGAGTAGAGGGATCAACCTTATATTTAGAAATACTATTGGAGGAGGGTCTATTTCTGAGTAGAGGGTTATTTGTCACATTTTATATTTCTTGGTATTTCTAGCAATCTTTCTGGGTTGGCTAGAAATCATGTATTAGAGCCCACATCTTCTTTCTTGGGCATTTCTTTTGTTTCTATCAGCCATATTCCATTTGTGTATGTTTACAGCAACAACTACACTGACATAGATAGTGTTGTCACTATTCTCCGGCATTCTATACAGTTTCAGTAACTCATGTGCTGATTGTTCTAATCATTGGAGGATTGTTCTTATTGCTTGAGTGGCTTGTCCCTCAAGATATTTTTGTATATTATTGTTGATATATTAATAAAATGATGGTTGCATATTGATCCCTCTCATGTCATGATCATATTTTTTTTGTTTTACATTATTATGACTTGTATTGTTGCTGTTTCCAATTTTGAATATTACAGATTTACTATGTATCCCACCATTACTATTGATCTAGGTGGCACCAAAGACACAGACAGGAGAAAGAATGCTTATGGAAGCTAAAAATTCAAAGTGACAGGAAGGTGAAAAACTTAGCTTCGGATTGAAAATCTCATCACCCTCATCGCAACGGTGTGAACAACGCATCAATCCGACCTCGTATAAGAAAGTTAAAGCTGTTTGAATTTTTGTTAAAGCAAGGGAAGTGGGGCCCACAACATGCCACATGGCATCCCAGTAAGAACGTGGGGCCCTCATGGCAGCCCCTCAACTTTTGACACATGGTGATCCTCCATTGTTCCTCAACCTACAAAAAGAAAAAACAATATTTAAATGCCCACATGGAAAAAAGAAATCATTAAAAAAATAACCATATATTAAAAAATCCACAAAAACATTATAAAACAAAATTATATTTTAAAGGGGTTATTATGGGTATATGGTTTATTATTAATAAACCAACCACATACGTTACCATAACAAAATGTTTGAAACAAGAATCTATATATATCATATGCTTTGTTTAAAAAAAAACAACTTAACGTATATTACCATAGGTTGTAACCAATACCCATTACCACGACATGTATCAATGCATATTGATGGGGAAGTTGGGCAGACCGCCCAATGTGGGTCCGCCCCTACCCCCCATTAAAATATTAATTGGTTTTTAAAAACAAAAAATGCACCAAAAACTATGTGCATGCAGATTTTGGGGGAGGCGGGATTTGATCCCCTGGCCTCCCCTTAGCAAACTTGCAAATTTACCATCACACCAACCACCGCTTCTTTGTAAACACAGCCTACAATTTAATATTTAAACCTCGTTCTTCAGTGCGCCAAGGGGAGGCAGACCCAGGCACGCAGTTTGAGGTAGAGGAGGAATAATGGTGGCACGCAATTCGAGACAAAGAATATTCCCTTGATGCCCAAAGATTCTTTGGGAGGTAAAATTTATTTTTGTCAGAATGCATTCAAGCTTATAGTTATTTTTCTAAGCTTTTTGCAGGGAACAAAATGGCAAGGTTGGATTTGCCTTTTGAGAAGTGGTTTTATAGATTCCCTGTGGAGGAGAATCTTCAAGAATCTTGAGGGAATCTTTCAAATTCCTTGGAGGCAGAAATTCGCTGGTGTCAAAATGAGGTCAACCTTATACTCTTTCTTCTCAGAATTTCACAAGGATCTCAATGGTGAGATCAGATTCTTGTTTTAAGATGTAGATTTCCCAATTCACGGTGGAGCAACATCTTTGAGGAATCTACGGGGAATCTAAAAGATTCCCTAAGGCCCAGATTTTCACTTTGTCAGAATTCAAAAAATTGACATTCAATCCTACACCTCTCGATGACATGAGTTCAACGATGCAGTCATATTTTCCATTTGAGCCTTATGTTTTTCGGCCACTTTTCAATGTGGAGTTGCACGTGTCAGCATTCAATGTGTGAGCAGTCATTTTTAGGATATTTGACGCCAAGAGATTGATGGTAAAGCCAGATCCAGCAGTTTATCATCCTTTTCTTCATATAGCTCCAAGATGTGAGGTATATGTAGTGTGATCATGTACTTCTTTGTCTCTTTGTTATGAGATGCATTGTGTTGTATAGATCCCTGTTTAATGTTTGATGTGGGATCTTGTTTTGTTCTTGATATGAGATGTAATTTATATCATGGATTTGTTATGTTGTTTGAGATCCCTTTGTTTCCATGTTCAACGGGATACTCTTAGTCACCATTGAGTGAGATTTTCATGTTGATAGGAGTCCTTTTTGTGAATGAGAGTTCCTGTAGTAGAACATCTCGTGGAGAGGTCCAACCACTCCTGTGTGAGGGCATTTTCCTTGTATGACAGAGAAAATACCATCCATGTACATCATCACTATTTCCAGCACTTAATGCAGTGGCCTATACCATCTTGACACCAAGGCCCGGAGACGTAATCCCTCCATGAAGAACTCTGTTATCAATATCTTATGTTGCTAATGCTTGTTATTCTCCTCTTGATTATATCTACATGCATTCATTAATTCTTTTGATGCAATTCTAACACATCATCCAAAGTAAAAGGTATTGGTTAAAAGGGTATCAGGAATTTACCCAGATCAAGTGGTGTTAGAGTGGTCTTATTATTGATTTGGATTGCAGGAATGCACCATTGAACGTTCACTGAGTTGAGAAATGGAGGATGTCAAATACATGTACGTGACCATGCTTAGGGTGTCTGAGAAAGTGGACATGTTGTATGAAGCTTATGAAAAACAAGCAGCAGATAACACTGAGTTGAAAATGCTTCGACAAGAGGAGAAGGAGGACAAAGAACAAGTGCAGCTTCAATTGCAAGCCACGACAGAGGCATTGGATGAATTGAAGCACCATGACAAAATTCTTCAAGCAGATCATGAGGAATCGAAGACACTCCTACAGGAAGAGAAGGAGGAGAAGTAGCGATTGTAGCTTCAAATACAATCCGCGACAGACGCCTTGGCGGAAGTGAAGCACAATGAAGGCTTAGAGAAACCTTCTTCACCTTTTTCTAAATCGATAGCTAAGGTAAATAGTGTTTATTTCCCTTCAGTTTCATCTTCACATGATATCATTTTTATTGGAAGTGTGGAGATACCCATTACAGGAACCGGCATGAGACTCCTTACCAAGATGGAGTACAAAGGGGAAGGACTTGGCATTCATGGCCAAGGCATAACTCAACCATTGGAGGTTGTGCAGATACCTCATTTCGCAGGTTTGGGATACAATATTGAAGGATAATTCTCAAAGGTGTCAGAAGCCTCCACGATAATGTGGAAACCATCAAGGAGAGAGAATGGTGGGAACACTTCACCATCATATTATGACAACGCATATTGCAAAGAGAAAGTTGAGCAAGCTCTCATCGCCATAAGGACATCGAAGGAAAACAAAAATTGTTGAACTCACTAGGGAAAAGTATTGATGGGAACACTTCACCATCACCCCATGTCGCAATAGAAGAGCTGAGACAAGCTCTCATCACCATGATCACACCAGAGACCACCAAGAAAGGTATAATAAGTATTTATATTTGCAAGTTCATTTTGATTATAAGCATGTTGCTAATCATAAACGTAGATCATGGCATAAGAAAACTTGTTGTTTTTGTGGTTTACATAACCATGTCATTGGTGAGTGTTTGAAAAGAATGACAACGCAAAGGAGGATGAGGTGTGAAAATCCTTCTCCACAGCAGGGAAATAAATTGGTTAAGCAGGTCTGGAGAAAGAATACATTTTGCAGCTATTTCAACCAAAGTGGCCATCAAAGAGCCATGTGTTCGAGGCTCCATCCAAAGCAGCACCTTAAGGACGAAGCGTCGGTGCATGAACCAATTGAAACAATTGTTCGACAAGAAAACGTTCCACAGGAAGATGATCCATTCAATTTGATAAGTGACAGATGGTTTTTCTAGATGTGGTAGTGTGTCATGCCCTTGTTTTTAAATCATATGTTGCATTTTTAACTATAAAAGTGATGATGTGTTTTCCATCACTTGTTAATAAACCATGGTATTTTCGCTTTTTTTATAAATCACGTGATGCATTTCTTTCATGTGAAAGTGATGATGTGTTGGCCATCACTTTGAAATGCGACAATGATTTTTTTGGACTTGTAATGATTTTTGGGGTGTGATTTCCATTCAATGTAAGCTTGACCAACGAGTACGTGTTATAAACTCATGGAAACTATGGAAATGTTTGGGTCAAAGTTGTTCATATTTGAGCATGTAATTTGCAAGGGACTGTACTACAAGTTTGCAGAAGATGTAGGTGTCGGTTCATCACTTATGGCTCTGAAGGACAAAGGTGAAGGAGAAGGAAGGGTGACCTTCAGGACACTTTTTGTGCATACATAGTACACAACAGTTGCAGATTCTTTTTGATGCTTTTGGAGGACCAAAAGCTCCTCCTCGGAGAGGAATGATCCAAGTAGCTCCAAAGACACACACAGGACAAAGAGGGCTTATGGAAGCTCAAAATTCAAAGTGACAGGAAGGTGGAAAAATTAGCTTCAGATTGAAGAGTTCGTCGCCCTGATCGCAACGGTGTGAACAACGTGTCAATCTGAGCTTGTATAAGAAAGTTAGAGAAGTTTGAAGTTTTGTTAAGGAAATGGAAGTGGGGCCCACAGCATGCCACATGGCGTCCCAGTAAGCACGTGGGACCCACATGGAAGCCCCTTATCTATTGACACATGGCGCTCCTCCATTGGTCCTCAACCTGCAAAAATACAAAACAATATTTAAATGCTCACATGGAAAAAAGAAATCATTAAAAAAATAACCATATATTAAAAATTCCAAAAAAACATTATAAAAAAAAATTGTATTTTAAAGGGGTTATTATTGTTATATGGGTTATTATTAATAAACCAACCACATATGTTACCATAACAAAATAGTTGAAATGAGCATCTATATATATCATATGTTTTGTTTAAAAAAAAACCAACTTAACGTATATTACCGTTGGTTATAAACTCTACCCATTACCACGGCATATATCAATGCATATTGATGGGGAAGTTGGGTGGACTACGAGTCTACCCCCCCGCCCCCCCTCATTAAACTATTAATTTATTTTTTTAAAAACAAAATGCACCAAAGACTATGTGCATGCGAATTTTGGGGGAGGCGGGATTTGGTCACCCAACCTCTCCTTAACAAACTTGCAAATTTACCATCGTGCCAACCACTGCTTCTTTGTAAACTTAGCCTGAAATTTAATATTTAAACCCTGTTATTTAGTGCACCAAGGGGGAGGCAGACCCGGGCATGCATTTTGAGGCAAGTGAGGTAGAATGGTGGAACGTAGTTCAAGACAGAGAATATTCTCTTGATACCCAAAGATCCTTTGGGAGGTAAAATTTCTTTTTTCAGAATGCATTCAAGTTTATAATCATTTTTCTCAGATTGCCACAAGGAACACAATGGTGAGGTTGGATTTTCCTTTTGAGTAGCAGTTTTGTAGATTCCCTATGGAGGAGAATCTTCAAAAATCTTAAGGGAATCTTTCAGATTTCTTGGAGGCCGAAATTTTCTGGTGTCAAAATGAGGTCAACCTTATACTCATTCTTCTCAAAATTTCGCAAGGATCTCAATGGTGAGATCAGATTCCTTTTTTGAGTTGAATATTTCTAGATTCCCAATGGATCAACATTTTTGAGGAATCTAGGGGGAATCTAAAATATTCCCTAAGGCCCAGATTTTCACTTTTTCATAATTCAACAAATTGACAGTCGATCCTACACCTCTCGGTGACACGATCTCAATGATACAGACAGATTTTCCATCTTAGCCTTATGTTTTTTGGCCACTTTTCAAAGTGGGGTTGCAGGTGTCAACATTCAATGTGTGAGCATTCATTTTTAGGATATTCGACGCCACGAGATTGATGGTACAACTAGATCTAGTATTTTATCATCCTTTTCTTTAGATAGATCCAGGATGTGAGGTATATACAGTGTGATCATGTACTTCTTTGTCTCTTTGCTATGAGATGCATTATGTTGTATAGACCTCAATTTAATGTTTGATGTGGGATCTTGTTTGTTCTTGATGTGAAATGTAATTTCTATCATGGATTTGTTATTTTGTTTGAGCTCCCTTTGTTTCCATGTTCGGTGGGATACTCTTAGTCACCAATGAGTGAAATTTTCATGTTGATAGGAGTCATTTTTGTGAATGAGAGTTCCTGTAGCGGAACATCTTGTGGAGAGGTCTAACCACACCTGCGTGAGGGAATTTTCCTTGTACGACAGAGAAAATACCATCCATGTACATCATAACTATTTCCAACACTTAATGCAGCGACCTACACCATCTTGACACTGAGGACCGGAGACATAGTCCCTCCTGGACGAACTCCATTATCAATATCTTATGTTGCTAATTCTTGTTATGTTCCTCTTGATTATATCTGCATGTGTTCATTAATGCTTTGATGTAATTCTAACACATCAACTGAAGTAAATGGTCTTGGTTAAAAGGGTATCAGGAATTTACCCAGTTCAATTATTCAAGGGATTCTTAGTCCTTTGGGAATTTTCCTGAGACCACCTCGCCCGGATGAAAATTATTTTGGAAATCCAAAGATCAAACCAAGAAAAACCCCATCACACCATGAATATCCGGAAATGGAAAGTCTAGGCTAAAATCCACTATCAAAACTCGGCAAATTCCATGCCCATGACAACAAAAGAACCAAATACCCACATGTGCATACAATGCATGTCAAAATCAGCTAGGAAATCATACATGCAACATGTTACCTATAAGTATTCCCGTTGAAGTTGCTTGATCCTTGCCTTCCTTTGCTTTCCTTGTCCTTTATTTTCTTTTCTTTTCCTTTGCTTTGATTTCCTTTCCTTGCTTTCCCTTCCTTTTCTTTCTTTCTTTACTTCTCCTCTTAGTGCTCTTCTCTTATCTTAGACAAATTATAAAACTAAAATTACAAAAGGTTGTGAAACGATCCTCGGAATCCTTTTTATCATTGATGCCTCTATTTTCTTCAATTTCTTCTATCTTTCCTTCAATTTCCTCCTCACATGAAACCTGTGACATTTCACCTTCCTTTTCTCCTAATTTCCTTTATTTTAATAAATAAAACTCTAATTAATTCCCCTTTTCCTTTGTCAATTCATTTTCCTTATCCATAATAAATAAATCAACACCCACACTAGGATTTTTTTCTGAACATTCAGCTTGGAATACGTGTCCCATGACCTTGGTCTTATTTTGCCTTTATTAACTTTTCTTACATGAATTTTTAACCCGAGGCTATTATAGACCCCTCCCCCTTAGGGGAACACCGTCCTCAGTGTTCAACGACACCTACAACCATCATAACACTGAAAACCAAAACATATTTCTTATGGAGCTTTATAACCCAGCTCGTTGCAGTATTTACAATAACATCCTGCTCAAAACAAAACCATCATGAAAAACGTGAAAATATGGAAACCATACCGCTTCTTGGAGCTTTATAACACAACTCATTGTGGTATTTTACAATAGCAACCACGTATACTTATGCAAATTTAACCATATGGTTCATTGAGCTTTATAATCCAACTCAATATAGTATCTACAATAATATACACATATATACGTATGCACATTTACTCTAACCAGAAAATAAAAGGATACAATGCCTGCATCTGCAACAAGGGAGTTCAGAGGCTCACACCTCCACCCTCAAAGTAATACCAGGATTCACCTCCTTCCCAGGAAGTCCAAAATTCTCTTTCAAAATCAAATTCTTCATCCAATGTCCAACACTACAATCCTGTGCTACTTGTCCTCTCAGTGAACAGTTACCGGCTCATTTTTCTAGGGAACACTCCCAATGTGCATATGATTCCATATGAAAATGATAATGACCAAAAAATTCCATTCCCGACCTTCCCTTCTCTTCTATCCAGTCCCTTGATAAATCTGGTTACCCCCTTATGTGCAATCACTTACCTTCCAAGTTCCCCGACATCCCCTATCCTGCGAGATCTATCCCTTGGAAAGGCTTCCTCGCATCAGAAGTTTAAACAAACAAGGCATATACCTTCCTCAAAACCATCATATCAGTCATAACATGCTCATGGTAGTAAATGGACACTATTAGGTACCAGTGTCCCCCAATGGCCCTGCTCCTGAAGCACTTTACTAGCATATTGTTGATTGTTGCAATTCCTTTTTCCACTCATGCTAATCCTTGTAGTCAGTTTCAACCACCCCAATCGAGAATTTCCATGCTTTCACATACCAAGCACACAATTTTCATCACACTAAAAGGAATTGAAATAAATTCACACCATACCTCATCAGTGACCCGTCAATAAGGTACACTTTCAATTCTGTTTACTTCTTGTCACGAAAAATCAAACTAACCTTTGACCAAATCATCATGTATAGAAATATTACATCAAGTTATCTCAAAATGCAACCATCATAACCAAAATCATAGATCACATACATATTTAAATACTAAAGTAAATTACTAATACTTATCTTTCAAATGGTTATTTTATTTTTCCTTTGTTCTTTATCCTTTCTGTACACACACTGAATTAGTTTCCAAACCCGACAAGCACCTAGTGTCTGCTCTTCTCTTTAAGAAACAAGGGAATCTAGAGACTAAACCTTCACGACCCTCAATACCAAAAACAAGGGCATCCAGAGACTAAACTACCTTGAGGAGACAACAAGGATATCTCGAGAGTAAACCATCTCAACCCTTAATAACAACAACAAGGGTATCCTGAGACTAAACCACCTCAACCCTCAATAGCAATAATTGTATCCAGAGACTAAATTGCCTCAACCCTCAATATCAATGATAAGGGAATCTAGAGGCTAAATCTCCTCAACCCTAAAAAAAAGGCCATACAATACCATACATGTTTCTCTCATCACATTTTACAACACATACAAATACATAGTGTACAACACAACACATACACTAACACTCGGTGTGAAACACGACACATACACCCAGACCCAGTGTACAACACAACACATACAACTACACTAGGTGTACAAAAAAACACATACACCTACACCTGGTGTACAACACAATATATATATGTATGTGTGTGTGTGTGTGTGTGTGTGTGTGTGTGTGTGTGTGTGTATAAACCATACAATACCACAAATACACGTGTCGTGATACAACAACTGCACAATAACTGTAACACCATGCCAAATATACACAACACAACATGTATGATGTGATACCACATGTACGCAACGCCACCTGCATAACATCTACACAACACCCAAGTTACACAACACCACCTGCACAATGTGTACACAACCACATGCATGACATGTACACAGCACCACATATGCATAGCACCACATGCACGAAATGTACACAACACCCCATATACAACATGTACATAGCACCATATGTACAACATGTGCACCACGCCATATGTACACAACACCACATATGCAACATGCACAAAGCACCATATGTACACAGTACCACATATCCAACATGTTCACGACACCATATGTCCACAACACTACATTATCATGTACACAACACCATCTATACATAGCATTGCATAAACAACATGTACACAATACACAATGCAACATGCACACAACATCATAGGTACATAATGTACATCATATACACAATAGTAGTACTGCACATCCATATACCACACACTGACTCTACCAAGCAACCTTGCTTCCAGTATCTTTCCATTATCCATGCTTGTTCCAACATGTCATAAATCACACTTCTTTCATTCCACTGATGTATCCCTCAACATTACCTGTCCATAACATAAACATAGACATAGTATAATCACATAATATCAAATCATATACAAATGATACTAACCTGATATATTTTTCATGACTATTCTTCCCACTTGATTCCTTGTAAAACGAGGAACCTATTCATGCCATTCACTTTCATAAGCAATCATTCCTCCATAAGAATTATTCTTGATGACCCTGTCACACAACGACATACATACATACATATATACAAATATATAAACATTACCATAAAACAATCATGATCTCTGACGACCGTATCAGACAATGAAATACATATGTACATACATGTATACATATATTGACATCAGTATAATCATAATCACAACATCATTAACAGATATCATACGATTAAGGTTAAGAGAACTCCATGTATCCATGCACAACATGCACAACATTGAGAAAAACATTTCCCAACATAGCCAAGGCATCTGACACCTCAAATCTATTTAATTTACCTTTCTTGCTACATTTCTCATGATTGTTTAGTCATCGTCCATTTATCCTAGTGGACCCAACCAACCCAACCGATTGTCATACTCCTGCCTTCAGTTTCCCTTTTACATGCACTGAGCTTCCTCCTGATCTTACATTACCTGTTGAGTTTCATTCATCTCTCCCTAAGCTCCATTAATTTCTCTTTCCCAACCAATTCCCAAGACCCTCAAAACATAAAATGTAAGAACCAAAATCAACCAAGAAGAAACCCATGAAAACCAATATAAATACAACACCACAAAAAAGTGGTATGGTCATACATTAGGCTTTAAAAAATGCACAATCAAACACAACAAATCACAAAAAACAAAAATAAAAATATTAGCAACAAACACCATGACTCAATCCCCATGGCTTCCCAATACTTCAAAAGGAAAGCTTAACCTGATCCTTCTCCAAGATTTCATGGTAGTCTCTTGCCATGTAATTCCCTATATCATACTACCATAAACACATAAATATCAGTGTATAAATAAATAATCAATATATTGGTTACCTCACCTTGTTGTACCAAGCACACTGCCTTGTAACCGAACACACATGTCAACCACATGTTCCAAATATCAAGACATCATATCTATTAGTTTGAAATCAACCTTAACCAAGTCTAATAACCATGTCATAATGAAAAATCAACTCACATTCATCAATCATAATACATAATGTCGCAACTATCACCCACTTACACTCAAGTTCATATCAGTTGTTCTCAGCACATGTGTTAGTGCAACCATCTCAAAAAAGATGATTCCTTAATGCAATATTATAGATACAAACTCATATCATGCAACTAGTCAAACATTCAAATAACAAATAGACTACATAATAGAAACCAAACACTCAAACACCAAATAGATGACATAATCAACTTTCAAGCACCAAGTAGACAACATAAACAAACTGATACCAAATAGGCGACATAATAAAACTCTCAAACACCAAATAGATGATATAATCAAACTCATAACTCAATGTATCTCAGGGTAGGCTATATTTTCTACACAATAAATCTAGATTATCATGATATAACTTCACAACATATCATCCCAAACATAATTAAGGTAATGATATCCGTAATAGTAACTAGCTAACATTTCACTTCATAAACTCATAAACAGTTGTCATTCATGCATAAAAATCACATATGCACAGTCAATCTATATTATTATAACATAATATCACAAGCATATCGACTCGTACCTTAATTTCATAACCCTAACCATCTGCATGGGCCAATCCAAATTAGCATGATACATATAACATTAAGATCCTAAGTACAATAACCATAACCATCATGCATACGACCACAATTCATATAACAACAAGTTACTATCCTTCATGGCTAACCGACACAGGTACATATGATCACACTGATTAACTAAAATCTATCATACATGTAACCACAACAACCATATACTAACAGAAATGTGCGCAACACTAATTCTTATAAAAATCATTAACCAACATACATGCTCTTACCCCAAATTCTAGTGTTGCAACCTTGCTCAGATGATTTGCATCTCCTACTCTATCTCGGCCATCACATCAACGTCATAGCATACCAATAGAATCATAATGATATATCCTTAATACCCTAACCTCATGCATGACAACCTTAACCATGACAAGGCATGCATAACAACATGCAGTCATCCCATCCATTCCAAGTTTTGAACCATGCTCTGATACCACCTTGTAATGACTCCTCCCACATTTACCCACTTTTACCACCTTTCCCGAGGAAAACATGAGCTGAGGGCTACTATGAATTGACTCAACCTCCTATATAGCCTTAAGGAAATGTAGTCAATAAAAAAAAACCTTACAGACCTCTCTCAGGTGCTTTAGGACCCCCAGGAGCTAATCCACCACACTGGTGCTCAATCCCTGATTTAACCTATCATTTCAATGAGCTAAACCCCAAATCGCCCCCATGACAAGGCATGCATGCTACTGTAACCCTATAGTTGCTCACACAATGCATGCAAGGGAGAGATTGCAGTCTTTTTGAGCCAATTTTGTGTTAGAGACTATGATATTTAAGCCACTTTTTCAAGGCTAGTATCCAAACAAATGCTTGAAACTTGATGAGACTTTCCAAGACAATAAATGATACCAAGGAAAATCCTCTAACACAAAACTTAATCAAGGGCATGACCTAACCAAGACTAACCATGATAGACATTGTAAGCACTGATTTTTTACTCATATTCAAAATTACCTTCTCCGTCATTCTATTTCACCTCTAGCCCCTTGTGTTTCAATTAAACCCAAAATCATTTACATTTTTGTCTCCTACAAACCTTTCAGAAATACCATACACGATGAAGCGGGACCCATTCCCAACCACACTTCCTTTTTCATATCATTTTCTATAGAAAATCATTAAACTTACCCTTTTTCATCCTTTCTGCTTTTACCTTTTCTACCCTTACCTTTTATCGCTTTTCACTTACTCCGTTGCCTTAATTCCCTGATCGAAATTAAAGTGGGGCCCTCATCGCTTTTCGCATATGTTACATGTTTTTCATCTCAACAAAACTTAAAATCTGTGATGGCCAATTTGTGATATCACATCGCATATACTTTAACTTGCGTTATGAATTCTCTCATTCTATTTATTTTAATTTGCGAAGCGGTAAGTCAGCCCCACCTCAGTTGTTCTACCCCCATTGCACAACCGTCAAAATACATTGATATACCATATAAAATTTGTAACACTTACCTCTTAAACCTTTTTCGATTCATAAAACTCTGCCACATAGCTAGTGGGTCCCTCTTCCCAGCACTTCAAAAATTTAAAATTTAACCCCCACAGCTTATAACTAAAATCTAAAAGCTGTGATCTATGCTACTGCCCAGTCCCACTTCTTCCCTGCCACATCATTCACCTCCTCCCCCGCGCATCACACTTCACAGTTCTTAAAGTTTATATCCTCTGCGATCATAACTAAAGGCTAAGAATTGTGATATGTGTTGCGGTCAGGTCCCACCGACCATCCACATCACCTACCCTCCACGTCACCTCCCATTCACATCACATTGCCAGTTGTATTTTTATAAAATAAACTGTAAAAGGTTGCGAAGTGCGCGGATGCAATGCCACTTCAGAGATAAATTTTAAAAGAATTCATGTCAGGGTGTATAAGGTTTTTTACGTTGTTTATGAAGAAAATGCTAAACACGGCAGAATGAATCGGGTAGGATAAGACCCGACAAAGAGAAAAGGGCATAGTAATGTTGAAATTCACAGTAATAAAGAGATAAGACTCCACAGGTCAAGTCGGGAAAAAGGATTTCTACGGAACTATAATTATATGACAGCATTAACTGGTGCAGAAGAAATAGTCAAAGGTTTCCAAAAAATCTGGCAACAAAGAATTTAAAGATTCGACACCTATCAACAAATAAAAATATCTTCTTAAAGCTCAAAGACAGATTGTCAATATGATTAATTATATCAGAGTTCTGTTAGGATTGATTAAAGTGGTAGGTTTTACAGTTCCACCTTTCTTGCAGCAGTTGAAGATAGTTAGGGCAAGTGGCAAAAGAAGCTTATGTGGTAGTCAAATAGTTTCATGCATTAGATTTTGAGGCCTCGAACCATTCAGCAGTTCTAAATTCATGCAAAAGTTTGGTTTGTTTACTATTTGTTTTATTTTATTTTGTTCCTAAAATTTAGTAGGAGTTTGTTTTTTGTAACTCTATTTAAGAGTTTAGTTTTATGTAATAAAGGGGAGATAGTTGGTGGCATAGGGCCTAGTGCTCTGGCCCTGTTGCTGATCCTCATGCTATTCCTGAAGATGTGTATTGTTGAACACATAATATATTCTAGTTACACTCTTGAGGATTCACAAATCATATGGTGTGTGTATTTTTTTCCCTTTCGTTTTTACATACTTTCTTGTCTTTCCAGATTTATCATAAAAGTTCTATCTTATGTTTTTATCAGTCTTGTGAACCTCCAAGTCATATGGATCTGTTTTTGTAAGTCTTGTTCCAAGCTTTCTTGATTCAGAATTGAATATTGTTCATAAGCATTCCTTGAGGTATAATTAAACCATGTTTCATGTTTTTGTAAGTATTTTGATCTAGCATGCATTTTAATTTGTTTTTGTCAGTCTTGATTCACCAAGCATTCCTTATTCATGAGGTCATGTTAGTCAGAAGCATTCCTTCTGATGGAATTCTTTAAATGTAAATTTAGATTCTTGTAAGTATTTTAAAAGCATTCTTTCACTTTACATTCCATATCTGGAATTTGTGTCATTTTTCCTCCCAGCAGTGGATTTATGTCCTACAGACCCACTTTCTTTCTTCCATTATTCTAACCATCGGGCTACAAACTCAACTTTGCTACCACATCATACACCAGTGCCCTCATATGTATCAGAGCCTTTTATCTATTCAAAATTCCTTTCAGAGTACTTAAGATCCAACCACTTTCCAAAAAACCCAATGAAATCATAAGAATAGCTCTCAAAGTTTAAGATGTGTCTGGTCAGGCTCTTGATGCAGTCCAAATGTTGATTCCAATGCCAACACACATTCTGTCAAACACTTTGTAAATATGGAACCTACAAGTCATGAATGCAAGTATGATCATAAGGGACTGAAAACTTATCTAAGGTTTACCAATAAGGACTAATGCCTTCTCATAATGGCTTCCATAATACCAATTAGGTATTTCACTCATTAACCAGTAATTTATCCCCAAAAATGATAAGAGCCATAACTTAGATCTGTCATAAAACCATGCTTATAACTAGCATATAACCAAATAAATAACAATAAGACAAAAACCATTAAAGCCACATAATGACAAGTAAATTTATTCATCAAAATCAATAGAAATGTAGCTCTTATTAAACATAAGAAAAATCCAACCAAGTTCAGGACTTCCATGTACCACTCGACTGTAGATTGGTTGAACCAAATCTTTCTGTCATCCAATCACCCGTGTGCCATATTCCAAGCACGAATGTGGGATCTCATGTGATAAAACAATTCCTAAACAACTAAGGGAATATAGAGTTTAAACCCCCTCCACCCTCACCATACCGTGATCTCACCTAAACCAGTGTTGAGATCACAAAACCAAACCAAGCTTGGATACCTCAAAATTTCTTCACCAATACCTTGAGGAATTTACTTATATTTACCCTTAGGATTTACCATGTATCCTACCATTACTAGTCAAGGGATTCCTAGGCTTTTAGAAATTTTCCTAAGACCACCTCACTCAGATCCAAAATATTTTGGCAATCCAAAGCTCAAACTGAGAATAACCCCATCACACCATGACTATTCAGAAATGGAAAGGTTAGGCTAAAATCCATTGTCGAAACCCAAACAAATCCATGCCAATGATAGAAAAAGAACCAAATACCAACATGCATATACCGTTCATGTCAAAACCATCTAGGAAATCATACATACAACCTGTTACGTGAAAGTGTTCCCGTCGAAGTTGCTTGATTCTTGCCTTCCTTTGCTTTTCATGTCCTTTATTTTTTTTCCATTCCTTTCCTTTCCTTTCCTTGCTCACCCTTCCTTTTCTTGTTTTCTTTCCTTCTCCTCTTGGTGCTCTTATCCTCTCTAAGACAAATTCTAAAACTGAATTGACAAAAGGATATGAAGTTATCCTTAGAAACCTTTTTGTCATTGATGCCTCTATTTTCTTCAATTTCCTCTATTTTCCCTTAAATTTCCTCCTCACATGCAACCTATGACCTTTCACCTTCCTTTTCTCCTAATTTCCTTTATTTTCATAAATAAAATGCCAATTAATGCCTCTTCGACTTTTCTCAATGCCTTTGCCAATTTCCTTAGCCATAATAAAGTAAAAGAACACCCACACTAGGATGTTTTTCCCAACATTGATCTTGGAATATGTGTCCCATGACCTTGGTCTTATTTTTCCTTTATCAACCTTTATTACATGAACTTTTAACCCAGGGTTGTTACACTTATAACATTGTTGAAGACATTGTGGAAGTAATTATTGTTCTTCTAAAGTTTGAAGTTGACCAAATTGGAGCTTGGATTTGTTGAGAGGATTGGAGTCCTTAGGTAGACCAATTTGGAGCTTGGATTTGAAGTGAGGATTGGAGTCCTCACTGAAGTTTTGAACCTTAAAGAAGTAGAATATTTTTTTGTACAAGTTGGATTTTGAATTGTTGCAAAGGAGGATTGGAGTCCTCACCTTCTTATTAATAAAATTATTTTTTTTGTTAAAATTCTTGTGTTCCAGTTTAACTTGTGACAAAAATATTAACTGGCATAAAATAAAAAATTGAAAGAAATATTGATTCACCCATCCTCTCAATATTTCCAATAAAATGGGCTAGCCATGTGATTATGACGAATAAAACTCCAAAAGAATCAATATTGTAACTCTAATTAAGATTTGAGGTAGCCTAACCTAACCACTAGTAGGCTATCAAGTTGTGTTATAACTAGGTCACTAGGAGGAAAAGGGGTTCCATTATTTTCAAGTGCATTTGTTCCATCGATGAGAAAAATAACTATCAGAGATAGGTTATAGAGAAAATAGAGAATATTTGTGCAAAGTGGCCTCACCTTCTAGCTAGGGTTTTCTCTCAAAATGATTTCCCAAGTCATATCTTTTTTCAAATCGTGGTTTGTGATTTTTTATTTCATTGTTCTCTATAATTAATAAATTTTTGAGGTATAAAATGGGCCTCCTAAGGAATAGTATAAGATAATAGTGGAAATAATATAATAAGATTAGATTATCTCATCATGTTTTAGAGGAAAAAAAGAAAAAACTACTTTTTCAAGTTGTTTCTCCAGAATAAGACCTTCCCAGTGGTTTCCCTCTCCTTGTAGGTTCAAATCACACGGTGTTGCATTCAATTTTTACTCCTTCTGCATGCAACACAAGCATTTATTTGGGAAACGAACACCTTCAACGAGAGTAATCTTGTTAGCTTCTGGTTTAAATATCTCCCCGCATTTGGTCTTTGTTTCTACATGTGAATTCTTTACTAATATCTCCTTGCTTAGCATTCTTTTCTTACATTGTTCTTGTTGAACAAAGTGTTTTCATTGATATCAAAGGAGTAGGTTTTTTCATTGATGTCAAGTGATGTCAAAGGAGCAGGTTTTGTCATTGACATTAAATAATATCAAGCTCATAGGAGAGCTTGTTAGAACTTTTTTAGCAGGATGACAGTTATTTTTCATTGATGTCAAGTAAACATTGACGATTTTGGTGTTTTGAGAGTCTTGCAGTGTTTCCAGATTGTTGATTTGAGGGCGTGTATTTGAAATAATTTGTATGTAGTGAATTAGATCAAGTGTTACTGCAAAATGTATAGTTGGATAGTCATCTCAAAGACATTTCCAATGACATGTTTCACTTGGAAAAAATACTAAGGGATCAAGAATTATCTAAGTTTAAATTTTTTCAAGGTTCAAATGGCATGGTTTTACTTGGCTAACAAAAGGTGTGGGATGCGAATTTTCCTAGAAATTAACATCTCTTTGGTTGAAAAATACCGAGGTTGGAAGCTCTATGATTGATATATTCCTCTGCTAATAGACATTATGAGACATGAAATTCCATATATATTGGCATATCTCATAGTGCTAAGGTATTACATTAGAGAGTTCATAGAGTCTTGGAAATGGGGCCATGATTTAAACTTCGTAGTTGACAGAATTTGTGGGGACTAAGTCTATGGGTCATGGTAAGTGACGAGAATGCAACACATGGTACCCTTTTGATATTACAAAGGAAATTGTTGAAAAATCATCAGACCCTGACTCATCCTTTGTACTAGATGAAGTGGCATCCATGAAAAACAGAAAATTTTAATTGGAGAACTCGAATTATGTGGGATCTATTTGGAAATCTACGTGAACATGATGATGAAATGGCATGATGTGGAACAAACACATGGCATGATGATGACATGGAGAGGACACTACAGTATATGGAAGTCGTGGAACGAGAATTGTTCCATTACTTGACATACAATTTCATGTCCCACCATGGAGGTTTTGTGGCTTTTATGAGGCCAAGAGACAATTTCTCCCAATGATAAAGAGACACATGGTATTCTAGATATGACATGTCATACTGATGAAGTGACACGTGGAAAGTTTAAATAGCCATATTAGGTGGAAAAGTGGCATGAATCTAACTGACACATGTCACCACTCAGAGGATGCCACATGGCATGATGATGGAATCTTGACATAATCATGACTTCACCAAGACAAGTTACCTGAGACTGTGAGGATACAATGACATGGAAGTTGACACAGATACAAGTGGTAGTTGATGTGGAGATAGGCGGATGACTTGGAACTGATAGGTGATGACTTGGCTAATAGGTGGAATCTGACATGGTACATAGATCACATAGGATGGCATGTATCACAGTGTAGTTGGTTTAGGTAGGTATGACAAGGCAAGGTCGGAGGGTTTGGGAACTATTGCACAAAACAAAAAATTGTAGACCCCCCCACCCCTTCATTAATTATCAAGAATATAGGGTGTCCCCACAATTAATATAGACCATTGGTCTACAAAATGTTTTCATATTTCTCATGTCTTTTTGAGGAAAGGTGAGTGAGGTTGAACTATGGAACCAAAACATTTTGGGCTCCCCCCTCTGCTAATTGATGAGAATACATGGGGGCCATACAATGATTTTAGAATTTTTATCAAACCATCTTGGAAAAAGCATTAATGGAAATTGTAGTGGACATAATCTAGACTTTGGGCATGTAAGGTAGGGAGCTAGTAAACAGGGATACATTGATTTGTGAAAATTTGGTAATGAAATTTGGCATTTTGTGAATTTTGGTGTTCCGCGTAATTTTTGTTTCGATGTTTTAAGTTCTAAATTTGGATTTTTTAACTCCTACATATTTTAGCATTTAAAAAATAAATTTAGTGGCCATTTAATTTCAAAAGGCATGAACTTGAAGTGATTTAATTCCTCATAATTGTGAATGTGAAAAGACATAGCTTATGAGAGGATATTGATATAAACTAGTTCTTCAAGTTGTAACATGGGAATTTTATGGTTATTCTGATGAAACTAATAGAATGAGAGAAAGATAGAAATATTGGACATGAAAATATAGTGAGGAAGTCATTAAATGTCAAAAATATGAAGTAGATAAGGAACGAAACGGAAAAAAAAGGTTGTAGGTGGAGATTGGGTGTAAAAAAAATCTATTTTGTATGATAAAAATGTAGAGGATCGGGAACAGTGAGGGTATAGTAAAGAGAATATAATAAAATATAGTCAAAACAAATATTAACAACATTTAATAGGGGATTGGAGTCTCCTTTAGGTAAGTTCCTAGAATAAATTAACAAGTTGGTTCCTGCAAACAGTGGGAGTAATTGCTTCTAGCAAGTGGGTTCTTTCTATGAATGGAGGTTGGAGCCTCTTATAGGTTGGTGCCTACATAATATTGTGTAAAAATAATTTGGTGCTTATAGTTACATCAAAATTAAAAAGAATATTTATGGTTTTCTCCCGTATGGGTTTCCACATGAACATCTTATTTCCAATTCTTTATGTGATTGGTGCTTTGATGTATTATTGAGTGGTTTTAAATTTGTTAAATAATTTATAAAAAAATGTTGATTCACCCCTCTTGTTAGTATTTTCCTAGTTTCCAACAATTGGTGTCAGAGCAAGTTCTTTAGCATCATTCTAACAACTCTGAGAGAGATGGCCGATTAGGATGGAATTCTTACCAACAAAACTCATTTTTTCAATGGAATGAGCTATACTTTATGGAAAGTTAGAATGAGAACATATCTAATGTATCTTGGTGCAGATGTCTAAGATGCAGTGATAAATGGATATGAAGAGCCACGTGTATTGGTTGACAACGAGGAAAAGCTTGAGTTTACATTTAATGCCAAAAAAATGACTGCAATTCTTAGTGGATTGACTGCATCATAATTTGTTAAAGTTATCTATTGCAAGACTACAATAGAAATGTGGGGCAAGTTGAAGAAAAACTATGAAGGCTATTTTAAGGTAAAAAAATCCAAAATACAAGTTTATACAATGTAATTCGAGTCATTAAAAATGAATGAGATGAGGATATAGAAAAAATTTCCTTAGAGTGGATGAAATAGTGAATATCATGATAGATATTAATGAAACTATAAAGGATTCCACTATAGTTAAAAAGGTGTTGAGATCTCTTCCTACCATATTTAATGCCAAGGTATCAACCATTGAGGATATGTCTAACCTCAACAATTTAACAATGTATCAATCACTTGGAACATTGGTTGCCTATGAAAGAACTACAAAAGGAAAATATACATCAAGGGAAGCAACCTTTAAATCAAATAGAAAAACCAATGATGACAAAGAATTCTCAAGTTTTGTATTGGATGAAGAAGAGAATAATTTTATTATAATATCAAAGAAAGGAGCTGGAAAATATAAAGGTAAGTTTCCTTTCAAATGTTTTAGTTGTGGAAGAGTATGTCATTATGCATCCAAAACTCCATTCAAAAAGGAAGATAATAAAATTGATAACAACGAAAATAATAAATATAAGAGAGTTGAGAATGATAAGAGCTACAAAAGGATAATCTTTTATACCCTAGAAGACAACAATTCCTAAGAAGATAAAAATAAACAATCTTCTGATGAAGACAGGATTAGTGATTTCATGCTAATGGCCATAAAAATCCAAGATGATTGACACGAAAAATGTGAATTAAATGAAGAAGAGGCTAAATTAGACTTGGAATGTGAGTTAATGAGTGCGTTGGAATAAATTGATAGACTTAAGAAAATTAATAAGAAACAAAAAGAGTTATTGATTAAGTATGGAAAGGAAGAACATGAATATGAATATTAATCACTCCTTCTTCTAAAGATAGATTTGGAATAAGTAAAAAGGATTGAATGCATTCTATTGCAACAACTGAAAGAGAAAAGAAAGGAATATGACTGACTAGAGGAAGAGGTGGTCTCTCTTAGAAAGGAATTGGAGAAAAACTAGACTCAACTAAACTAGAACCTAAAGAATATTAAAGGATTTGAAAAGTTAGATGAAATTCTTAGTATTCGGAGAAGACCTCTCATCAAAATTGGCTTGGGCTATGAGGGATAAACAAGCAATAAGAAATTTGAATACAAAAATCCAATCAGCTTCATTAAGGCATTCACACAAATAAATCACAATGGAATTCGAGGGAATAACAACAATAAACAACCACAAAGAAATAAAAATGATAGTAATACATCTCAGAAATAGCCAATGAATATTTACAATAGCAAACCCACTAGGTAAATGAAAAATCAACATCAACCTAGTAACATTATAACTCAACAACAACTAAGGAAATATTATAACAAAGTTTCGAAAAACCTAAATATCAAGCAATAAATCATCAAAATCCCTACTCCCATTAAATACAAAGTTATTAAATGTTAAGAAGACCGCATCCTCAAAGGAAAACTATTCCAAGGTACCAAAATTTATTCTATGGTTACTATTATTATTGCACAAATTTTGGTCAAAAAGTTGTGAAATCCAAAACATATCTCATAAAAAATCAAATAAGAAATAAATTAAATAAATATTTACAATAAAATAGACAAAGAGGATTTGAAAATCCACATAGAAATAATCTCAAGGACAAGAATACTTTTTATATGTTATTTGATGTTATTGAATGTTATAATTGTCATAACTTTGGCCATAAAGCAACTAAATGTAGTATCAGAAATTTTAGACTAGCTTCTCAAATCAAGCAAATACAATTAGAACCAAATTTTTGGAAGAAGAAAATAGAAGAAAAGAAAGATAAATGTGACCTTGTCTTATATGCTCGTAACCAAAACAACTACGGGTATGTGGATAGTGGATGGTCTAGGCATATGACTATTGATAGGATTATTTTCTTTTCACTAAATGAAAATAAATTGGGGAATTTTACTTTTGGTAATGATGCTCCAAGGAATATCATGGGAAAAGGCGTAATGAGCCTAGACAATGGAAGGAGTAAACATCAAGGTGTTATTTTTGTATATGGAATCAAGCACAACTTATTGACTGTAAGAAAAATGTGCGACAAATGATGTGAATTATTTTTGTCTCCTAGGATTGTGAAATAAAGTCAAAAAATATATACAAAGTAGTAGCAAAGGCTTTGAGAACCTCAAATAATGTATCCATTCTCAAGGAAGAAAATGAGGAATGTTATTTGGGGAAAGTTGACGAGAGATGGTTGTGGCACGGAAGATTGGGAAAACTTGAATTTTTAACATATTATAAAGCTTAGAAAAAAGGAAGCAATAAGATAGTTTACAAAAACTACAAATCCAAACAATACAATTTGCAAGTCATGTCAAAATGGGAAGCAAACTTCAGTTCATTTCAGAACAAAAGAAAATTCATCCACCAGACCTTTAAAACTAGTTCGTATAGATTTATTTGGTCCTTCAAGAACAGAGGCTCAAGTGGTGAGTGATACTTCATGTTAGTGATTGATGATTATACTCAACTGACTTGGGTTGCATTATTAAAGGAGAAACAAAAAACTTTTGAAAAATTCAAAATTTTCAAATCCCTAGTTGAGAATCAAATCGGATGCAAATTGAATTGTTTAAAAGTTAAAACCGAGTTGGGAGTTCAAATGATTCTAATGACTTGTGTGAAGAAAATGACATAAAAATACAATTTACAATTGCAAACACTCCTCAACAAAATAGAGTAGCTGAAAGAAAGAAAAAATAGTGCAACAAATGGCAAGAGAAATGATGGATGAAAGAAATCTACCACGTAAATTTTGGGCTAAATTTATTCATACAACAATCCATATTTTAAACATAGCACATCTCTGGCCAAATAGTGACAATACACCTTATGAAATGTGGTGTGGAAAACCATCATCATTAAAACACTTCAAAGTCTTTAGCAGCAAGTGTTACATCGAAAATTATGATGATAAATTGGGTAATTTTGATGCTTGAGATGATGAAGGAATATTCTTAGGATATTCATCTAAGAGAAAGGGCTCAAGATGCTACAGTAAAATGTTGCAGAAAATAATTGAAAATATTGATGTAAGTTGATGATGAATTTCCTTTCAAATTCAACCATGAAATATTCATTAAAACCATCAGCAAAGAGGAAGGAGAACAACTTGAAGAATCGAAAAAAGAGGCAGAATTCACTCATCCAAAATATCCTTCAAGGTATGTACAAAATAATCATCTTGAAAGTCAAATTCTTGGTAACAAGGAAGTAGGAGTTCAAACTAGAAGAAAACAAGTGGGCATACTTTAGAATGATAGCATGCAGGCCTTCCTCCTTGCATAAAGACTGCTCCCATGGCATACCCACTTGCATCCGTCTGAGGGGCTGCTGCAAGTTTGGTAACATGAGAACTAGTGCTTGGATGATTTTTATATTAAAGTCATAAAAATCCTTTTGCGGACCTTTCCCCCATTGGAAGCTCTTTCCACTCATTATTATGGTGTGGAGTGGTCCTGCTACTGCTGAAAATGAAGCTATAAATTGATTAAGGTAATGTGCTGCCCCAATGAAACTCCTAACCTCAGATACATTTGTAGGCACTGGCCACTTCATTATGGCCTCCATCTTTGTAGGATCTATCTTAAGCTCTCATCCACCAATCACATAGCCTAAATACACCAATAACTACTATGCAAAATCACATTTATTGAGATTTTCCAGTAGCTAGTGCTTCTTCAAAGTATCTAGCACCTTCATCAAGTGAGAGATGTGCTCCTTCTAGGTAGCATTGTAAACTAGTATATAATCCAAATACACTATAACAAATGAATCTAGATAGGGTCGTAGTACATCATTCATTAGTCAATTACATATTTCCATGTTGTCTATAATCAAACCTAAAAACTTGTCTCAATAAAGCCAATAAAATTATTGGATAGGTTCCATGAATGAGGAATTATATCAAATCGGAAAGAACCGGCCTTGGGAATTGACTCCAAGACCAATAAATTAGAATTTCATAGGTACAAAATGGGTCTTTAAGAACAAGTTGAATGAGAATGGAAAATTTACTAAGAAGAAATCCATATTAGTGTGCAAAGGCTATGAACAAGCTGAGGGTATAAATTTTGAAGAAAAAATTTCTCCTGTAGCAAGATTGGAATCAATTAGAATCTTTCTTTAATTTTCCTATCATAAAAAATTCAAATTTTATTAGATGAATGTGAAACCAGGGTTATTGATTGGAGAACTTGAAGAAAAGGTGTATATAGAAAAACTTGGAGGTTTTCAAATATTACAAAATCTTGATGATGTATGCATGTTTAAAAAGGCATTATATGGACGAAATCAACCTCCAAGGGAATGGAATTCTAGATTAGACCAATATCTACATCAACACGTCTTCAAAAGGGGGAACACTAACAATAATTTCTATATCAAAATTGATAATGAGAAACTTTTAGTCATTGTTGTTTATGTTGATGATATAATTTTTAGCAAATTTGTTCTATCTACTAGCCTCTCAACCAAACATAATTCAAGTTGTTGGTTTAGCAACAAGATACCAATCAGCTCCCTGGAAAAGCCACCTTTTAGTTGCAGAAAGAATTTTCAAATATATAAAAGGCACAATGGGTTATGGATTATGGAAGGGTGAGAAATTTTTATTGACTGCATACACTGATGTGGATTAGACTAGCACTACAGATGATAGAAATAGCACAAATGATGGTGCCTTCTTTCTAGGAAACTCATTAGTAGCATGGTTGAGAAAAAAGGAAACCTTTGTCTCATTATCTACTGTAGAAGTTGATTACATACTAGCTACAACATGCTACACTCAAATGTTATGGATGAAGAGAACAATTCAAGACATGAACGTAACTTATGATGAACCTATTTCCATCAAATGTGACAATACAAGTGCTATAAGTATATCCAAGAATCTTGTTCTTAAATCTAAAACCAAGCATATACTTATCAAGTATCACTTTCTTAGATAATAGGTAGTTGATCAGATTGTAATGTTGAAGTATATATGAATAAAGGAACAAATAGCGTATATATTCACCAAGCTCCTTGCTAGAGAACCCTATAAGTACTTAAGACAAAAGTTTGCAGTGACGTCTTCCTCATTTATTCACTAATTTCTTTTGAAAGAGGGAAACTATCTAAATTAGTGAAGGATAGTTGTATGATTAACATGCCAAAGATAAGCTTGACTATTAAAAAACACTTACATGAAAATTCATGATTATTAAAAATTTAGTTAAATGATATTTACATTTTTTAAGTAAATTTTGTTTAGAATTTTTTGAATTAAATGTCTTTAATTTAATTTTGATTTTAAAAATGAATTTGAATTTAAAATTAAAGTGAATTGATAATTTTTTAAACCCCAGACATCGTTTGGGCTTGCCCAGGTTCGACTTGTACTTTGCACCAACAAAACCCTAGACATCGGCGCTTTCGGCAACAACCTGCAAGACAATCGCAGTCTCACCCGAGGTGGCTATGGGTGGGTGCAGAACTAGGATTACGCATCCTTGAGGGTCCGCATGAGGTGGATTTCGTTCGTTTTTTGTGCTTAATCAATATTCTAACAGATATATTACTACTGTACGTTTATAGCTTAACAAACTACTTCAAATCATTCAGATAAACATAAACATATTAAACATAAGATAAATTGCATTATCATATCATTCAATTGCAACCATTACTTCGCATAAACAAATGAAAGAAACACATAAAACATATAATATGTCAAAAACTTATTCTTCTTTATTAAATATAGATATGTTCAATGCATAAAAATTCTTCAACCTGCGCACATAGCTTCAAGTGATCTTTGCACGAAGCTGCAGACTCTTCCAAGGTCTTTGAATACTCAACTGCGGAGCCTACCCTTATGGCCCAAAATATACTAAAGACACAAAATACAACAATTTTCGCTCATCAACTATCACAACATTACATTGAATTATATAGTTTTACATTAATACAAAACCATGGTCCATATACCATGGGCTCCGACTAAACAACCCAATACTCGTTACAAAATGAGGGGCATTGACCCACCCGGAAGCCCGTTAACTCTGTGTGGTTGATCTATCTTCGCAATATCGTACACTTCGCTCCTCAAGATGTAGAGTCTTTCACCAAAAATAGACCAAGTTGGGTAGCGCCCAATAAGCCCCCAATACTCACATGTGAATTGTCTCGAGTCATTCAGCTAGTATTCCCTGAATCTTTGATGCTATGATGTCATAGGCCTTGTTGTAGTGTTGAAACACCTTTGAAATCTGATTTTTTTCCTGGCACACTTCTTTGAGTAGTTGCTCCGTTGTTAGTACAACTATTTTCTGTAGGACGTATTTCTGCCTTTGTCGCATCTCCTTGAGCTTTCCATAGACCACATAAGAAATATGAATGGCCTCATCCTGCCATGGCTAAGTCCTCGTTGTTATTAGTTGATCTTTTCTCCGAAGATCTTCAATCTGACTCTGAAGATTTTTTCCTTCTGTGATCTTGGCGAGCCTCTGTGAGACTACTAAGGTCCTCTCAATTCCTCATATTTATTCCAGCTACTTCTACTTCACTTTTATCTCTTCCTCAATCCGAATAATGTTTGGATGCTCCTACTATGAGGTCCAAATGTCCATCGTATCATCTAAAATCTTACCATAGTCCTTTACTGTGGTGGAGATACCTTCTAGTACGATTTTGAGATCCTCTTCCCTCTGTTCTCAAAACTCTAGGGGCATGGTTGGCTGCAGCCTTAGTTGCAACTCAGTAATTTGTACTTGGTATTCAAACTTCAACTTCTTAATATTGTTATTTAATTCTTTAATTGTGAGGGTGAGCTTCGCAGCCTTGTGTGCTAGTGATTCCTCTGCACAGACCTAAATGTCTGGAAATTCACTGCAAGTTTTTCCTATGGCTTCTTCCAACTGTTATTGTTGTTGGCGTGCCTCATATATTTCCTTCAGAACCCAATCAAGCTTCGTCTTCATCATAGTTCTTTCCTTCTACACCATGGTGAACTATGAAGAGAATTATTCTCGCCCCCTAAATTCTTCTGTGATGCTTTGTTTTGGCACCTCAGCGATGTTCATGCTAATACTTTCCCATGATTTCGTGCACTCTATATCTTTCTTAGCTTTGAACTGTAGAACTCCTCCTAGTACCTGCAAAATTCTCAAACCAAATTGTGTCTCTATTTGGCGCTCTGGCAGCATTGGTTGACTTGTTTGTGCTTGTTAACTGGCTGGTTGCTCTCGTTTTCACATTGTTTGTACCAGAACCTTTAATTCTTCCATTCGCTCTTCAATGCCAGTTAGGAGCGTGGTGTAGCGATCCTCGACCATGTTCCATGCCTCTGATTTTACTTCTTGCATTTTATACCCAGTCTCTTATGTCCCCCTTAGTGAGGACAAGCACAGTTGCACCTCCTAACTTGATTATTTTTTCTTATTCCTTGGGCTTGTCATAGCCACTATAGGTACTCTCTTCCTTACGATAAATGGTTATTCTTCTGGCTCTATGTCATTGGGAGGGTCCTGGCCACCCTGATCACGCTTTTTTCCTTTGGTTTCTTCCCCATCCTTTTTTGTTTCTTGTTATGCATATTTTCCTGCCTCTGTGTCCTTTCCACTGGTTCCAGCATGCTGCGCAGTGTCTTTCTCTGCTTCTCTTCTTCCTACAGGTGGATTCATCCAGTCTATCAACCATCACTTTATTACCTCTACATGGTCATCATCTCTGACCAATAAGAAAAATATGCCATTCCTGCTTTGGATCTTCTTCCTATGGGTGGATTCATCCAGTCTATCGACCATCACTTTATGACCTCTACAAGGTCATCATCTCTGACCAAATCTAGAAAAATATTCCATTCCTTCATTAGATCCGTTTTTTCTTTAATGTATAACTTGTGAAAATCAGCCTTGAAATCAGAGATGCTTCGATATTGTTGATTCACCACCATGTGTAGGTCCATCTACATTGATACCCAAAAAGTATTATTTTCTTGTGCGCGTGTCAGTTCCTTGGAAAACTAAAGCGAGGCATACCTCGCAGCTTCACACACATCATGTTTGATTCTAGGAAATTGTGACTTCATTGATTCCTTCCATGCCAATAATGTGATGAACCATAGCAACAATGTGTAGTGAAAAGTTTTCCCTTCCTCCAGCGCTTCACAACAATCCTCCAAGAACTCCTTGCACAGATAGACATTGGCCCAATTAAACTAAACCCCTTTACTACACCACATGGCTAAAGAGACCACAACTATTGGGACTTCGTTCACTCTACAACTATGCATGATTTTCCCTACAAGAATTTGTGTGGCGAATTACACCCCTTGGTCATTGATAGAATTTATGTCATATCACCTTGACTTCCTTATCATCTCATACTTATTTTTCATGTCGTCAGTACCTTCTTTATCCTGATTTTTTTCCACAAACTCCTTGGAGGGGTTTTTTTCCTAGTATGGCAGTGCAGTGATTATTTTGACCAACATTTCGTCTATTGGGATCCTCTCTCCCATCCAGAGGTACCCATCATGCACTAAAACCAAAAGTTGTCAAACACAGATTGTGTTCATGGCACTTCGACCAAAGTGTGGCACAATGGGTCACAATGGGTATCTTTTCCTTCTTTTTCTTGGGTTGCACTTCTGCGGTGGTTTTATTTCATGATGACCTTAGGCCTGTTCCACTCAGTGTTGTAGCTTCCATAATTCCTGCTAATCTTTTCTTCACAAATTCCCTGGAAATATCTTCAAAACTCCTCTCATACATACAACAAGATGCATGATTCTTACTTGGTAGCAAAATCACAGTTTGAATTCTCGAGAGTGAAAAGTGTGAAGTGTGGAGCGGGACCAGGATTTTATAGCGAATTTGAATTTCAAACCCCATTAATATTGTATATATTGCTCATTTAATGTAGATATGGTGGCATATTCAACTAGCTATGTTGCATAAATGCATTTCACCCACTCCTTTTAATGGCAATTTCTGTTTTAACGACAAATTCTTCCTTCCAACGATCATATTTCTGAAAAAATTTGACAAACCTTTGATTGTGTCGTAGTAATACTTCCTTCATCGTGGTTCTTTTTAACTTTGACATACTCCTAAATATCACACAGTGACCATCATTCGGCGTGGTTTTTTCAAACTTTGCCATACTCCTAAATATCGCGCAGTGATCTTCTTGCAACAAAGTCCCTTTCTGCAGATTAGTTTATATTCCAGTTCCCACTTTCAACTGCATGTGGGACTAACACTCTCCTCCCTTCATCTTTCAGTGTGCAACTCCAAGGATAGAGTCATCCCTATATATCTTCAGTCTGCTACCATTCACTCATCCTGGCATCAACTGACCATCCAACTTCACCAGTTGAACTGCGCCACTATTAGAGACATGCTTGACGATACATGGTCCCAACCAATGAGTTTTGAATTTCCCTGGTAATTGTACGAATTTTCTATCATACAATAGGAAAGTATATCCTTTCTTGAATGTATTCTCCCTTGCTTTTTTTACTTTCTATTGAAACCTGCTATAAATTGTCTTCTTCAAGAGCAAGCAATTGTTCCATCCTTTCTTCCATGATATCGTAGTATGCCATGTCTGTGAAGGTTTCAATTCTCAAAATTGGCACTATACATTCCATAGGCATGACTAATTCTTGTCCATATACCAACCGAAAAGGTCTCTGGCTTTTCAATATCTTGCATGTTTTCCTATATTCCCATAATATCGATGGAATCCTTAAATACCAGTCATTTCTGCTCACATTGCACACCTTTGTGAGTGCATTCTCCATAATCTTATTGAAAGATTTGATTGTCCCATTCACCTTTGGATGATAGGGTGTACTCTTCTAATTATGTACTTGAAATTCCTCCGTCAACGCCTGAATAGACTTATGAAATAAATGTGAACCTCTGTCATTCATCAATATCTTTGGATGCTATAAAACCAACTCCAAAAATAGAAGAAACAGAGAGATCAATGCCTCAGAATTAAGCCACTTCGAGGGCGCAACCTCCTTTATATCATAGAAATGAAAAATTCTTGGATGATAAAAATGACAAAACCTCCTTCTATATATAGGAGTCCATGGGGTCACAATATAATCCTATCCGAACTAACAATAATAATGTAAGGGCACAATAATAACAATATTGGGGTTATAGGGGTACAACAATAATTATAAGGGGGCTAAAGTAATAACAATAAGGGACTACACTAGTAATATAGGGTCCTGACATGCCCCTCTCCTTCAAAAAAGTGTTGTCCTCAATGCTTGAGTAGCTTTGGATGCTTCTGTATAAAATTTTCATCCTCCCATGTAGAATCTTTAGTGGGTAAGTTCTTTCACTTGATGAGATACTCTGAAATTGATCGATTTCGTAGCTATTGAGTTCTTGTTTACATGAGTGCGTCAGGTTCCAATATGATTTTTCCTTCCTCATCAAGTTTTGGCAATATTGTTTGAACTAGAATTTTGTCACCTATGACCTTATTTAAGCATGAAACATGGAAAATCAGATGCACTCGCGAAGAAGCAGGAAGCTCCAATTTGTATGCCATAGTACCAATCTTTTGCAAAACCTTGTAAGGACCATAGTACTTTGGTGATAATTTATTATCCTTCTTAGCTTGCTTGAGGGACATTTGTGTGTATGGTTGTAGCCGTAAAAATACCCAATCTCCTACATCAAAACTTCTCTCATTGCGATGTTGATATACCTATTGTTTCATTCTATTTTGTGCCAAATTTAGGTTATCCTTTAAGAATTGGAGAACTTTTTTTTGATGCTCGATGTGACCTTCCACTGCTTGAACCTTAGAATTTTCTCTTAAATATGATGTGATGTATGGTGGATGATATCCATTAAGTACCATAAATGGGGTCATTTTTGCTACAGTATGGAAGGAAGTGTTATACCACCATTCAGCGAGAGGTAACCACTTGGCCCATTGTGTTTTTTTATTAGATACAAAACAACGAAAATATCCTTCCAAACATTTATTCACTCTCTCAGTTTGACCATCGAATTGAGGATGATAAGATGAGATATGACCTATTTTAGTACCCAAACAAGAAAATAATTTTGTCCAAAAATTTCCAGTAAAAATGGGATCTTTGTCGCTTACAATAATCTTTGGGTTTCCATGTATCTTTTGAATTGTTTCCATAAATGAAGTAGCAATTGTACTTACTTTAAATGGATGAGATAATGCACAAAAGTGTGCATAATTGGTAAGTCTATCAACTACCACCATGATGACACTCTTTCCTTTGGACTTACCTAAACCTGTGATAAAATCCATTGAAATCTCCTCCCAACGTTGACTTTGAATGGATAAATGTTGTAGAAGATTTGGGGTCTTAATTGTCTCAACTTTTTATTGCTAGCAAACCAAACATTCTACCATAAAATTTTGAATATTAGATTTAAGGCCATCCCAAAAAAATTATTTCTTCACCCTGTGGTAAGTTTTTAAAAATCATGAGTGTCCTCCTAAAGTAGAAGTTTGCAATTCCAAAAGAACATTTTTCTTTAGTTGTGAATTCTTACAAAGATATAAGCGATCTTTGTACCATAAGGAACCATTTTTCCAACTAAATGTATCATATGTACTAGGATCTTGCTGCAAATTTTGAATGAGTGTTCACACTTCTTCGTCCTTCGTCCAATCATCACTTGCTTCAGTTATCCAATCTGGTTGGATAATAGAAATGAAACAAAGAAATTCTTCCACTTCCTCATCCTTTCTTGAGAGTGCATCTGCAACAACATTTAGCTTCCATTTTTGGTAGATGATTTCAAATTCATAACCCAACATATTTGTGACCCATTTATTCTACTCTTCTAAAGATAATATTTGTTCCAAAAAGTGTTTAAGACTGTCATGATCAGTTTTTACCTTGAAGTGTCTTCCCATTAGGTAAGGTCACCATTTCTTTAGTGCATGTAGTATTGCCAACATTTCATTCTGTAAATACTTTCCCTTGATTGGATGACTTTCAAAAATAATGAGTCTTCATTCTTGCATTAAAACAACACCAATTCATTTCTTGAGGCATCACATTCCACAATAAAGGTTTTTGTGAAGTCTAGCGTAGCTAAGACCAGTGCTAGGCACATTGCCTTTTTAAGATGTCCAAAGGCCTTAGTTGCTTTAGGAGTCCATGAAAATGCATCTTTTTTCAATAATGTTGTTAGAGGTGCTGCTATTCTCCCATAATTCTTAACAAACTTGCGATAATACCCTGTTAACCTGAGAAATCCTCGCAAGTAATTTATGGTTGTGGGGACTTTCCATTCCTTAATGGTTTTAATTTTTTTAGGGTCTATCTTAACACCCTCGTGAAATACAATATGACCCAAATATTCCACCTCTTTTACTCCAAAGAAACATTTGGATTTTTTTCATATAATAGTTTCTCCTCCAATAGTTTGAGCACCCTGTCAACATGTTGAACATGATCCTTCCAACACCTGTTGTCGATTAGTATATCATCAAAAAATTATAGCAAAAATTTTCTAAGGAAGGGTTTGAAAATGGAATTCATCAACCCTTGAAATGTAGAACGTGCAATTTTAAGGCCAAAAGGCATGACCAAAAATTTCCTAATGACCCTCATGAGTTTGAAATGTTGTTTTCAGAATATCTTCAGTCTTCATTCTAATTTGATGGTATCCTGAACGAAGATACAACTTGGTAAAATAAATTTCTCCATGTAATTCATCCAATAATTCATCGATCACAAGAATGGGAAAATTATATTTAATAGTGAACTTATTAAGCTCCCTATAATCTGGACACATGTGTGACAATCCATCCTTCTTGTGCACCAATACTACTGGAGCAGAGAGAGAAATTTGATTGGGTTGAATTATACCAGCCTCTAACATTTCTGCAATCATATGTTCAATTTCACTCTTTTGGAAATAAGGATATCTATAAGGCCTGATGTTTGGAGGAACACTTCCTGGTATCAAATGAATAGCATGATCATGATCATGAATAGGTGGGAGTCCTTTGGGAGTTTCAAACACCTTGGAATGATTGTCCAATACTTTTTGGAGATATGGAGAAATAGATTATTTTGATGTTGGAACTTCTAGTGAGCATAATTGTGCAATCACGCCTCATTTTTCTTTCTTCATAAGCTTTGTCATGACATTAGAGCTTATTATCTTTCCCGGCTTCCTTGTGATACCCCATAATTCGACTTCCTTTCCTTCCGAAAAAAAATTATGTTAGGTCCCTATATTACTAGTATAGTCCCTTATTGTTATTAGTGTAACCCCCTTAGTATTATTATTATTGTACCCTTGTAACCCCCATTTTGTTATTATTGTGCCCTTAAATTATTATTGTTAGGTTGGCTAGGATTACATTATGGCCACATGGACTCCTATATATAGAAAGGAGGTTTTGTAAATTGTATCATCCAAGAATTGTTCATTTATGTAATGTATTGGAGGTTTCCCCCTCAAAGTGTCTTATTTATAAGGATTTTATATCTTTTTTCTTCTATTTTTGGAGTTGGTTACACAACATTTGGTATCAGAGCTTTGGATTCTAGGGTTTCGCTGCTCCAAACAAGTCATCCTGGCATTTTCGCTATAACTTTTTTTCTACGAAGTTTCAAAAGCTGAAATTTTTAGGGTGTGAAACTGAAATCCTGAGGAAGATCTTCTAAAACTTTCAGAGCTTGGTTCGGAATATTTTTGGAGATATGATCTATGGAAGTTAGGTCTTTTCTCAGTCTCCTAAACATGTCATCGTGGCATTTGCGCTATAATTTTTTTTCTACGAAGGTTCAGAATCTGAAATATTTAGGGTACGAAGCTGAAATCCTTAGGAAACTCATCAAAAAATTTCAGAGCTTGATTCGCAATATTTTTGGAGATATGATCTGTGGAAGTTAGTGCTTTTTCAGGCTCCCGAATTTCATCACAAAGAGGTTATCGTGGGAAAAGTTCAATAAATATCTCTCTGAGCATCGGATTGGAGTGTCGTAAAAACTGGTCGCAATTACATGGATTTTAGTTTCTTGGCTATCAATTTCAGAGGCGAAGGACGAAACAATGATAGGTGGCAAGTCATACAAGTTCGCTCTACTGAACCAGTCCATAATTAGGTCATTGTGGGAGATTGGACATAACTTTGTCTTGGAGAATCCAAATCAGGTTAGACCTGTGGCATTCAAAAGATAATTCAGATGGCTACTTCAGTACTAAATTTAAAATATTTAAGAGCTGCAATCATAGAGATAATCCAATTTCAATATCGAGCTCCTCAAAAGCAAGAAAAATGTGTGTTTTTTGTTCCGAATTGCATAAGTCTTGTTTGAAGAATCAATTTGAATTGATTCCAAGGGAATATTGTAGAATAGATATTAGTATTGGGTTCTAAAATATGCCTCGTAAAAATAATTCAACACCCATTAAGCCTTCAGAAGGCTCTACTATGACTCATGAAGATGAATAATTGCAACATGATCTATCAAAATTAAAAGAGCAAGCGCAACAAATTTCACTCTCGCAAAGAGCAACAAAAAATGAAATGGAAGTTTTTAAGAAAGGCGTGGAAGCTAAGATGGATGGCATGGAAGCTGGTGTGGAAGCTAAGATGGATGGCATGGAAGCTAAGATGGATGACATGAAAGACAACATGGAAAACATGAAGAATGATCTAAAAGCAGACATAGAAGGTTTGACAAAGATGATACAAGAAATGTTTCCTAATGGTGAAAAGATAGTAGAAGAACCTCATGATGACAACAAAATAAATGTTAATCGTGATTTCATAAACTCTAATGTTGGCAGGAAGAACCACCATATTCCAAAAATGGATATGAGGAAGTTTGATGGAAAGGATCCTGTAACATGGATACTACAGATGGAGCAATATTTTTATCTCCATAACGTGCAAAACACACAAAAGGTACGCATTGCAACTTTACATTTAGAACAAAATACATTTGTATGGTATCGATGGCTTTGCTCCCGTAAAAAGATTGTCACTTGGTCAATTTTTACGGAGGAAATGATAGCACATTATGAGGATACAAAGAGAAACAACTTCTTTAGCCAATTGATAAATCTCAAACAAAAGGGTTTAGTGGGGCAGCACATTGAGGACTTCCAAAAATTGAATATAAGGGTAACTGATATTCCAGAGGAACACAGGATTGATCTCTTCATAGGCACTTTAAAGGATAACATCCAACATGAAGTTCGCGTTTTGGAACCTGATTCATTGGAGAAGGCATTCGGGTTGGCAAGAAAAGTTGAATGTAAAATTATGGCGACAAGGAAGCCTACCACTCAATTCTATAAAGAAGGAAGTGTTGCTACGCCTAGATTTCCACAACCTACAAGGTTGACACCACAACAATTGGAAGAAAAAAGAGCAAAAGGGCTTTGCTACGGTTGTGATAGAAAATACACTAAAGGTCATAAGTGTGCTGAGAAGAAATTATTTTACATAGATTGTGAAGAAGAAGAAGAAAATGAACAAGAAGAGGATATACACCAGGAACCACCCCTAGAAGAGGAAGAAATGAATCCGACCATATCGTGTAATGCACCGGCAGGAATTACCACTCCTCAAACTCTCAAGATAGAAGGACATATAAAGAAGAAAAGGGTAATAGTGTTGATTGATTCAGGTAGCACCCATAATTTTATTCATTATAAGGTAGCGAAGGAATTAAATTGTTTCCTATACCCAGCACCAGAATGTCAAGTGATGGTTGCAAATGGAGGAACTATAAATTGCTCTGGAAAATGCCATAATATCAAGCTAACCATGGGGGGATATGTATTGACTAGTCCAATGCTTTCCATTCCTATGGGAGGTGCTGATGTTGTACTAGGAGTACAATGGTTACAATCTTTGGGGACGGTAGCTTTTAATTTCCAAGAACTTTTCTTGAATTTTTTTTCAGAAGGAAAGGAAGTCGAATTACGGGGTATTGAAGGGAAGCCAGGAAGGATAATAAGCTCTAATGGCATGACAAAGCTTCTAAAAAAAGAACAACGAGGCGTAATTGCACAATTATGCTCACTAGAAGTTCCGACATCAAAATCATCTATTTCTGCAGATCTCCAACAAGTCTTGGACAATCATTCCAAGGTGTTTGAAACTCCCAAAGGACTCCCACCTATTTGTGATCATGATCATGCTATTCATTTGATTCCAGGAAGTGTTCCTCCAAACATCCGGCCTTATAGATATCCTTACTTCCAAAAGAGCGAAATTGAACGTATGATTGCAGAAATGTTAGAGGCGGGTATAATTCAACCTAGTCAAAGTTCTTTCTTTTCTCCTGTAGTATTGGTACACAAGAAGGATGGATCATGGCGAATGTGTCCGGATTATAGGGAGCTCAATAAGCTCACCATTAAAGACAAATTTCCCATTCCTGTGATTGATGAATTATTGGATGAATTACATGGAGCAAATTATTTTACCAAGTTGGATCTTCGTTCAGGATATCATCAAATTAGAATGAAGACTGAAGATATTCCAAAAACAGCATTTCAAACTCATGAGGGTCATTATGAATTTTTGGTCATGCCTTTTGGCCTTACCAATGCACCTTCTACATTTCAGGGTTGATGAATTCCATTTTCAAACCCTTCCTTAGAAAATTTGTGCTAGTATTTTTTGATGATATACTAATCTACAGCAGGTCTTGGAAGGATCATGTTGAACATGTTGACGGGGTGCTCAAACTATTGCAGGAGAAACAATTATATGCAAAAACATCCAAATGTTTCTTTGGAGTACAAGAGGTGGAATATCTGGGTCATATTGTGTCTCACGAGGGTGTTAAAGTAGACCCTAACAAAATTAAAGCCATTAAGGAATGGAAAGTCCCCACAACCATAAAGCAGTTGCGAGGATTTCTCGGGTTAACGGGGTATTATCGCAAGTTTGTTAAGAATTATGGGAGAATAGCAGCACCTCTAACAACATTATTGAAGAAAGATGCATTTTCATGGACTCCTGAAGCAACTAAGGCCTTTGAACATTTTAAAGAGGCAATGTGTCTAGCACCAGTCTTAGCTACGCCAGACTTCTCAAAAACCATTATTTTGGAATGTGATGCCTCAGGAAATGGAATTGGTGCAGTTTTAATGTAGGAAGGAAGACCCATTGCTTTTGAAAGTCGTCGAATCAAAGGAAAGTATTTATAGAAACCTATTTATGAGAAGGAAATGTTAGCAATACTGCATGCACTAAAGAAATGGCGAACTTACCTAATGGGAAGACACTTCAAGGTAAAAACTGATCATGATAGTCTTAAACACTTTTGGAACAAAGACTATCTTCAGAAGAGCAGCAAAAATGGGTCACAAAGATGTTGGGTTATGAATTTGAAATAATCTACAAAAAAGGAAAGCTTAATGTTGTTGGAGATGCACTCTTTCAAGAGAAAGAATTTTGGGATGGCCTTAAATACGATATTCAAAAGTTTGTGGTGGAATGTTTGGTTTTCCAGCAAAATAAAGTTGAGACAATTAAGACCCCGGGTCTTCTACAACCTTTATCCATTCCAAGTCAACATTGGGAGGAGATTTCAATGGATTTTATCACAGGTTTACCTAAGTCGAAGGAAAGAGTGTCATCATGGTGGTAGTTGATAGACTTACCAAGTATGCACACTTTTGTGCATTATCTCATCCATTTAAAGCAAGTACGATTGCTACTACATTTATGGACAGAATTCAAAAGCTACATGGAAGCCCAAGGGTTATTGTGAGCGACAGAGATCCCATTTTTACTGGAAATTTTTGGACGGAGTTATTTTCTTGTTTGGGTGCTCAATTAGCTCATAGCTCATCTTATCATCCTCAATCTGATGGTCAAACTGAGATAGTAAATAAATGTTTGGAAGGATATCTTCGTTGTTTTGTATCGGATAAACAAACACAATGGGTCAAGTGGTTACCTCTTGCTGAATGGTGGTATAACACTTCCTTCCATACTGCAGCAAAAATGACCCCATTTATGGCACTTTATGGATATCATTCACCATCCATCACATCATATTTAAGGGAAAATTCGAAGGTTCAAGCAGTGTAAGATCACATCGAGCATCGGCAAGAAGTTCTCCAACTCTTAAAGGATAACCTGAATTTGGCACAAAATCGAATGAAACAACAAGCAGATCAACATCGCAGCGAGAGAAGTTTTGATGTAGGAGATTGGGTATTTTTACGGCTACAACCATACAAACAAATGTCCCTCAAACAAGCTAAGAAGGATAATAAATTATCACCAAAGTACTATGGTCCTTACAAGGTGTTGCAAAAGATTGGTTCTATGGCATACAAATTGGAGCTTCCTGCTTCTTCGCGAGTACATTCAGTTTTCCATGTTTCATGCTTAAAAAAGGTTATAGGTGAAAATCTTCCAGTTCAAACAATATTTCCAGAACTTGATGAGGAAGGAAAAATCATATTGGAACCTGAAGCGGTCATGGAAACAAGAACTCGACAACTACGGAATCGATCAATTTCAGAGTATCTCATCGAGTGGAAGAACTTACCCACTGAAGATTCTACATGGGAGGATGAGAATTTTATACAGAAGCACCCAGAGCTACTCAAGCGTTGAGGACAACACTTTTTTGAAGGAGAGGGGCATGTTAGGTCCCTATATTACTAGTATAGTCCCTTATTGTTATTAGTATAACCCCCTTATTGTTATTATTGTACCCTTGTAACCCCCATTTTGTTATTATTGTGCCCTTAAATTATTATTGTTAGGTCGGCTAGGATTACATTGTGGCCCACTAGGATTACATTATAGCCACATGGACTCCTATATATATAGAAAGGAGGTTTTGTAAATTGTATCATCCAAGAATTGTTCATTTATGTAATGTATTGGAGGTTTCCCCCTCGAAGTGGCTTATTTCTAAGGCGTTGATATCTCTTTTCTCCTATTTTTCGAGTTGGTTACACAACAAATTCAAGAAAAGTTCTTCAAAATTAAAATATACCATCCCCAAATATTGTAACCATTGTACTCCTAGTAAAACATCAGCACCTCCCATTGGAATGGAAATAATTGGACTATTCAATACATATTCCCCCATGGTTAGCTTGATATTATGGAATTTTCCAGAGAAATTTATAATTCCTCCATTTGCAACCATCACTTGACATTCCGGTGATGGGTATAGGAAACAATTCAATTCCTTGGCTACCTTACAATGAATAAAATTATGTGTACTACCTTAATCAATCAACACTATTACCTTTTTCTTCTTGATATGTCCTTCTATCTTGAGAGTTTGAGGAGTGGTAATTGCTTCCAATGCATTACACGATATGGTCAGACTCATTTCTTTTTCTTCTTGGGTTGGGTCATGGTGTATATCCTCTTCTTTTGAAGTTTCTTGTTCATTTCCTTCATCCTCTTCACAATATATGTAAAATAATTTCTTCTCAACACACTTATGACCTTTAGTGTATTTGCTATCACAACTGTAGCAAAGCCCTTTTTCTATTTTTTCTTCTAATTGTTGTGGTGTCAACCTTGTAGGTTGTGGAAGTCTAGGAGAAGCAACACTTCCATCTTTATAGATGTAAGTTGTAGGCTTCCTTGTCGCCATAATTTTACATTCAATTTTTCTTTCCAACCCGAATGCCTTCTCTAATTATTCAGGTTCCCAAATGGGAACCTCATGTTGGATGTTATCCTTTAAAGTTCCTATGAAGACATCAATCATGTGCTCCTCTGGAATATCATTTACCCTTATATTCTATTTTTGGAAATCTTCAATCTGCTCTACCACTGAACCCTTTTGTTTGAGATTTATCAATTGGCTAAAGAAGGTGTTGCTCTTTGTATCCTCATAATGTGCTATCATTTCCCCCACAAAAATTTACCAAGTGAAAAAAAAATTACGACAGCAAATCCATTGACAGCATACAAATTTATTTTGTTCTAAATATAAAGTTGCAATGTGTACCTTTTGTGTGTTTTTCACATTATTGAGATCAAAATATTGCTCCATTTGTAGTATCCATGTTATAGGATCTTTGCCATCAAACTTCCTCATATCAATCTTTGGAATATGGTGGGTCTTAAATTCAACATTAGAGTTTATGAAATCATGATTAAAATTTATTTTGTTCTCATCATGAGTTTCCTCTACTATATTTTCGCCATTAGGAATCATTTCTTGTATCAACTTTGTCAAACCTTCCATGTCTGTTTTTAGATCATTATTCATGTCTTCCATGTTGTCTTTCATTTTTTCTTCTATACCATCCATATTAGATTCCATTCCATCCATATTAGCTTCCATGCCTTTCTTCAAACCATCCATCTTAGCTTCTACGCTTTACTTGAAAGCTTCCATTTCATTTTTTGTTTCTCTTTGCAAGAGCGAAATTTGGTGCACTAGTTGCCCTTGTAATTTTGATATATCTTGTTGCACTTCTTCATATTAACGAGTCATAGTAGAGTATTCTAAAGGCTTAATGGGTATTGAATCCTTTTTAGGGTGAATTTTATAACCCAATGCTAATATCTATGCTTCAATATGCCCTTAGAATCACTTCAAACTGATTTTTCAAACAAGAGTTATGCAATTTGAAAAAAGAATACACACCTTTTTCTTGCTTTTAAGGAGCTTGATATTGAAACTAAATTATCTCTGTGATTACAGATCTTCAATATGTGAAATTTGATCCTGTAGTAGCCCTCTAAATCTCCTTTCGAATGCCATAGGTCTGACTTTATTTGGATTCTTCAAGGAAACTTTATGCCCAATCTCCCACAATCACCTAATTATGGATTGGTTCAGTAGAGTGAACTTGTGTGGTGTGCCATGTGTCACTGTTTCCTCCTTCAGCTCTAAAATTGATACACAGGAAACTAAATTCCATTCATTTTCAGCCACCTTTTATATAATTCCAATCCGATGCTCAGAGAGAGAGTTATGAAAATTTTCCCAAGGTCACCTCGTTTAGAGGAAATTTGGGAGCCTACAAAAACCCTAACTTCCACAGATCATATCTCTAAAAATATTTTGAGTCAAGATCTGAAATTTTTACATGATGTTCCTCAGGATTTTGGCTTCGTGTGATAAAAATTTAAGCTTCTTAACCTTCGTATAAAAAAAAATTATAGCAAAAATTCCACGATGTCTTGTTTGGAGCAGCGAAGCCCTGGAATCCAAAGCTCAGATTCCAAATGTTATGAAACCAGCTTCAAAAATAGAAGAAATCGAGAGATCAACTCCTTATAAATAAGCCACTTTGAGGGGGAAATCTCCTTTACATCACATAAATGAACAATTATTGGATGATACAAATGACAAAACCTCCTTCTATATATAGGATTCCATGGGGTCACAATATAGTCCTAGTCGACCTAACAATAATAATGTAAGGGCACAATAATAACAATAGTAGGGTTACAAGGGTACAATAATAACAATAAGGGGGCTAAAATAACAACAATAAGGGACTACACTAGTAATATAGGGACCTAACATTGGACACCCAAATCTAGACATAATATATTCAAATATAAACTTCGTGACGATATATGCACTGCAGTCCTTCACTGGTTGTGCTTTGGCCCACCTCGTCAAATAACCAGTTGCAGTGATTACATATCTCTTGTCGGTCTTCTTCCCTAGTGGATTAATATGTCCAACAAATTTAATAGCCCATATTTGTAAATGCTTGCAATGTCAATTGTGAATTTAATAACATTACATCCCTTCTAGATGGATTTAATCTTCTCTGGCATGCGTCACATGCTCAACAAAAATCCCTTGCTTCCTTATTCACTGTAGGCCACCATAACCCAGCTCTCAAGATCTTCTGCACAATGGAATTTCCTACATAATTTCCTCCTGCAAATCCTCATTGCGCTTCTGCCAAAATATTCTACCTTTCATGCTCAAGGACGTATCTATGCAGTATTTCATTTGGTCCCATTTTTACAAATTTCTTGCAATCAACTAAAAATCGGCTACTTTGACTACTAGATCCTTCTTTTTATGCACAGTGTACTCTACAGGTGCCATTCTTGTGGCTGAAAACTTAATAATATCAATGAAGTGATCATCCTTAACCCTGATTGTGAATAACTGCGCATTGGGCAAGTTATCCTCGAGACTTGTGGGTTCTTCTCCTGTCTTTATCCTTGACAGATGATAAGGCCCGGAATTAAATCTTCATGGTTTGACTACAACGTCGAAATCGTACTCCTGGAACAGAAACAACCATCGATAATTTTTTCCTCCTAAAACAACCTTATTTACCAAATACTTCAACGTGGAGTGATCAGTGGAAATATTAAAGTGTGCTCCTGGAAAATCATGCCTGAACTTTTATGATGCATATACCGTAGCTAACCCTTCTCTTTCTGTCGTGGAATAGTTCTTATTTTCCTTGGACAGTTTTCTTCTTGAAAATGTTATGGGATGATCAATTTCTCCTGCTCCTGGCTAAGCCAATACTGTAGCCAACGTTATGCAATAGGCATCGACATGTACATGAATTCCTTATTCTAGTCTAGGAAAACCAGAATAGGTGCAGTTACCATCTTCTCCTTTAGTATATTGAGGCTCTTCTAGCATTCTCCATCCCATTTAAAAGCGACATATTTCTTCAATAACTTATCCATTGGCGAAGTTATCTTCACATACCCCTTGATAAAAATTATGTAATAGCTAGTGTGTCCAAGTATCATGCGCAGTTGTTTCACTTTCTTCGGTGGATCCACGTTTACAATAGAAACAATATTTCTAGGGTCCACCATGAGTCATTTCTTACAAACAACATTCCCTAGTAGTATACCGAAAGGTACTCAAAATATACACTTCTTCAAATTCAATGAGATTTGATATCGCCTACATGTATCCAACATCAGCCTTAAGCTCGCAACTTGATTTTTCAACAACCCAAAGATAATCCAATCATCAAAGTAAACCTCAATAAATTTGTGTATATACTCCTTGAAAGTTGTGACTACAACTCTAAAAAATATTGAAGGATCATTCTTCAACCCAAAATCCATCATTGTGTACGGGTAACAACCCCATTCTGTAGCAAAAGTTGTCTTGTGTCTATCTTCTAGCGCAATTTTGATCTAATGGTAACCCAAAAAGGCATTTGTGAAAGAATAATCCTCTTTTCCTCCTACATTGTCCAATACTTTGTCTGTAAATGGTGTGGGAAAGGTGTCATGCAAACATGCATCATTAAATTTCCTTAGGTCCACACATATTTTGATATCTTCCTTTGCCTTTTTTTCCTAAACTACCATGGGGATTACCTATTCATATTCTTCGATTGGTTCAATGATCCCAGCTTTGATAATTTTATCTAACTCCACCTTCACTTTTTTTTTGTATTTTAGATTCAACCTATAGGGTATTTCCTTTACTGGATTTGCATCATGTTTCATAGGAACCATCGTAACTCTTAGGTTCCCTACTATGCCCTTCAATTTAGAAACCTTCGTGGGAAAGAGCTCTTAATACTCGTGCAGTAGATCTACAAATTTTATAACTTTTTCCAATAATCTCCAATCATTGCAAATTTTGGTTCTTCGTCCGACCCAATATTCAACTTCTTCGTCTTCACAAGTTGTGTTATGTCAAGTATTTCAGGTTCTAGTCTAGCAACTTCACGATGTCCTTCTGATTTTGGAATATCAATATTGCACAGATCCTTGTCATCCTCTTCTGTAGTCACATTATAGCATTCCAGTGTGTGCTACAACTGCATGGTCCAATTTGGCTATGTCCATGTTAGCGCAGTTGTGTTCTTAAAAACCCCTCTCTGACTTCCTGAAGGGCTTCACCTATGTAAGGATAGTCATCTTCAAAACTAAATATTAGTAGGAACCCTTCAACCAAATTTGTCTGGTTCATCATTCCATGTCACGGTTCTATCTCAGGATACCAATTCATAAGTATCATTTCCAATGTGTGAAAAAACACATGTACCCACTATGGTTCTAGAACTTCTCCCCAAAATGAAGTCCAATGAAAAATATGCTCCTAGGGGTCATCCTTTCCATGATATTTTACTTCACTTCTGGTATTTATTAGGCTAAATCTGACCTTCATCATTCTGCAGTACTCTTTCCAACTTCCTATATTCTCTTTATGAGTACCCCACCATCTAGCAGGTGTATACCCTAGGGCGACATCCAAATTTTGGAACCTATGTTATTCTGGTATTTTGCTTTCAAATTCATCAAGAAAAATATTACATCTCCTATCCCATCATAATAAGGCTAATCACATTCCTCTGAAGTTATGCAGCGAAGTGATCTTATGATTCTGGCACATCATTTGGTAGACACTTCATGCAATATGTTCTGCCAATTTTCCAGTTCTTCATCAAAATTTGATATATATAAATTTTCTTGTTCCTAGATTAACCTTCCATCTACAATGAGATTAATCCAATCTTACTCCTTAGTTGTTATCTTGTAAATGTTTTTGACATTTGCCTCACAATACTCATCATGGATAGGCTTTGTAAAGCACACTCCTTCTGAGGCGTATAGAGGAACAATGACCCTCACATCATCCCTTTCAAACACCATTTGTCTCTTCTATAAATTGATTATTGCCACAGTATTGAAATCCCAATCCAATCCAAGCAGCGCTGGATATGGATTTCTATCATCTACAATTTCAATCACTTCGAAATCTGCAACAGTTTTCACTCCTTCAATATCTACTACAATGCCATATAGCCTTCCCATATGGATGATATTCTACTGCTTGGCCATCCTCAACTAGATCAAATACCATTTCAACTTTGGACTTCCCATTCGCTCCCAAGTTTTCTTAGGTAACACATTGGCATCGGATCCCAAATCTAGGATTACCTGATCCATATCATATTCTCAAATCCTAAAATTCTTCGATGGCCTTATGATTACTCAACAACTTCATTAAAATCTGTAAGAATGGTCTTAATGTACTTCGATCAAGGTCTTTCATCTTAGTAGTTACCTCAGCATTGTCCTTGTTTGGTATTAACATCTGCAGTAGTTGCGTTTTAGATGTGGAAGCTCCATGATCCATGAAGCTCTACTTGGCCTCGATGAATGTCTCTTTTTTCGTCTGAATATTGAACCCTGGGCCCTTTCGGCAATATTTCTTACCCATGTATCTTCATTTGCTTCTTACCTTCTGCGTTATCATCTCCCGTCGGAAATCCACTCCTTGTTACAATATTCATGCTTGGTTCATCCTGCCTTGGTTCAGCGGTCATTATCTTTCCTTTCATTTTTTTGTGCTTAATCAATATTTCCTCAAGCTTAGATGGAGGTATATTTATTTCATGTAGTTTAAGGAGACAACGATTTTTCTCAAAAAAACAATGAAAATTCCTGCACGATTTTGATAAAATCTGGTGGAAATTTCTGGAAATTCAAGTTACATTTGTCAAACATCAAGATTTTGGGTGCCCTATGGTTTTTGAATGGTGTCAAATCTATTTCCCATGGTCGAATATTTTGGAAAAAAAAAACAAAAAATACCAGTGAGAAATTGTCGTCCAGGTGAAATAATCACCTCAGTAGACAATATTGATGTCTTTCCTTTAAAAAAATATTGCTTCATAAATATAAAAAATATTTTGATTATAATAATTATAAAATATTATTTCCATGGGCTTCATAAATTTAAAAAAATATTTTGAACATAATACTTCTGAATCTTTATGTTCATGGATTTTGAATTGACAATGAATGAGTGTATTATTAAAACACTCATTGTAAATAGATCATTAATTCAAATCCCCTATAGATTAATCAATATAAAATATTATATAACTTAATTCTCTTTATCTTAAATTTAAATTTCCCCTAATTTCTTTAACTAAAGTTGTATTCTTTAAAATATGTTATTATTTAATCTCATATTGACCTTAAGTTTTTATATGTAACCCAAACAACCTAAATTTCATATTCATTAAAATAAACTTTATGCATGATGTATTCTTCATTTTTTAATATTATGTAAAGTTTAAGGATTTACTAATTTATTATTCTTTCCCTAATTATGAATCTAACACTCAATTTTACTGTTGACGAGTATTATTTTAGCATTAAACAATGCAAATTATAATGTTTAACTTTAGAAATAAATAAAGCATTATTTATTATAATTGAAAAAAAAAAAATTGTTAACATTTAATTGGACAAAAATTTGGATCTCTTATTTCAGGATTAGTGGCAATTTTTCCCATATCACTAATAAAGTTTTCTAACCTTGAGAACTCAATGGAATTCAAGGGCATCATGCTTTTGGCAACAAGTTTTCCAATATGATCTTGTAACAACCATCTTGGAAGAAATTTGCAGAAGAGCAATTCACATAACTCCAAAAACTGCTTTAGGTTAATGATTCCTCCTTATTTTGTTCATTTTTCTTTGAGCAAGCTATTTTATTCATGAATTTTTTATGAGGGTTCAGAATGTTTAAATTTTTTCAATATAGCTTCTGAATAAGGATCTAGCCAGCGCCATTACATTGTTCTAGGAAGCTATTAATGCCCAAGACCAAATTGATAGCGCATTAAAGGGCATGTCCATGGTGATGAAGCAACAAAACTAGCCATTCGAAGCCATCATGGCCATTAAGTCCTTCAAACAACTTTTCTCACAGTGAGTGTAGGAGAACATTGATAATGTGCTCCTAGATCTCTTTAATTTATAAACTTGATCTCAATATCCATGATGGGTTTTGATAACCAAAATTATACACACCAATATTATTGCAGCAACATTAAGTTCAATTTATTTCACAACAAAAATTTTGTTTACTCTTGTATGTATATACCATATTTGTCTTAATGGATATTTCACTATCAATCTCAATTTTTATATCATTTACAGAATGGTGGATAATTCATGCATTTAAATAGTTGGTGTCCCATGAAGTTTTAAAGAAACAAAATCTACACATACTGACCTTGCTTTTGTCGATGCAACATGTCTACTGATCTCAATGGGAATATTAGTGTTTTTTGTGCTAAGATCCAATTCAAAATATAAAAAAAGTGCTTGAGGATTATGAGTTAAATTGCAAGTTAACCATGATTTTTTATGTTTTTCTTATGTTAATTTCTTGAGGAAATTAACATAAATAAAACACTAAACAACAACATCTAACAGACATGAAAATCACCATAAACAATAACACAACAACACATGATGAAGGAGTTCACCCCACCTAGGCTACGTCTCCTTGGTCCAGCTTCCAATGGCTTGGCCCTCTTCTATTATGCTCAAAAGGGTGATTACATATGTTTACAATGCTCAAAAAACTCTGAAACTTGTTCCATCAGCTCTAGAATGCCCAAAATTCCTATGTATCCACTTTATTCCTAGAATTTAGTAAAAAACCAAGTAAGTTATGGCTTCCCCAAGTTTTGGCCCTAACCGCTCCACAAATTCCTCAATATCCGACACCATCCTACAAATACGCTTGAAATTCCACTAATCGAGCGCCAATTATGCCAAAAACTAGGTGAAATTTTCGGCTCTTTAATTTTTCCAATAAGGCTTGAAATTGAATTTCAAACCATATCAGATATGGTTTAATTAATATATATATATATATATATATATATATATATATATATATATATATATATATATATATATATATATATATATATATATATTAAAAACCCCGTGCAGTTAGATAATTTCTAGCCTTCGCAGCTTGGGTGGTCACATGGTGGCATATAATGTTACGGTTTGGTTATGGACGGTTGAGGGGGGCGTGGGGCTAGCCTTCCACCAATGGTCCCCCCCCCCCCCACAGTGACTAGGGTTGGGCCTAGACCCCAGCCCCCTCCCCCCATGGCTAAAATATTATCAGCATAAAACAAAGAGTAAATCATTATATAGCAATGAACATAGCTATGGTGCATTGGTAAGACTTGGTGCTTAGTACTTCGAGGTCGCGAGTTCGACCCCCTCCTGCTCTGCTCGAAATTTAACAAAAATTTTGGTGGCCCTCAGGCTGCCACGTGGCAGCCCCTAGCTGGCATGTGGAAGCCTATGATTGGAATCCACCACATCTAACCAAAATGTTCCCAATCAAACAAGCCACATAGTGCTACTTGGCACAATTTCATTCACTAAGGAGATCAGTTGACCAAGTAACCCTGCCAATGTGCATGCCCAGTTAGCAACATAGACTGCTAACTAGGTTGTGCCTACAATTTTTTTCCAAAAAATTACCTATTTGAAAAATTGGACAAAATGCATTTCTGGGAGCATATGGTGTCGAATTTCTGTGAAACAAGTCAGATCACATTCATAACAATGAGATCTACATGGTCGTTCAGGTTCCACACAAATCCAACAAATTTCATTTTTTAGCATAATTCTGAGCACCTGATCACTCCTCCCCACTGGAAGCTTTTGGACCCCAAAAGATCACTTTCAGTTGTCCAACATATGAGGGTAAATTTCCCTAATATTTCCAATCTTGATCCATTTGGCCTTGCTTGCATTTTTTCCTTTGAGCCCCACACAAAGGTAGTCTACACTTTCTCTTTTTGATGTCCTTGTTTTTATGTCAAGAATGGTATCTTATTGAAGCTCATCAAGGTATTCTCGAGAAAATTACTAAATGGAAGAAATCTGAACTTGTTCTCCTTGATCTTCAATCAATGGAGACTCATAAAACCTTAGGTTCTCAACATTAACAACAAAGTTAATTTGGATATATGAAGGCAAATCTAACTTGAAGGCATTGTCACCAATCTTTTCCAAAATTCCGAAAGGACCATAACGGATTGGTTTCAATTTTTTACCTTCCCCTTAAAGCCTCTCTTTGCTAATGTGAATCCAGAATTCGTCACCAACTTGAAACTTGTGATCTAAATGATGCTTAACATGCCTTGATTTTTACTTGCCTTGAGTCTTCTCAAGCTCATCTTGAATTGTTTGATGTATCAATTGGATTTGTTAAATGAGCTTCTTGGCTTTCTCTATGTATTTATTTCCATCAATAGCAAGATATTTCCAAAAAATTAAATCCAATTTCGATCTAGGAATGTATCCAAGACATGCCTCAAATGGAAATTTTTTTGTAGAGAAGTGTTTTGCGCAGTTGTAAGCATGTTGAATGTAGTGCAAGTTTTCATCCCACAACTTAGGATGCTTGCTGCAGTATCATGGAAGAAGATGTATGACTATTCGATTGAACACTTCGGTTCGACCATCTATTTTTGGATGAAATTATGTACTATTTTTCAACTTGGTATCCTTCAATTCCCACAAACTTGACCAAAAAATCCCAACAAATCAAGAATCTCGATCACTAATAATGGATGTGGAAAATCCAAAATGAACCCAAAACATACTGAAAGAATAAGTAAGTTTTTTTTTTTTTTTCAATTGTAATTTTCTTCTTACATGGCATTAATATACACATCTTGTTGAACCTATCCACAACAACATACAAATAATCATGACCTATTTTTGACAATGGAAGACCTCCCACAAAATCCATAGAAACACTCTCCCATGGATGTGAAGGTACGGTAAGTGGTGTGTGAAATCCTAACTTCCTATTGCTATGCTTACTAACTACACATAATGAACAACCTTTAATGACATGTGACACACTTTCAATCATATGAGGCCAATAACAATACCTCTAAAGATGTGCCATTTTTTTTCTTACACTGAAATGTCAAGAAATAAGAGAAGCATGTTCTTCCCTTATGAAAATCACTCTCTCCCCCTGTGGAATACAAAGCTTGCCCAAATGATACAATAATTTATTATGTACATGGTAATCCAATTACTCTACTTGGTTTCCTTGGATCAAGTTTTCATAAACATCTTGAAATTCATTATCAAATGCATATTGGTCAACATAACTTTCATGCAAAACAGAATTATGCTTGAGTAAATTAGCTGCACTAACAACAAGCCTAGAAAGCATATCAGCAACCTTGTTGTAAATACCTTTCTTATACTTAATGACCAAGTGGAATTGTTGTAGGAAACTCATCCATCGAAAGTGCCTTTATTGTTGCAACTTAGTTTGTGATTGCAAGTATTGAAATGGTTGGTGGTCGGTGTGTATGATGGTTTCCTTTCCCATCAATTAGTGTTTCCACCTTCTCACACTTTGAACCAATGCATAAATCTCCTTGTCATAAGTATAATAGTTAATCAATGCAATGTTGAAAGTTTCTGAATTAAATGAAATGGGCTTACCATGTTGCATAAGGATTGCGCCCATGGCATAGTCACTTGTGTCAGTTTGAATTTCAAAGGGTTGTCTCAAGTCCGGTAGTGCAAGTATTGGGGTTGAACTCATATTCTCTTTCAAAGCATCAAATTCTTTCTTCTGCTTGCCTCCCCACTAGAACACCTTTTTCACACTAGTCAATGCATGCAATGGAGTTGCAATAGAAGAGAAGTTAGCAATAAACTTCCTCCAATATTGGGATGCTCCCAAAAAAATTCTTACCTCAATGAATGTCTTGGGCATTGGCCAATTCACAATGACCTAAACCTTAGAGAGGTCTATCTTCAAATCACCTCCTCCAACAATATGCCCCAAGTACACCAAAGAAGTTTTACCAAACTCACATTTTGAAATCTTCAAAAACAACTAGTTTTCCTTAATATATCAAGTACTTTTCTTACATGCATGACATGCTAATCAAGTGATTTATTGAAGATCAAGATATCATCTAAGTAGACTACGAAAAACTCATCAAAAAATGGCCTCAAAACATCATTCATCACACACACGAAGGTAGCAGGAGGATTACATAAACCAAAAGGCATTACAAGCCATTCAAACAAACCTTGCTTTGTTTTGAACGTTTTCTTCAAAATGTCACCTTCAGCAATTCTAATTTGATGGTAGGCACTCCTTAAGTCCAAATTAGTAAAATAATTTATATCTTTCAATCTATCAAGTAAATCATCTATTCTAGGAAGTGGATAATAGTTATTTACCATAATTTTGTTCAATGCACAGAAATCTACACACATGTGCTATGTTCCATCCTTCTTTGGCACCAACACAATAGGTTACCTACATGGTGAAGCAATTGGTTGGATGATCCCTTTGTCCAACAACTCTTTAATTTTCTTTTTGATTTCATCACTCTCCATCACTTACATCCTATACATGCCAACGTTAGGAAGAGCACAATCTTGTTGCAATTGTATTTCATGTTGGACTCCCCTCTTGGGAGGTAACCCCTTTGGCTCTTGAAACATATCATTATTTTGATTAATCACTTCAATAAAATCAGATTTCAAATTTGGATCACAACCTTGAAATGCTTCATAATCAACATCATTATTTGGTTTAATCATAAGAAGCGCAAAATTCTTTCTTGAATTCACTAGTCTTTTCATTTGTGCTGCATTAACTAATGAAAGATTTAGTTTTTTGCGATGAGCTCTCACAATATACTCCACACCATATTTGAACAAGTTATACTTGTTTTCATGGCAATAGAAGATGTATTTTCTATCATAAAGGTAGGAACTAACTAAAACAGTACCTAAAATTTCAAGCGGTACAACATCTAATTCAACATCGTCAACGAATTTTGTTGTGATTTCAAACTGAAGAATACACTTTCTTGTAACTTGTAAATTTGTGTTCTTGCATATCCAACCCAATGGATATGGTTTGTGATGTTGAATGGTTTCAAGATTAAGTTTCTTGACTAAGTCTTCAGATATCAAATTTTCTTGAGACCCACTATCAAATAGTGTGTCAATTTTTGTATGCTTTGAAATAATCCTCACATGAAATAATTCAATCCTTGTTTCTCCATTTGTAGTACTACTGTGACACTTTTATGAACTAGTGCTAGCAATGGATTTTTTCCTTTCATACCCATGGCTATAATTTTAGTTTCATCACCCGAATCAGATCCCAAATCCTGTTGAGTGGTTGTAGTTGCTTTTTGTTTCACCTTGTTGTTGAATTTCTTGGGCCTCATATCTAGATGAAGCTTCCAATAATGGTCTTCATCGTGACCCTCCTTGGAACAATGTTTTCATGTCATTTTCTCTCCTTCCTTTTTAACGAATGCATTTTTCTTTCCTTTTCCTTTGAAACCCTTTCCTTTCTCTCCACCCTTAAATGGCTTATTTTTACCCTCTTTTGGAATATTTTTCCCTCTTGCCTCAAGGTGAGTGGCTTGAACACAAACCTCATCTAGAAAAGTGAGATTGAACATAAGGATAGTATGCCTTAGGTAGCTATGTAAACCCCCTATATACTTCAGCGACATGTCTTGTTAATGCAAATAAACACCTAACATAAGAGCTCTTTTTCTAAATTCTTGTGTGTAATCTTGCACACTTTGACCTTTAAGTTGTCTAAATTTCTGCCAATTCCAGATGGATTTTTTCATATATGTTAGAGAGTAAAATTGAATTTTAATTTCAGAAATGAAATTAGACAAGGAGGGTGAGATATTACCATGTTTTTTAATCTCATCTTGTGTCTTGGCTTCCCACCATACTATTGTTTCACCCTCCAGTCTCAATGAAGCTAGATGAATCTTTGTATCATCGTCTTGAAGGTTAGGAATTCTGCAGTAGACCTCCAACTAACAAACCCAATTTTCAAGCTTCTTCGCCTTCACTTCACCATTATACATAAGCAAATCAAATTTAATGTCAAGTTTTAACAAGGGTTGTTTACCAATTCCATTTGAGGTATTATGATGAATATGAGTAAGGGTTGTAGTAGTGGAAGAGGATGAAGATGAAGGTGAATATGGTGGTGAAGATGATGGTGGAGCAGATTGTAGATTATCACCATTTCCATTACCTCCTCCTCTTGGAGGCCTGGATATTTCACCCTACAACCTTGTGTTCCTCTATAAAGGACCTTCAACATCTATGTCATGTCAAATAAAGCCTTTCAAAAATCATTCTCATCCTCTGAAATGTTATTAGTTCCTCCTTCATGAGACATGCTTACTAAATCCTCTAGTGAAACTAGAGGTGAATCTTGTGGTGGACATTGTGGCAACTATGCCCTCCTTCTTCTTGCTCCAACTAGATAACCTGCACCCACAAGATTTCCTTCTCCTCTCTTGAGATTCAACCTTGTAAGCATTTAAACACTTGCAAAACAATTATATCCTCCTTGCACAAGTAAACCTAGTGCTTTGATACCAACTTGATATGAATGGGAATATTAGTATTTTTTGTGCTAAGATCCAATTTAGAATATAAAAAAAGTGTTTGAGGATTATGAGTTAAATTGAAAGTTAACCATGAGCTTTTACGTGTTTTTTATGTGAATTTCTTGAGAAAATTAACATAAATAAACAATGAACAACAACATCTAATAGACATGAAAACCACCATAAACAGTAACATAACAACACATGATGAAGGATTTCACCCTACCTAGGCTACGTCTCCTTGGTCAAGCTTCCAATGGCTTGGCCCTCTTCTATTGTTCTCAAAATTGTGATTACATATGTTTAAAATGATCAAAAAACTATGAAACATATTCCATCAGCTCCATAATGCCCAAAAATCTTGTGCAACCTCTTTCTGCCTCGAATTTGGTCAAAAAATGAGTAATTTATGACTTCCCCAAGTTTTGGCTCTAATTGCTCCACAAATTCCTCAAAATCTGGCACCATCCTACAAATCCACACGGAATTCCGCTAATCGAGCGCCAATTCCACCAAAAACTGGGTGAAATTGTCATCGCTTTAATTTTTCCAATAAGGCTTAAAAATTGAATTTAAAACCATATCAGATATGGTTTAATTAAATATATATATATATATATATATATACATATATATATATATATATATATATATATATATATATATATATATATATATATATATATAAATCCTCGCATGGTTAGCTAACCATCAGCCTTTGCAGCTTCGGTGGTCACATGACGGCATATAATGTTACGGTTACAGTCATGGACCGATTGGGGGGGGGGGGCAGCACGAGGCTAGCCTCTCGCCCATGGTCCCGCCCCTGGCGGTGACCAGGTTTGGGGCTAGACCCCGGCCCCCTCCCCCCATGGCGAAAACATTATCACCACTAAACAAAGAGGAAACCATTATATAGCAAGGAACATAGCTATGGCAGATTAGTAAGACTTGCTGCTCGGTACTTGGAGGTTGTGAGTACGACCCCCACCCACTCCACTCAAACTATTAAAAAAAATTTGGTGGCTTTGCCTCCACCACACCCAACCAAAATGCACCAAATCCAACAAACTATACAGTGCCACCTAGCATAATTTTATTCGCTAAGGCGATCCATTGACCAAGTCAACCTACCACTGTGCATGGCCAGTTAGTAGTACGTACTGTTGACTGGGCTATCTGTGCAATTTTTTTTCTAAAAACTTACCTATTTGACAAAGTGGATAGAACATGTTTCTGGAAGCATACGGTGTCGGTTTTCTATGAAACGAGTTGCGTCGGATTCAGAATGACAAGATATATGAAATCGTTCAAGTTCCACACCAATCTGACAACTTTCATTTTTGAGAATAATTTTGAGCACCTGATCATCTACTTTGTTTATGTCAAATGTGACACACCATTGTGTTTGTTTATTCCACATGCAACATTAGAATAAATCAAAACCACCAAATTAAAAAAGAAAAACTTTTTTTGTAACTCAAATTAAAAATTTAATGTTTGACATGAGCACATGGTCATTACATTAGAGTGAAGCAGTAGTAGTATCCGCTTGTTCTAATGCAAATCTAGGCAAGAGGATATTGTTCCATTTTAAAAATGTAAATACAGACACTAGGATATGTCTAGTTCCAAAAATTATATTATTATCATTAAACTATTTAAGAATATTTCATCCAAAGACAATCACATTTTCATTTATTTCCACGAAAAGAAGAAACATTTGAATTTTTTGTTACTTGTCCTACACGTCCAGGTGAGGAGAAATTATTGTCATTATTTATAAATTTCATTTTGTTTTAATTTCATTGTATTACACTATAATGTTTTCAAATTATCTTTTTTTCCATAAGTTAAAATTAAATTGGCTATGGTTTTATATATGGAGTTCTTTACTGAAAATTGCATAACCTTATTATTGTCTATGTCAATTTTTTGTAGGGTTGTATTGTTCTTTGCTTTGATAATTGAATTTCATTATTTACATATTAAATTCACCCCACAACACCTTATCATTATTCATCAACATATCCAATTATATAAAAAGAACAATATCATCATCAATGCAGTGGAACATAAAGAACAATAGAAGAAAAAGATTCACACATAGAGACATCAAGATTGGTTGAAGACCAAGGAAAAACATCATAAGGGGGAAAAGCCTTTCAAATTATTCTTCTTATTAGATTTTCATTGAATGTTTCAATAAAGAGAGAGTACATTGATCCATATCTTCAACCACAAAACCATCCAACAAAATAAACTAAACAATGTCTAAGAGATGAACCCAATAACGCTAATAATCAAAATCCTCATTCAAAAGCCTACGTTAAACTGTCCTTGTCTGTGGTCAGCTACCAAATTCTATGGTCAATTGTTGTCAACTGAAAAATCAAAATCTAGTTTCCAACTTCACGCATAGAGTGTATGTGCATGTTGCTGAAACCCTCCAACCGCACTCATGATCTCCTGTGCATGCAATTGTAACCAGAATTTTCCTATGACAAGCCCGCAGTTGGAAACCAAAACCCTAAACACATGTGTGAACTTCAAACCCTACAATTTCGGAGTTGTAAAAACTAGTCTCAGTGACCCAGCCTCATACTTGTGTGAACCAAACCACAAAAGAGAAAAGAATAATGGTTCATGATGATCTCCAAATGAGGGTCACTTGACTTGTATTTATAGCCATCTGAGGGTGTCTGATTTCTTTTTTGGGTCGACCTACCCTTTTGTGCACATGTGGGATTCAAATAAAAAATGCACTTTCCCTTATCCAAATAAAGTGCTTCAAAATTCAAACTTGGTCCTCTCAAAAAGAGGATTCTAGTCCCATGACTGGAATTTGTCACTAAGCTACCAAATTAACACCCCCTCTCATCTAGTGAGAAATTCTAACTGCATCATGTGTCTCAAATGTCATCTTTTCTCATATCTTCTCATCCATGTTGATCTTTGTTCATCCATACTCATCTCGACTCATCCCTAATCATCTCTTCTCATCTTTTCTCTGCTCATATGCTAAACACTCTCGAATCTAAAAGAAGAATAATTTTACATCAGAGGGGAGCTCAATCTACCACCCTTTATCCATCAGGGAGCCACTTTTACCACCTGGAATCACTTCCAGTGAGAATCAAATGTTGCTACCCGAGAATATTTTCCAATGGGGAGCCAATGCTACGACCTAGGAAACCTATACCAGTGAGGATCCAATGATATGACCCATGAAACTCTGCTAGTGGGGAGCCAATGCTATGACCTGGGAAACTTTTCCAGTGGGGATCTAATGCTACGACCCAAGAAACTCCGCCAGCAGAGAGCCAATGCTATAACCTAGGAAACCATAGACACTAGGATGGATTCCAATTGACTTAGGAGGTAACGATCGCACCTATCCCACTGCCTGGTGATAACAGGAAGCATACCACTTACCATCTATCATGTTATATATATATATATATATATATATATATATATATATATATATATATATATATATATATATATATATCTTCCGAACATAACCCTAAGAAGTCAGTGGTAGAACACTTGAATCTCTTGCTTGAGTGAGATTCCGCTTATAATAAATAGTAAGGATCACGCCTAACTCAAGTAGTCAAAACCCATTGGCCATATGGGTGGGAAATAAATATTTGAATAGGGGTATACTTTGCAAAGACCAAGATAGAGGAGTAAATTTTTCCAACCTATGAGTAAAATATAAGGGTGATACCATATTTCCCAGAGATCCCTCAACCCTAGGAGCCCTACATTTCAATTCCTCACCCTAGGAGCTCAAACAGGGGGAATATTTAGCTCAGTTTACTTGATCATCCTAGACCCTTACTCCGGAGGGTCACATCCATTAAACCATACATATCAACGTGCTCACATCTGATACCAACTTAACCAACTCACTGAAGATTTTCCTTAAACATAACCAAGAGAAATAGTCCTTTGTTTTCTTGTTCATGCATGTCATTAAAATCAAATATTATGTTAGAGAAAATATATGTCACAAAATGATACCTTATTCATCCTTCCTCTCACAGAGGAAGCAATCACAATCCTAATTGTGTATCATACAGCAGGACCAACTCAATCTATGAATATATATTTGTCTCTGCCAATCGAATCTCATTCTTGTTAATGCAATATATCACTATCATATCTATAACTTTATCAAAAAACTCTCCAAATAGCTTCCTTAACCAAACAGCCCCTTGGCTAGCCATGTTAACAACAATTTACTCAACCTTGGTCACGCTTAAAGCTAAGAACTTCTATTTATTTTTCATCCATGATATCATTGTAGATCCCAAGCATCACTCAGAGGTGATCTTTATTTTTTCATCCTAGTCATCATAGTATCCATGCATACTCATATTTATGGAAGTATATCTTACAATATTTCATCTCAAACTAATAGTCCAACTCCCTATTACACTTGATCATCATAGACTCACTACCTGCCAAGAATGGATCGTTAATATATAAAATCAAAATCAAAATAAAAGGGATACCTTGGACCAAATTAGAATTTCAAATCAGAACTGCTTCCAAGCTTCACCACGTAACTGTCAATGAGGACATGCCATACTCAAGGAACTTAATTCAAACCATACAATGCTTTCCTCTCATATAAATCTTCACTTTTCTGTTCTATGTCTTTTAGGTTTGTGATATTCTTGGTGAATTCCTTTAGCTTATTGTGTCCTACAGGCTCAATTGCACCCATAGGCCTTATTCCATGTTGTTGGGAGGCTTATAACTGCACTCTTGATCATTTCTCCCAAAATTTGGGGCTTGAGCTAGGATAAATATTCTCTACTCAGATCAAAACTTTGCCAAACATCAGATGGTTATTAATGTCTAGAATCCTTCCTTCAATAATCAAGAGTCGTAAATAATAATAGGTGTTGGGATCTTATGGATATTTTATCCCTCTTAATGAGAAGTCACTTCAATCAACATTAATCAATGCATCAACATGTCTATTATAATGTTGTCACGCATTAGAAAAACTATTAGGTCATGAAATCCAACTATATCAGATTATTAGACATATAGTCATAACAAATCAGCATGAGCTACTTCATCATCATCACATATGAACATGACATCAAACTTTCATCAAGGGTTAATGTCATATAATTAATGTAGCTAACAAGTGTGTCATCATATTTCAATTTTCAAGGATCATAATCACTACGTTACTTGTTTTACATTATTTAATCATCAAGTCGGGACATTCAATTTTACCATATTCTCAATATTGTTAATCCAAGTTCAACAAGGAGATCTTGAGCATCAATCTTATTGTTACACTTTAATCATCAATATTACCATGCTTATCACAAGTGGTTAATAATAGAAACAAGTAGCAATATATCAAAATCAATGTATCTAGCCCGCTTCAGGAAATCCATCATGTCTAAAATGTAAAATACTTTCCAAATACCACCTACATTAACCAAAATGTTGTCTATGAATGTCAAACTTTGATAGTGAGGAATAGACCAACACCGATTAAGTTAACTTTGAGAGAATACTAGGAATCGTGTTGTTAATTTACATAGAACAAGATTTTTTTTAATAATATTTTTCACTTATATTTATTTATCTTTATCTTCACAATTTAATATATTAATTTTTTTTAATACAACACACACATAATTATATAGATTTATATATTTATAAACACTTCTAATAGAAGTGTATTACTTGCAATGTCTTATTTTTAATCATTTTCATTAAATTCAAATAACATAAAAATTAAAATAAATTAAAATTTTAATATGTATATTTTCACAGTCAATCTAAACTTTTTTTCTATGAAGATGGGTGAAGTGTTCGCTAGAAACAAGTCTACATTGTATTTCAAAAGAATTTCACAATAAAATAACATTGAGATGAAAAATTAAGAAGTAAATAGGTTTTGTTACAATACTATGCTCCAATATCATGGATTATCAATAGCATGTGTCCAAACAATTGTAATTCATTTGACTCTCTACATAACATTGTAAAAACATGAAGACGTCAAAATATTACATATATTTTATTATCCTTCCCCGAAATAGTGAATATTGTATTGAGTTTTTTTTATCAAATCCATATTAATTTGAGTTTGACCAAAACAATTTGTAAAAATTTCTATAATATAACATAACAGTTTAAAATATATAATTTTTTAAAAATAATTTAACTATTTATTTTCAACTTAATTGACTATTAAATTGAACATCTTACTGCCCATTACCTCTATTAATATGCCCATTACCTCTATTAATTAACAAGAAATACACAAATCACGTCAAATTGCAAACTCGGAATTTATAATGCATAATGTCTACTCATCATCTCAACTTCAACTAAAATTTTCTAAATCTTATAAACGCATGACCCATACCATGTAACCTAATATGTTTTATGATTTGAGAAATGCTTATGTGGCTAGTATATTAACTAGCAAATAACCTTTATAATTTTCTATGATGTCAATTTGTTTTCGTGTTGAATTTTTATTTTGATGTATCAAAATAATTAGGTGGCCTTAAATCTTAAATTATATTTATAATATAATCTTGGTTGAAGTTGACAAAATAGTCATCAAATTTTCTTTGTTGAAGTTGACAAAATAGTTATCAAAATTTGTTGTATTGAAATTTTATATTATGTTTGTATTAATTTTTTTAAAAGTGATAGTATTATTGAAAATTTATTTTATATTTTTATTACAAAATAATTTAGAAACATTGAAATTTTATATTTATTTCTATTACAATTTATTTTGAAAAGGTGATAAAATTATTGTTAATGAATATAATCATGGTATATTTCTATTTATAAAAATAGCTAATGGTTAATGTAAACTAATAAAAATATATATTATTTAAAACCATATAGGTAATTTAAATCAATTATTTAAATGAAATATATTTCATTTAAAGTTATTATTTAAAATCATATATGTAATTTAAAACCATAAATAATGGTAGGTGACAGATAGATTTTTATTTTTACATTATATTTTAAAGCGGTAGACGGGTAGACGTTACTTAGGCTTATGTGTAAACTTAACCATATATGGTAGATCTTACACTATTAATGAATGAAGGATGTTCCAAATAATAAGATGTTTGAATACAAATAAATATAAAATTTCTCATATTCACAAACCAAGGTATAATAGAAATTTATGATAGGACCTCTATACCCAAATCTAATTATAAGATTTTCATAAGACCATATTTACAAACTATAAAAAAAACAAATGTAAACTATTAATAATTATTTCTATTTCTTTTTCTTTTCTTTTTTTAACCAAAAAGAGTATAAGTATTTGTATTAAAACACGCACGCACGTGATCAAAACGCGGGATCTTTACAACAAAAGCTGAGAGTTTCCTTGGCTAAGTCTATTACAATTTGTCCCACTCTTATTCGAGTTTTAACATCAGCCATTCCCCTGTCAAAATATTGATCTAATTTCCTACTGCTATAGATTTTACAAAATTGCGATAATAGATATATACACATTGTATTTTGAAATATAACAAAATTTTTGAATCCTGAGGTGATTATTCTTCCATAGGTGTTGGGGAGTTGAGGTCTAACTGCTTTGGCTCCTCCTCCTAATTATTTTTGTCTGCAAGTTTAAGATTCAGTCCCTCTATTTCTTTTCTGAGAGAGTCTCGTCTTCAAGCCCATTAATTTTATCCTTATCTTCCAAATGTCATTCCTTGATTGCGATTACATCCTTGTGGTGTTGATGCACTCTCGTCTACAACACAACTATCTCATGGTGGAATTCACCATGCTCCTTGATGGAAGAATCCCCCTTTAACTTGATTTTCCCATAGCATTAAGCTCTCTCAGCAATCCCACTTTCGATTTTGGGCCTGCGAAGGCCACAACAACCCATCCCACAACTCACATAAATTAAAATCATATCAGACACCAACAATTCAGACTCAGAACCAGACTCTAGAACCACTTTAACCTTCAGCTTACTAGCCCCAAAACACCAAAAAAACATCGAGCAGACAAAAAAACCGATGCATAGGAGGGTCACAGGACCAATTCCACAAACAGGACCTTCACTGATTCAGATATGACAATTACTAGAATCCAAATGATCCCCAAATTCTTGTAGGACCCAAGACTCCAAAAGTAAACTATTCAGGCACCCAGGCCAGTGCACAGATAATTCAAGACGACATAAATCCTTTCAGATAGACTACCTCTCGAACAATCCTCAACAATTCTGCAGGTGCCTCTGCCCGCCTAGAGAACCAAAAGGCCCCCAGATGGGAAAGAGAACAATCATAGAACCAATAGTCATCCCTTTAGCTCCCTCGACTTACTTTTTCTCAGATTGTTATTTCTCTTCTTAGCTCTATGACGCAAACACAAGAGCAATAACCAAGCTGCCACCACCCCTCTGAGTTTGGGCTTACCGCAAATCTTTTGGCCATTATTCTGTAAATAGTCACCTGGAAGAAGCCAATGAGGGAGGAGCGACATCATTGTACCAGAGGTACTGAAATCACAATACTTTTCCATGATATTCTTAATACACCCAACTTCTTCTAACTCCATAGCCATCATCGTCCCACGTAATTCCTATAAGCTCCAGGGGCCAGGGAGTAAATTCTTCACCCACAACTTCTCCCTTCCCATGAAAAAGGTATCAAATTGTCGGTTATTGTACTTAGAAACGAGCGAGGAGAGGTATAACCACACACTTGATCTGATGCATGGACCAGGTGGCCGTCTGTCACACTACATGATGCCAACATTGTGATTGAATTTGGTATACATCTTGCCACAGGAGCTGAGTACGAGGAAGAAGAAGTTAAGGTCGAAAGGACAAGGAATGATTAAAATATTTGGAGAGTAGTCAAGGCTAGGCCACTTGTTGGAGAGATGGGGAACAAGGCTGTCGTGCCAGCAATGGGATGAGAGGGTGAAGGAGGGGAAGAGGAAAGCAAGAAATGGGGAGGGTTGAAAGTGATGAAAAGTTTAACTAGGATTGTTACACCATTTTTTGTTCATCTAACCTATTACCATTAGATGGACCCAAGTACACCATGTAAGTAAAATTGCTTTCACTATGAAAATAACTTAGTAAACCACCTTTATTAAGTTTTTTATGGTCTAAACACGAAACCCCATGAGGAAATATTAAATAAGTATACATTTGTTTGATTTTCCTCAAGGAATAATTAGTTAAACAACAGTTTAATTAATATTCCTAGTTATATTTAACCCAAAACAAGGAAATTCATTAGATAAATCATTATTTATCTTATTATTTTCTAAGAATAATTATTTAAACCTTATTTAAATAATATTCTTTGTTAAATATGACTAAATCACCCTTAAATAATTAATTAAATCATTATTTATTTGATTATTACTCAACCACATCCTTAAAATGATAAATAAATCATTTATTTATTTATTATTTACAAATAAAGGGATTTGACCCAAGTCAAATTCCTTTTCCCTCCAACAAATATAATAAAATATTCCATAAAAATTGGATCTTGATTTGGTTAATAATATTTTAACTATACACCAATATCTAGACTAACTCAATATTTTGTTATAAATAGAAGGGTTTTCCCATTCATTTATCACCTTTTGTTGCCTAAAGATCACTTTGGATCTATACTTTTGGTCTGACTATTGATCCACCATCCTAGTCATATTTTGCTACCATTTTTTGTCTGGATTTTCTACACCATCAAGAGAGAGGAATTTTAGATCTGAAGTGCTGAGGACTTACAAGAAGCCATCCCATTGAGGAGAACAAGGAACACCCTCTTGTGTTTTCCTCCCAAGTGCCATTAATACAAAATTCATTCAACATATTCTTGTCTTGTCTAGTGGATGCATGGAGTAAATCTTGTTTTTTCTACTGCTTAATGTCTTATAATGCATAGATATAGATTTTTGCAGCATTTATCTTGATCACCTAACTGCAGATCTGAGGATATTAACAGTCATCTTTCTTGTTAGGGCTGTTTTTTATGCGCAGCTAAAGTGGTCTTTTTTTGTATGCTTGGAATTAAGATTCATACTAACAACTAGCGACTCCACACAGGTTTACGATTACGACCGTTGTCATTTTTCTGATCCTTGCATATCCAGCTGCTTCAAACCCTATGATTTCTCTTCAACCCCTTATTTTTTCTTTTCTTGATGTTGTTTTTAACCTACAAAACCCTAAAACGATAAAAATTCTAACTTTTGTGTGTTTTCGAACCTATTGCGCAGGTAACAAACATCAGCCACAGCTGAGACGACAAATTTTTTTGAAATCTGCTGTCGAGAGTGCCGGAAGTGCAGGTCGCACTTTTTGGCCCAAAAACTGCGACCTGGACCCTCAAGATGCACCTTTTAGCCCAAAAATAACGACCTCTACTGAAAACAGGTCAGAAACTGCAACCTGGACTTTTTGCAGGGATTTTTCTTAAAGTTTTCAGGGTTAGTTTGATCCTATGTTCAAGGTTGTCTGACCTCTGTCTCCGCTCGTTTTGGACCTGTACTTGTTATGTTTTGATCAAATAATCAGAAACCTAGCCCCCTAAGGCTTCAGTATCCTCCACTTTTTGTGGAAGAGTTTTTGCTCTTGCAGGTTGTCTGAAATTTCAGAGTCTTCAGCCAATTTTTCAGATCTAATACCTCACTTTCAGATCCGCTTCAGATCGGCTTTTTATCCATCCAAATCACCTCATTTAGCTTTGTTTGGGTTTTCCTCTAGGGTTCACTCCGTTTCCCTCCAGGAGATAGCCTTTCGCCACCTCTTTTACAACAATTTTTCCCCTGATTCGTTGTTGTTTTCTACACCACTTTCCAGCAGAATTTGACCTTTATATCCCTGTCCCTCTCGACCTTAGATCTATTGGTTTTTTTGTGTGTTTTGATTATTTCTTTACTCACCTATAGACTAGTTGTTAAAAGACCCGCCTCCTTGGGTTTAGATTATTGCATTATTCGTTGTTTATTTTCTGTTTTTGCAAGACTATATACTGTCATTTGCAGGTTTATTTACAGTTATACAACAAAAATTTTATTTTTCCCTACAAATGTCTGGGTTTAAAAATTAAAATTTAAACACTTTTACACACACACCCTAAAAGAAAAAGGGCTTGGTTAACACCGCCAAGCAAAGACTCTAAAAACATTGAAATCAATTGATCCTAAACCTCTATGCCCTTGTTTTGACATTGTAATCAGTTGATCTTGCACCTCCATGCCCTTGTCGGTCTCTTTTTCCTTTGTTCTGTGTTTGTGTCATCATCATTGCGCCACCAAGGCATTTATCCTGGAGATTTCTTGGCCTTCATCCTCAGTTTTCGACAGGAAGACTTACTCCTCCACGTAGGATTCGAGTTAGTCCTCCACCGACTCTTCTTCTGGTCCTTTGGGTTCTCCTTCTCGTTCCACCTTCGATTCTCCCCCCTGACACCTTCACCATGTCTGGTGCAAGACCTAATGTTGGTGGTAACCCCGGCCCTCATGCCAGGAATACCACTAGTGGGACCGCAACAGACACTACCCTGGCTACGCCCTTGCTCCCCTTCATGGCAGGCCTCAGCCTCCCTGATTTTGACCAGTTGATAAACGACCCTATACACCATGACGCTAGTTTTCCTTCTATGCCAAGAAAGCTCCCTTCTGACATCCCAAAGTTTGAAGGCCTTGCTAGAGAAGTTCCTTCAAATCATGTTCGATCTTTCCACATGTGGTGTTCGTCTAACTCCATTACCGATGACTCTATCCATCTTCGATGGTTACAACGAACGCTTACAGGTGAAGCTTCTAAGTGGTATGTTAATCATGCCTCTTCCTCTCATACCACCTTTGCGACTCTTGCCCGGGATTTTCTGTCTTACTTCCAGCTTCCTCTTTGTTATGACACTGGTACCGAACTCTTGACTTCTTTCCGTTAATTGTCTGTGGCCCACCTATCTAACCATGTCCAGGAATGGAGGAGAAGAAAGAGCCTATGTCGAGCCCCTGCCTTCGAAGACTGTGTCTACATGGATTGGTTCCTTAGATCTCTCTTGCTGCCTATCGGGAAAGATGTCGCATCGCACTTTCCTCAAACCGAAGAATCTGCTCTCCAAATTGCGTTAAAATGTGACTTGATCTATGCTCAATCGGGTTATGTTTATATCGTTCTACCTAATCTTCCTAGACCTGGTGGTGCCAATGCACCAGGGGAATCTCACACCGTCAACGGTATCGTTGGAGCTCTCTCTAATCCGTATGCTCAACCTCCCATGGGTTATGGTTTTCCTCGGGGGGGTGGGGGGGGGTAGCAACTCCTGCACTTTTCCCCCTCCCGGTAGCATGTATCTAAGATATGACATGCCTCCTCTTTCTTCCCAACCTCCTGTTTACCACACTATTACCCAACCTCCTTATTATCCATATCCATAGCCTGGTGCTCCAGCTCCTCTAGCATTAGCACCGCTTCCTCCCTTGCCTTCTCAACCCTCGCAACAGCAACCACCACCCCCTCAGGGGTAGGTGTATGCACAGAAGGGCGCGACTATTCCTCCTCCTTCCAAAAAGAAGAGGAAAGGCACTCAAAATCAGTCTGCTCCTAGTAATCCTAGACCTAATCCTCAAAATAATGCTCCTAACACTGCTAACCAGCAACAGGGCACCCAACCCAATCAGGACAAGCATGTTCACATGAATAAGCCTTGTTCTTGTTGTGGTGTTTATGGTCATTATATGCATGATTTTCCTCTTTTTCCACATATGCGGCAGCTGTGGGAGTCTCAAGCAACATTGAGAGGATAGTAAGCTGTCCCTTCCATTCCTCCCAGTCCTGCACCTAATCAACCGGTTGTGCTTAGCGATCCTTTCCCTCAGCAAGGATTTGTGTCTACCCAACCACCTGAAGGTCAAGTGGCTACTCAACCTCTTCCATCTGGTACCTCCAATTACCATTTTCTCATGATGATCTTTGATCAGCCTTCTGGACCTTCACCTCTTGGCCCTTCACCTTCAGCTCGTACTCATGAGCCTCTTTATCCTCCTGGAATGGTTCCTCCAAGCCTTAACCATCTTGGAGTTGTCTCGCCTGGTCATTACCCCTCTGGTCAAATACCGTTCCTAGCTCCCCCACCAGGAGTGTGCATAGTACCTGTCACGGCCACCCTCTCTCTTCCTAACCTGATCCTTGGGATTCCTGTCTGGTACTTTGATCCTCTAGTTGCTAACCCGCCTGGTCAACCCAAACCTTATCTTGCTTTGACCCTGGTTTAACCGGTCCCCATGACTTCTCCCGCTGCAACAGTGCCTCAGTCACCTCAACAGGAACCACCTCCTATTGCAACCGCTTTGGGTAAGAAGGGAAAAGCTCACAAGGGGGCAACAAAGGACAAGGCTTCCTCGACAAACCCTGCCCCTCCTCGGCCTCCAAAGCATACCATCCAGTGTACTTTGTGTGATTTTGTCAATCACGCCACCCATACTTGTCCGGAGTTGCCTCACCTTAAGTCCATGGTCAATGAGATGTTTCTGAAGTCTGATATCCCAGAGGTATATGTCACTATACCCGATTCAGTCTTGAAACTCAAGTATTTGTGCAAAAATCACCCTTGTGCTTTGTGTGATTTCCATGGCCACTATACCCACCTCTTTCCCCGCCTTGAAGAGTACCGCTCCTCTTTGTAAGCAGTGCACCAATTCGAGGCCAAACGCAATGAGTCCATCGCTCCCTTATTTGCGCGTTGTGATTCGAAAAAACCAGAGGACACGAATGCTCCCATTGAAAATCCCCCTCCTGATATCGAGATGACGGAGCCTTCTTCCACCATTTTCTACCTATCATCATCCATGAGACCCTCGGTGGAAGGCCCCTTGGAGACTTCCCTTGATGTTTCTCTTGACCTCCCTTCAGCGATCACCCTAGGCTCAACATCGGTAGATCCTTTATTTGCTTAATCTTCTGTCACCACTTGTGACGATGCACATGTGAACCTCTCTTCTCATGATGATGATTCAGATAGCTTCGTCATGTCAGTTGGTATTTCTTCCACCAATCACCCCATCTTCTATTACGATGACGACATTATGGAATTAGTCACCACCCCTGACTTTATATATCCCCCCTTACATCGAACCCATGCATTCGAACCACATACACCTTGTGGCCATTACATTAACACCCAATGTTTGGGTAAGGGGGCACCCATATTTGATAGACCAGGAGAAGAAATTCTCCACAACTCTCCTAGTGTATCTGGTCGTGTCGACTCTAGTACCATTATTCTTCCACATTTAGAAGAACCTCTAGACTCCCATATCACTTTAGATCACTCTATGGATGATACCCCTCATAATTCCTTCATGTTACATAAACAACATCGTCCCTTCGACATTGTTGTTGCCCAACCTATGAGTTTTCTGGGAGAGCACCAGTTCATTATCTCCAAATCCTCTCTTTGGGATAGTTACACCATGCATGCCAATCTGGAAACTTAAAGTCCATTTGATTCATATATGCAGTACCAAAAGAGATTGGTAATCCTCCATTCCCTTTCTCAAACTGCATAATCATAACGAAAACAAATGACGTGCCACATCATTAAAATGTTTTTAGATTCCCCTTTTTCTAGATACATTTTGGCATGAACACAACATGATTGGGGGCACCTATGCCCCTCAACCATAAAAATCCCATATCTTAGCCAAAAACAGCACTGAAACCCCCTTTCTCTGATAGGTCCCAATTTTCAGGTCATTTCCTGGGACAGGTCGCAATTTTCTACCCAGTATCTGCTACCCAAGTCATAGAACAGACCCCCAAAACTGTGACCTAGCATGTTCATGAGCTCTTGGTACCTAAACTAAACTTTCAGTCCACTGAAATGAAAGAGTAGGATTAGGCCTCTTACCTGCAACTGATGGATCCCAATTCCAACGGTCATTTTGTCTGCTACGATCGCCACAAGATTTAGGGCCTTCTCTCCCCACTACATTCACCACATCTCCACCTACAAATGAGTGAATTTGGAGGGAAAAAGCCTTATTAAAAAAAAAAACCCTGATTTTTCTTTCGCCTGCTGCGGCCAAATCGTAGCTCAATTTGATGAACTGTCTATATTGTTGAAAATCTCTCACCGAGCCCTCAAATGGGTATCTATTAGTTTTTAGTGACTTGATACTCCACCAGGACACATTTTTTCCTCGAAGCGTCACTTCACCCCTCCTCAAAATTGAATTTCTTCACTTGCAACACTCGTACCGAGGGCACCACTTTACCTCCATACTTGTCCACGCTCGTGTCGATTTTCGTCGTGAGTTACCATCTTGTACTCATGTTTTTATGGTCCCCATTGGACCTTTTCTGTGTGGCAGCACCATCGAGTCACCCTTGTTTAGAGCATCTGATTTGAGTCATCATTGCATTCATGGAGTCTATCCTGAGTCCCTTTGCATCTCACTATAGTCCTCCATCCTTCATTTCTTGGTCCCTCTCTCGTGTCGCACATTATGGCCTTCAGTCCCACTATCCCCTATCCCTCATGATATTGTGATAGTCGCTGCCAGGTCATCCATGCCTTTTATGCTCTAACAAGGGAAGTCGTTCGTTCGCTACTCAGCACCACCCATTTCATCATCATCATTGGTTTCAGTCTATCAGTAACTCTACTATTTTCTCTCATGCCTTAGTTGAGGATACCTTATTACCTCACATATGGCGAACCTCCTTTTGTCGGCATCAACTCATTCATTCCAGAAGACAGGTCTAGAGGGCGGTGTACCTTAGTTCCAGCTTCCACCCTTGTTCGGTGCCTCGAATCAGGCAAAGGGACTCCCTATTTCCCTTTGACTTGATTTTTTCCCAATTCCAACTCCTTTCAGCATGATCAAGATCTGTATACTTGATGGTTCAGTGATGCAGCAGCTGATATCGATGATTCTCGGGTGTGTGTGAGATGTCTCAGCCCTCATAAGGGGGTGGCCCTATAGGTATCCCCCCACAAACTCGGATGACCTCTTCATTACAAACTTTGATGAAGCTCCATACATTTGATGATGTCAGCCTCAGTTGCTTGCAGCGCCTTCTTGTTTGCATATATCAGTCAGATTTTTAGAGCCCTTTCCTATTTTCAGGGGCATCTAGGTTGCATTTATATCTCATGTAATCAAATATCATTGTACAAGTCCTTGCTGTTATCCCAAGCACAATATGTATGTGGGATTCATTATCGTGTTGTTTATCTGGCTCATATTTATGCCAACATGTACTATATTGGCCAGTTCCATGGTTTACCAGATGCCTTATTGTTTGTACTTTGCCTCGGCGGGCATAGGTATTCCTCCCCCGTCACCTATAACATAGGTACTTACTCATCAAAGAGACTTGCCGCACCTGTAAGTCTCGCCTCCTTAGGGTCTAGTTCTTTCAGCACTTTGGTCTACCTTATACTTCTCTCTCTTTGACTTTCCCTTCGTTGTCTAGTGATTGAGTTCTTACAACGTACTTTGGTCATGCAATTAGCTCCTAATGCTCGCACGCTCGGGGGCAATCTGTTACACCATTTTTTGGTCATCTAACCTATTATCATTAGATGGACCCAAGTACACCATGTAAGACCAATTTTACCCTAAGTAAAATTGCTTTCACTATGAAAATAACTTAGTAAACCGCCTTTATTAAGTTTTTTATGGTCTAAACAGGAAACCCCATGAGGAAATATTAAATAAATATACATTTTTTTTATTTTCCTCAAGGAATAATTAGTTAAACAACAGTTTAATTAATATTCATGGTTATATTTAACCCAAAACAAGGAAATTAATTAGATAAATCATTATTTATCTTATTATTTTCTAAGAATAATTATTTAAACCTTATTTAAATAATATTTTTTGTTAAATATGACTAAATCACTCTTAAATAATTAAATAAATCATTATTTATTTGATTATTACTCAACCACATCCTTAAAATGATAAATAAATCATTTATTTATTTATTATTTACAAATAAAGGGATTTGACCCAAGTTAAATTCCTTTTCCCTCCAACAAATATAATAAAATATTCTATAAAAGTTGGATCTTGATTTGGTTAATAATATTTTAATTATACACCAATATCTAGACTAACTCAATATTTTTTTACAAATAGAAGGGTTTTCCCATTCATTTATCACCTTTTGTTGCCTAAAGTTCACTCTGGATCTATACTTTTGGTCTGACTATTGATCCACCATCATAGTCATATTTTGCTACCATTTTTTGTCTGGGTTTTCTACACCATCAAGAGAGAGAAATTTTAGATCTGAAGTGTTGAGGACTTACAAGAACCCATCCCATTGAGGAGAACAGGGAACACCCTCTTGTGTTTTCCTCCCAGGTGCCATTAATACAAAATTCATTCAACATATTCTTGTCTTGTCTATTGGATGCATGGAGTAAATCTTGTTTTTTTCTACTGCTTAATGTCTTCTAATGCATAGATCTAGATTTTTGTATCATTTCTCTTGATCACCTAACCGCAGATCTGAGGATATTAGCAGCCATCTTTATTGTTAGGGATGTTTGTTATGCGCAGATAAAGTGGTATTTTTTTGTATGCTTGGAATTATGATTCATACTAACAAGGATCAATATTCATATTAACTATGTAATTATGTATGTATGTAAAGAAGAAGACAAAGATAATAAAATGTATTTTTGTTATACTTGCTTCATGGGTTTCATGAGTAAGATTTTATTATAGGTCAATAGAATTCTTATTGATTTCTCTTAGGGTTTTTCTTCTGATAAATGTAATTAAGTGTCATGTATATGAAGTGGCTAGTCTAAAGAGAATGCTCCAAGACCTTGTCATAAATCTGTGGAGGAATGGCTTATGTCTGCTCTCATTCAATGCTGGAAGATAAGCTCATACACGTTGTGATCTATTTGGCCTATATATAGTGGTTAAATTCGACCTACATGATGGTTGTATGGTCAGCCTAAATCAAAGGAGATGCCTTTATATATACACTTAGACTTGTGGTTCATTTGGTACCAATAAGTTTGCGGATAGCTCTGAAATCCAAGTGTGAATCAGTAAGAATATACTTTGGATAAGTCTGCATCTAAGTGCAGACTTTAGGACAAAAGGAAAATTCGGATTTTAATCATATAGGGACATTTTTTGAAGTTAAGAAAGTGCGAATTTTCTCTGAGTGTGGGTATAATGCACAGTAAATGCAGATAGTTCTGTGACTTCACAGCGTAACAATATGTCTGGAATGTATGTGAGTTAAAGGCAAAAAAGTGTGGATTTGTGTTTGGGTATTGTACAATGAATTTGGATTTCTCTAAAGTTCGTGGCTAAGTATTGGACATTCTCTATATCACAGTGTGAGAAATTAAGGAAGGTAATATGTGATTTACCTTCCTAATATACAATACGTAAAGGAGAAATAACATATCTCAAGTGAAGTAACCTCAAGGTAATGTGAAGTGAAGGGTCCCAAGTGACCTAATCTAATTTCTGAATAGAAAGAAGTTTATGAAAAGACACTTCTATAGAGAAGAAAGAAAGATACTTGTTTAGAATACTAAGACAAAGAATATTAAGCAAGGAAGGATTGTTTTAGCAATCGAGAAAAAATCAAGGAAGATAGACTTAGAGATTGAGTTCTCTATTATTGGTGCAGGACAGTGCAGGTTGGTTTAGAAAATAAGGATCAGCGTTAGAGGTCGAAAAAAAAGTAGTTACAAGGTCTTGAAAGCATACATAGGTAAAGGATCTGAGTCTTGGTCATGGTACTTGTCATTTGAAAATCTATAAGAATAATTTCTTGTGGATTTTCCTCTCAAAGAGGGAGAGGTTTTTCCCTGGCTCAAGGAGCCTAATTTTTGTGTCTCTTGTATTTTGATAATTAAATTGTTGAAAGACTAAATAAGCTAAGAAGAGAAGACATAAGTAAATCAAGTAATCTCACAAGTAATTATGAAGAAGAGAATTTGTATTAATCACCAGCCCTCAAATTCTCAACATGGTATCATAGCTAACATGATGAACACAAGGGAAACTTGACAAAGAGACACCCCAGGAAGCAAAGATCAAATTTTGGGTTGAAAATTCAAATCAGTTTGCAAGGAAGACTCTCAAGCTATTTCAAGAAAGATCTTCAGTCTCATTCAAAGGATCAACTCATCAAGAAAATAATCTTTGCCATCAAATATTTACATTCAAGACATTGTTGGAAGAAACATCATCTTTTGAATATATCCTTCAACATCAAGGAAGTTGAAAGTCACTCTACTCAAGTAAGTATTTATGACCTTACTTAAATTTTTCAAAATGACTTATTGTAAAGAGAGCAACAAATTGGTTGGGCCATCAAAATTTAGTGCATGGAAGAAGAGGACAGAATTGAATCTATTTGAAGACAAAGTTATGGACTACATCGAAGGATCTAAAATTCAACCCTCAAAATAAGATGCTCTAGCTCATACCAAGTACATGAAGGGAGAAATCAGAGCCTAGAGGATTCTCATATAATCCATTAAGGACTCACTCATTCCCTATGTATCAAAATTTAAGTTTGTGAAAGAAAAATATGAGAAACCGGTGGAGCTATTCTCTGTAATTACTGCAGGAGAAGAAATTTCTCTGAGACAATAACTATACAAAATGAAATTTTCAAGAGAAGAAGGAATCACTTCATACTTTATGAGGATTTCGGAAATAAGAGACCAATTGTAGGAACTAGGAGAAGTAATTTCTGACACTAAGATGACTACAGTAGTACTGAATGCTCTACCAGAATAATGGGGAAAATTAATTTCAAGTTTATACAGGAAAAAAGAAGCAACACCATTCCGTGATTTATGGTCTCTATATAAAATAGAGGAAAAAATCTTGATAGCCAAAGCTTATACAAGATTAAGTGAAGGGAATCAAGCCTTTGCAGCCATAACCAAGAAGAAAGGGAGATTCGGAAAATTTTGTCCTCAGAATAAAAGAAGAAATATGGAAAAAGTACGATTCTTTGGATGTAATGAACTTGGACATTATAAAAGAGATTGTCCTAAATCTGGAAAGGACAAGAGGAAAAAGGAAGAAGCCCATGTCACAGATATGAGAGAAGAACCTAATGTAAAGAAATCTAAGAAAGAAGAAGTGAGAGATCACTATTATGATTGAGATAATCTTCCTCTTTAAGTGATTTATGTTGGTTGTAAAATATTATGATAGGAAGAAATGTAAATTAATAGCATCATGATAAAAGCAGGGTAGGAACTCTTGGTGAAGCAACTCCTGGAAAAACTCACTAATAACAATACTGATGGAATATAGTCATCAAAATAAAGGTTCATCATGGAAACTGGTGCTGACATTTTCTAATGGAATTCTCTATAGATTCACTAATTAGAAAGAAAGTAGAAAGGTTTCATCCAAAATTATATGCTACAGAATTCCAGGATGTGATGACATATTGATGAAGCAGGTCAAGGGAATGAATTTCTTCATTCTAGTAAAATTTCTACAGGATGAATCAAAGGAAAAAGGTATGAGATATATATATTTATATGCTGACACTAGATATTATGTAGTCATGTCATATGGTTGCAGGTAATTAACTTTAGAAGTATGATCTCTCACGATTCACAGACAGATGAAATCAACATAATATACCATCATATTGAATATGAGGTGGTTGTGTATAAACAAGGAACTGGAAATTGGAAGTTCTTAGGAATGAATATGTGTATAAAGGAAGAGATCATGAAGTGCAAGAATTTCAAGAGGTAGTTATCATCCCGAAGCCAATAAGATGTGACTAGAATATATCCTGGGAGGATATGTAGACTCCAATAGAAGTCTGGTAAAGAAGAATATCCTTGAATAAACATATCATTAGGAGATGTGTCAATCTGAATAGAGGATTTCGATGCCTACAGGAAGATTTCATGCTGAAAGATCATCACTGAGGTAACTTTTGATTTGAAATTTTATATTTTTATGTTTATCTGTATGTATTTATGCAAGGCTGCCAATCATGTGAAAGGATGTAAGATCCTTGGAGATTGTTTGAAGGAAAGTAACATGGCATAAAGGTGGACTAGATGAGAAATACTGATGAATCACTTTCTATTATATGACATGACTCATGGATGAAAGAGATGGATGATCTATGCCCTATGAAGCTAAAGTTGAAGATCCCTCAATATGGAAATCCATAACATTGAGGGCAGGAATTCTTCATGAGGAGATGGGTGTCTCACCATTGCTGTTGTGTGTCCCTGGTTAAGAGGAAGCCTGGTGGTAAGTTTCTTACTTGGAAGAAACTTAGTAATTCCTAATAATGAGCTTAGGTACATTCCTTGTACATGAATGAGTGAATTCCCTTGTGGAATAGGTCCTCCCTAGTTGAGAGGGAGAGATAGACACATAACTCTGGTCTTCAACTCGGAAGATAAAATGGAGGATTGGGTAATTATATAGCATCCGATACTCTTTGAGAATGAGATAGGGAATTCAATATAAGAGTATTCATGGACTGATATTCTTTGAGGGCTAGCTACCCAAGAGAAGAATATTCCAAGAAGGTAATACTTAAGGAACACCTGGGTGGAGTATGTACCTTGGAGAGACAATGACTATGGTGTCTATAAGTCATGTGTCTCGCTAGCATTGTAGCCCATTGTATCATTGAGATATGGGATTTTTATTCAAGGCTTTGTACTAGGAAAATGTTGGTTGATATGATGCTATACAAATGTGATTATCAATCTGATTCTTCTTATGAGATTCTTCAGTTTAAAAGTGACCATGTACCTGTATGAATACCTCCCTAGTTAAGAGGGAGTGTTGAAAAGTGTAACTAGGATTGATATTCATATTGACTATGTAATTATGTATTTATGTAAAGAAGAAGACAAAGATAATAAAATGTATTTTTATTATACTTGCTTCATGGGTTTCATGAGCAAGATTTTATAATAGGTCAATAGACTTCTTCTTGATTTCTATTAGGGGTTGTCTTCTGATAAATGTAATTAAGTGGTATGTATATGAAGTGGCTAGTATAATGAGAATGCTCCAAGACCTTGTCATAAATATGTGGAGGAATGGATTATGTATAATCTCATTCAACGCTGGAATATAGGCTCATACACATTGTGATCTATTCGGCCTATATACAGTGGTTAAAGTCGGCCTACATGCTGGCTGTATGGTTGGCCTAAATCAGAGGAGATGCCTCTATAAATACACTCAGACCTATGGCTCATTTGGCACCAATAATTTTGTTGATAGCTATGAAATCCAAGTGTGGATTAGTAATAATATACTTCGGATAATTCTCCATCTAAGTGCGGACTTTAGGACAAAGGGAAAATTCGGATTTAATCATATACGAATAGTTCTAAAGTTAAGAAAGTGAGGATTTTCTATGAGATATTACATATATTAAATACAAACTTGAGATCAGGAGAAAGCGTGGGTATAATACACAGTGCATGCAGATAGTTCTATGACTGCACAGCGTAACAATATGTCTGGAATGTATGTGAGTTAAAGATAGAAAAGTGTGGATTTGTGTTTGGGTACTGTACAGTGAATGTGGATTGCTTTGAAGTCTGTGGCTAAGTATTGGACTGTCTCCATATCACAGTGTGAGAAATTAAGGAAGGTAAATCTGTGATTTACCTTCCTAATCTACAATACGTAAAGGAGAAATAGCATATCTCAGGTGAAGTAACTTCAAGGTAATGTGAAGTGAAGTGTCCCAAGTAACCTAATCTAATATCTGAATAGAAAGAATTTTATGAAAAGAAACTTCTATAGAGCAGTAATAAAGATACTTATTTAGAATACTAAAGACAAATAATATGAAGCAAGGAAGGTTTGTTTTAGCAACCGAGATAAAATCAAGGAAGTTAGACTTAGAGATCGAGTTCTCTAGTATTGGTGTAAGACAGTGCAGGTTGGTGTAGAAAATAAGGATTAGCATCAAAGGTCGAAAAAAAAGAAATGAAAAGTTCTTGGAAGCATACATAGGTTAAGGGTTTGATTCATGGTCATGGTAGTTGTCATTTGAAAATCTATAAGAAAAATTTCTTGTGGGTTTTCCTCTCCAAGAGGGAGAGGTTTTGCCTTGGCTCGAGGAGCATAATTTTTTAATCTCTTGTATTTTGATAATTGACTTGATGAAAAACTAAATAAGCTAAGAAGAGAATACATAAGTAAATCAAGTAATCTCACAAGTAATTATCAAGAAGAGAATTTGTATTAATCACGAGCCCTCAAATTCTCAACAGAAAGAAGGAATTCAAAGAAAGGGTGAGGGGTGAAGGAATGAGATGGCACAAGGGGATAAGGGAGAGGGAAAGGGCGAAGGATAGGTGGGCTAGGGGAGGATCAAGAATGGGGGGGGAAGTAATTCTGAAGGTAGCAAGGATACCTGAGCAGTGAGACTAGCATGATTATTCCACGGACTAGAAGTTTTGTCCTTATTCTCCTTTTTGTGATTGTAGCCACTCTTTATCTTAAGGTTTTTAGTCATGATTAAGGGATACTTAAGTGGCCTTCCATCCCATTCGCCTCTGTAACTTCTTCTTTAATTCTACAAGCTACATTTTCTTTCTTATCCGCTTCTTTGTTGTTTCCCTTTAGGATTTGGTAGAAATTCACTTCCTCTTGGAGTGACATCAAACTCTGATTTCTGTTTATAACATGGTTTAATGAGGTGTTATTAGTTGGGGTGTTCCTCCCCATGTGGTTTATTATTATCATGCAATCGCCCAATATTTGAAGTTTCTTGATACCTTTGTTGATCGCTATTTTCATGCCAAAGAGGAGACCATAAGCCTTTGCTTGGTTGTTTTTTTTTTCGACCTAAACTCTAGGCATATTTATCTTCCATGTCTCCATCCGGATTAATGAGAATCCCTCCCCCTCTTGCCACCCAATAATTATTTATATTTCTATGGTTTCATATAAATAATGTTAATTTAAAAATTTTAATAATACATTTAATTACAATTTAAAATTAATCCAATTACAACATTTTATAAATTTAAATATTTATTTTTTATTGGTTTCTACGTTAACTTAGTTATATTTAAACTATTATGTATCCCTTTTTATAATTTGATTTGGTCACATATCTAATAAATATATATCAATACCATGTATTAATACCATGGGCCAATACCATGTTCCCAAACAAGAAATATATACATGTGTGTGGGGAGGTCTAACTGACGAAATGGCATTTTTCAGATAATTTTAATCAAATTTCAGTAGAGATTTTTTAAAGCTTGAGTTTAAGTTGTTAATTTTTAGAATTCTAATACCTCAGATTTTTAGGGTGTTGAATCCACTTATGCATTCAAAATGACTTAGTGAAGTTACCGGTGGTTTTTGAGCTCATGGGAACCCATGGTATTCATGTGGAATATAGCCTATTTAAAGGGGGGAATTATACCATCCTAGATCCATCTTAACTTTGGATCTACAAAGTGCTGAGAGAGATCAAATCTCTTGATCTGTGGAACTTAAGCTCAAACCAAGTAACTTAGATTAAAAAATTAATATAATAAGTCATATACCCACTACAAAATACGATTAAATATATATAATATATTCTAAATTCTAATATAATTTATCGCATAATAATATTGCAATAATAATATCACAATAATTAAGATATTTTTTATCAAAAAGTTATTGAGCCAAAATGCGCTCTGGTATGGTAGATATGTTGTAATGTAATGTAAAGTTTAAAAAAATTACTAGGTCAAAAAAAAATTTATTATTTATTATTAACAAATTAAATTTGAATATATTTATTTAATTAGTATATATTCATTTTGTTGGGGTGATTTTTGAGCTCCATGTTTACGAGAACCCATGGTATTGACCAATGGTATAAAATAAAAATAAAATATCTTCATGGTATTCACCTATGACTATTCATGTGAAATATAGTCTAATTAAAGGGGGGAATTAAACCAAACTAGATCCTATAACTTTGAATCTACCAAGTGCCAAGAGGGATCAAATCCCTTGAGATGCAAACCTCTTTTAGAGTGAAAATAGATTTTATCTCTCTCAATGCTGGGTAGATCCAGAGTTAAAATGGGTCTAGATTGGTTAGTTTAAATCCTCCATAAGTTATAAGTTAATTGAAGAAAAAAAAAAATTAGAAAATATTATATAACTTAATTGATTTTTATCATAAATTTATCTTTTCCATAATTTATTTAACTATGGTTTATATCCCTTGAAATACTTTAATTTATTTAACTATAGTTTATATCCCTTAAAATAATGCAACATTTCCAAAATAATCTAGATAAAGGGGGGAATTAAACAAACCTAGATCCTATAATTTTGATTCCACCAAATGCCAAGAGAATCAAATCTCTTGAGATACAAACCTCATTTAGAGTGAAAAGAGATTTGATCTCTCTTAATGCTTGGTAGATCCAGACCTAAAATGGATCTAGGCTAGTTAGTTTAAATCCTCCATAAGTTCTAAGTTAATTGAAAAAAAAAATAACTTAGAAAATATTATATAGCTTAATTCCTTTTTATCTTAAATTTATCTTTTCCCTAATTTATTTAAATATGGTTTATATCCCTTGAAATACCTTAATTTATTTAACTATAGTTTATATCCCTTAAAATACTTTAATATTTCCAAAATAACCTAGAATTCATACTCACTTTTTTTAAGGGTAAATACCCCATGGGGAATTTGAACCCATGAACTTTTCACAAGGAGTGAACTAAAAAAGCACCCGTTCACCATGAATCCAAAGCTTCATGGGCATATATTTCATATTCATTTTCATTTCAAAAGAGCAGATAGATATTTTCATTAATATAAAAAGGAAATTTTTGGGCCAGAACCCTTACATAGGTCTTTATGTTCAATAATTAAACTACTTTTATAAGTCTTTCAGAGCTTGGTTCACAAAAATTTTGGAGATATGATTTGTGAAAGTTAGGGCTTTTTGCAGGCTCTTGAATTTCACTTAAAAAGGTCATCACGAAATTTTCACTATAACTTTTTTTCTACGAAGGTTCAGAAGCTGAAATTTTTAGAGCGTGAAGTTGAAATCCTGAGGAACAACCTCACACAATTTCAGAGCTTGGTTCACGATATTTTCAGAGATATGATATGTGGAAGTTAGGTATTTTTCAGGCTTCTGAATTTCATCTCAAAGAGGTGATCGTGAGAAAATCTTCATAACTCTCTCTTTAAGCATCGGATTGGAATTATGTAAAATGTGACTAGAAGTACACGGACTGTAGTTTCCTTTCTATAAATTTTAGAGCCAAAGGAGAAAACAGTGACACATGTCAAGTCGTACAATTTTGCTCTACTGAACTAGTTCATAATTAGGTCATTGTGGAATATTGGACATAACTTTTCCTTGAAGAATCCAAATCAAGTCAGACCTGTAGCATTTGAAAGAAGCTTCAGAGGAAAAATACAGGGCCGAATTTCAGATATTGAGGATCTGCAAGTAAATAGATAAGTCAATTTCAATATCGATCTCCTCAAAAGCAAGTAAAAGGTGTGCATTTTTTTTCCGAATTGCATAAGTCTTGTTTGAAGAATCAAGTTTAATTGATTCCAAAGGCATATTGTAGAATAGATATCAGTATTGGATTCTCAAATGGCCCCTAAAAATAATTCAACACCCATTAAGCCTTTAGAAGGCTCTAGTATGACTCACGAAGACGAATAATGGCAACATGACATATCAAAATTACAAGAGCAAGTGCAACAAATTTCGCTCCCGCAAAGAGCAACAAAAAATGACATGGAAGTTTTGAAGAAAGGTGTGGATACTAAGATGGATGTTTTGAAGAAAGACATGGAATATAAGATGGATGGTTTGAAGAATGGCACAGAAGCTAAGATGGATAGCATGGAAGCTGGCATGGAAACTAGGATGGATGGCATGGAAGCTGGCATGGAATCTAAGATGGATGACATGGAAGCTAAGATGTAAAACATGAAGAATGATCTAAAGCAGACATGGAAGGTTTCACAAAGTTGATATAAGAAATATTTCCTAATAGTGAAAATATAGTAGAGGAAACTCATGACGAGAACAAAATAAATGTTAATCGTGATTTCATAAACTCTAATGTTGGAGGGAAGAACCACCATATTCCAAAAATGGATATGAGGAAGTTTGATGGAAAGGATCCTGTAACATGGATACTACAGATGGATCAATATTTTGATCTCCATAATGTGCAAAACACACAAAAGGTACGCATTGCAACTTTACATTTAGAACAAAATACATTTGTATGGTATCGATGGCTTTGCTCCCGTAAAAAAATTGTCACTTGGTCAATTTTTATGGAGAAAATGATAGCACATTATGAGGATACAAAGAGAAACACTTTCTTTAGCCAATTGATAAATCTCAAACAAAAGGGTTTAATGGGGGAGCACATTGAGGACTTCCAAAAATTGAATATAAGGGTAACTGGTATTCCAGAGGAACACAAGATTGATCTCTTCATAGGTACTTTAAAGGATAACATCCAACATGAAGTTTGCGTTTTGGAACCTGATTCATTGGAGAAGGCATTCAGGTTGGCAAGAAAAATTGAATGTAAAATTATGGCGACAAGGAAGCCTACCACTCACTTCTATAAAGAGGGAAGTGTTGCTACTCCTAGATTTCCACAACCTACAAGATTGACACCACAACAATTGGAAGAAAAAAGAGCAAAAGGGCTTTGCTACAGTTGTGATAGAAAATACACTAAAGGTCATAAGTGTGCTGAGAAGAAATTATTTTACATAGATTGTGAAGAGGAAGAATAAAATGAACAAGAAGAGGATATACACCAGAACCAACCCTAGAAGAGGAAGAAATGAATCAGACCATATCGTGTAATGCACTGGCAGGAATTACCACTCCTCAAACTCTCAAGATAGAAGGACAAATCAAGAAGAAAAAGGTAATAGTGTTGATTGATTCAGGTAGCACCCATAATTTTATTCATTGTAAGGTAGCCAAGGAATTAAATTGTTTCCTATACCTAACACCAGAATGTCAAGTGATGGTTGCAAATGGAGGAACTATAAATTGCTCTGGAAAATGCCATAATATCAAGCTAACCATGGGGGAATATGTATTGACTAGTCCAATGCTTTCCATTCCTATGGGAGGTGCTGATGTTGTACTAGGAGTACAATTGTTGCAATCTTTGGGGACGGTAGATTTTAATTTTCAAGAACTTTTCTTGAAATTTTTTCAGAAGGAAAGGAAGTCGAATTACGGGGTATTGCAGGGATGCCGGGAAAGATAATAAGCTCTAATGTCATGACAAAGCTTCTAAAGAAAGAACAAAGAGGCATAATTGCACAATTATGCTCACTAGAAGTTCCAACATCAAAATCATCTATTTCTGCAGATCTCCAAAAAGTCTTGGACAATCATTCCAAGGTGTTTGAAACTCTCAAAGGACTCCCACCTATTCATGATCATGATCATGCTATTCATTTGATTCCAGGAAGTGTTCCTCCAAACATCAGGCCTTATAGATATCCTTACTTCCAAAAGAGCGAAATTGAACGTATGATTGCAGAAATGTTAGAGGCGGGTATAATTCAACCTAGTCAAAGTTCTTTCTATGCTCCCGTAGTATTGGTACACAAGAAGGATGGATCATGGCGAATGTGTCCAGATTATAGGGAGCTCAATAAGCTCACCATTAAAGATAAATTTCCCATTCATGTGATTGACGAATTATTGGATGAATTACATGGAGCAATTTATTTTACCAAGTTGGATCTTCATTCAGGATATCATCAAATTAGAATGAAGACCGAAGATATTCCAAAAACAGCATTTCGAACTCATGAGGGTCATTATGAATTTTTGGTCATGCCTTTTGGCCTTACCAATGCACCTTCGACATTTCAAGGGTTGATGAATTCCATTTTCAAACCCTTCCTTAGAAAATTTGTGCTAGTATTTTTTGATGATATACTAATCTACAGTAGGTCTTGGAAGGATCATGTTCAACATGTTGACAGGGTGCTCAAACTATTACAGGAGAAACAATTATATGCAAAAACATCCAAATGTTTCTTTGGAGTACAAGAGGAGGAATAGCTAGGCCATATTGTATCTCATGAGGGTGTTAAGGTACACCCTAAATTAAAGCCATTAAGGAATGGAAAGTCCCAAAAACCATAAAGTATTTGCGAGGATTTCTCAGGTTAACAGGGTATTATTGCAAGTTTGTTAAGAACTATGGGGGAATAGTAGCACCTCTAACAACACTATTGAAGAAAGATGCATTTTCATGGACTCCTGAAGCAACTAAGGCCTTTGAACATCTTAAAGAGACAATGTGCCTAGCATCAGTCTTAGCTACGCCAGACTTCACAAAAACCTTTATTGTGGAATGTGATGCCTCAGGAAATGGAATTGGTGCTATTTTAATGCAAGAAGGAAGACCCATTGCTTTTGAAAGTCGTCCAATCAAAGGAAAGTATTTACAGAAACCTATTTATGAGAAGCAAATGTTAGCAATACTGCATGCACTAAAGAAATGGCGAACTTACCTAATGGGAAGACACTTCAAGGTAAAAACTGATCATGATAGTCTTAAACACTTTTTGGAACAAAGAATATCTTCAGAAGAGCAGCAAAAATGGGTCACAAAGATGTTGGGTTATGACTTTGAAATAATCTACAAAAAAGGAAGCTAAATGTTGTTGCAGATGCACTCTCAAGAAAGAATGAAGAGGTGGAAGCATTGCTTTGTGCCATTTCTATTATCCAACCAAATTGGATAACCGAAGTAAGAGATGAATGGAAGAAGGACAAAGATGTATGGACACTCATTCAAAAGTTGCAGCAAGATCCTAGTACATCTGATACATTTAGTTGGAAAAATGATTCCTTATGGTACAAAGATCGCTTATATCTTTGTAAGAATTCCCATATAAAACAAAAGATTCTTCTGGAATTGCACACTTCTCCTTTAGGAGGACACAGGATTTTTAAAAACTTACCACAGGGTGAAGAAAGAATTTTTTTGGGATGGCCTTAAATCTGATATTCAAAAGTTTGTGGCGGAATGTTTGGTTTGCCAGCAGAATAAAGTGGAAACAATTAAGACCCCGGAACTTCTACAACCTTTATCCATTCCAAGTCAACGTTGGGAGGAGATTTCAATGGATTTTATCACAGGTTTACCTAAGTCCGAAGGAAAGAGTGTCATCATGGTGGTAGTTGATAAACTTACCAAGTATGCACACTTTTTTTCATTATCTTATCCATATAAAACAAGTACAATTGCTACTACATTTATGGACACAATTCGAAAGCTACATGGAAACCCAAGGGTTATTGTGAGCGATAGAGATCCCATTTTTACTAGAAATTTTTGGATGGAGTTATTTTCTTGTTTGGGTACTCAATTAGCTCATAGCTCATCTTATCATCCTCAATCCGATGGTCAAACTGAGATAGTGAATAAATGTTTGGAAGGATATCTTCGTTGTTTTGTATCTGATAAACAAACACAATGAGTCAAGTGGTTACCTCTCACTGAATGGTGGTATAACACTTCCTTCCATACTGCAGCAAAAATGACCCCATTTATGGCACTTTATGGATATCATCCACCATCGATCACATCATCTTTAAGGGAAAATTCGAAGGTTCAAGCGGTGGAAGATCACATCGAGCATCAGCAAGAAGTTCTCCAACTCTTAAAGGATAACCTGAATTTGGCACAAAATCGAATGAAACAACAGGCAGATCAACATCGCAGCGAGAGAAGTTTTGATATAGGAGATTGGGTATTTTTACGGCTACAACCATATAAAAAAATGTCCCTCAAACAAGCTAAGAAGGATAATAAATTATCGCCAAAGTACTATGGTCCTTACAAGGTGTTGCAAAAGATTGGTACTATGGCATACAAATTGGAGCTTCCTGCTTCTTCGCGAGTACATCCAGTTTTCCATGTTTCGTGCTTAAAGAAGGTTATAGGTGAAAATCTTTCAGTTCAAACAATATTGCCAGAACTTGATGAGGAAGGAAAAATCATATTGGAACCTGAAGCGGTCACGGAAACAAGAACTCGACAACTACGAAATCGATCAATTTCAGAGTATCTCATCAAGTGGAAGAACTTACCCACTGAAGATTCTACATGGGAGGATGAGAATTTATACAGAAGCACCCAGAGCTACTCAAGCGTTGAGGACAACACTTTTTTGAAGGAGAGGGGCATGTTAGGTCCCTATATTACTAGTATAGTCCCTTATTGTTGTTAGTGTAACCCCCATATTGTTATTATTGTACCCCTGTAACCCCCATATTGTTATTATTGTGCCCTTAAATTATTATTGTTAGGTTGGCTAGGATTATATTGTCGCCCCATGGACTCCTATATATAGAAAGGAGGTTTTGTAATTTGTATCATCCAAGAATTGTTCATTCATGTAATGTATTGGAGGTTGCCCCTCAAAGTGGCTTATTTCTAAGGTGTTGATATCTCTTTTCTTCTATTTTTGGAGCTGGTTTCACAAAATATTTGGAAATGGAGGACCATTCTTCAGCAATTGCTCCTTGGGGCTGGATGCATCATTATTTTCCTATTGTATTTACCACATGAACTACTATGTATTTTTTCTTCTGAGGCTCTACGTTGGTCCCTGTTTATTTCTTGTTGTGTTGGATACCATTGTTGGAGTTTTCCTTGAATTTTGTCAACTTATTGTCCATTGATGCCCATTGTGAATGAACCTCAGCTTGAAACATCTCCATCTTTCTCTAAAAAAATGTATGAATTTACAAGGTAAGTTCCTTATATCAAACACCAAAGATCCTCGCTCACAAACAGATCATAGATCAGTACACTAGTATTTGACATGATTAAAACCCTCAAAGAGGGAAATAGTCCATGGCCTAAGCCAGCGTGGCCACTTTAGGAAATTTATTAATATAAAGAAAGAAAAATTACACAAGCTTCTCTCATAAACGATCACAAGAAAAAATCCCCTCCATGCTCTTTAAATAGAGATCATTGACCAATCAGGTGTTAGTCCACAGATCAAGTTTTGGTAATACCGAGGAGAGAATGAACCGTCATATCACTACATATCGTGACCGTCGAATTATAAGATACAAAAGTACATAGTAAAGAAACACACTTTACCTAACTCTATGCTAGACCAAGTTATACTTAACTATTTCCTATGTGTCAGAATATCCTAACATCCCCCCTTAAGAACAACTTGTGATAGGATTGAAGGACTTACAAAGGTGACACAATAGGAGAAGGAAGGAGGCATTAGAGCCTATCCCCCCTTAATGATAACTTTCTTGAACTCCAAGCATAGATCGAAGTTTGGTAAACTTCGCTTTTGTGAGAGCCTTTGTAAAGATATCAACAACTTTATCATTGTTTGAACAATACTACACTTCAAGAATATGATCATGAATGAGAATTCTGATGAAGTGTATGTGTAGCTGAATGTGTTTCATGCATTGATGATGAACAAGATATTTTCATAGCTGAATGGCACTCTGATTATCACACCAAAGTGTAGTTGGATGTTGCTGATGAAGACCAAATTCGGACAGGATATGGCGAAGCCACAGGGCTTCCTTGTTGGCTTCAATAGCACCATGATACTATGCTTTTTCCGAAGAAAGAGAGATGGCACTTTGTTTCTTACAAGACCATTCAATGGGTCCTAAACCAAGAGTGAATACATAACCTTAAGTAGACTTTCGATCATCAGGGTCACCAACCCGATCAGAATCAGTGAAACTAATCAACAATGGATATTATCTTGCACTGTAATGAATCCCGAACTGAACTATACCTCGAATATATCGAAGTATTATTTTAGCTTCTTTCCAATTACTTTCATGAGGTTTGTGTATAAAACGAGCAACAAGACCAATGGCAAAGGAAAGGTCAGGACGGGTATGGGTTAGATAGAGAAGTTTACCAACAAGTTGATGGTATAAGGTAGCATCAAATTTAGGGGAAGTACAAGTGACTGAAAACTTTACTCCAGAATGAAAGGGAGAAGGGGCTGGCTTACATTCTTACATATGAAAGTGACGTAGAAGATCATAGGCATACTTGGACTGAGAAAGGGTAATACCTTCTTTGGATTGCAAGACTTGAAGACCAAGGAGATAATGCAAGTGTCCCAAGTATGTCTTTTCAAACTTATTTTTGAGGCTATAATTCACATGGTTTATATGGTTGGGATCACTACCGGTAAAGATAATATCATCAACATAAAGAACAAGGATGATTAAGGACTTACCCACTTTCTTGGTGTAGACAGTTTTGTTAGAATGACATCTAGAAAATCCATTATTTAAGAGAAAGCTATGCATTTTGGCATACCATGCCTGAGGGGCTTACTTGAGACCATAGAGAGACTTCCTAACTCAACAAACAAGGCTATAGTTGTTTTGGATAAATCCAGGGGGTTGTTCCATGTAGATTTATTCATGCAAGTTCCCATGTAGGAAGGTGGATTTAACACCCATCTGATGGACTTCCCATTTAAAAGAGGCAACAAGGGAAAGAGTAAGGCGGATATAATTCATTTTGGCAACAGGGGAGAAGGTTTCAGTATATTCAATGCCTTCAATTTGTGAAAATCCTTTAGCAACAAGATGAGCTTTATGGTTATCCACTTTTCCATCTTGTCCAAACTTTGTTCTCTAAACCTACTAGCATCTCACAAGTTTTCTTCCCTTTGGAAGAGGAACAAGATCCTGATCTGGATGATATGAAGCTTCTTCAAAGGCATCTACTAGATCATGATTTTCTGTAACTTGAGCCAATAAGGAAGAGGATTTGTCGAACTAAGAACATGTACGGAGTTGATTAGCAGGGTCACCTGCAAGAGAACATGTTGCATCCCTAGTAGAGCGGACCCATTTTGGAGGTTGTGGAGTTGAAGGAAAATCCTGAGGACGTGGAGGAGGATTTTCATCCTCACTGTCATCATCCGAAGTAAAAGGAATGTTGTTAGAAGTAGAATAGATAGAGAGAGGTGGCACATATGCTAAATCAGGCTCGCAGGCCAAAGGTGGCACACCCGTCAAACTAGGTTCGCAAGATGATATGTTTTCATAAAATTTGACATCTCTTCTAATGATTACATTTTTGGATTTGGGTTGAAGAAGTCAATATCCTTTGACATCTTCAGAATATCCAACAAAAAATCATTTTTCACTCTAAGGTTCGACGGATTTATGTTTCTCATCAGGAATATGGGCCCAATCTTCACTTCCAAAAACACAAAAGTGACTTACATCTAATTTGATTGAGCTCTAGGATTCTTTTGAAGTGATGTTCCTTAAAACCTTAGTAGGAGTGTGATTTACTAAGTAATTTTGACATTTAATTGCTTATCCAAAAAAATTAAGACTAAGTCCTTTAGATTAAAGCACATAATTAGCCATTTCTTTTAGAGTGTGATTCTTCCTTTCAGCTACACCATTTTGTTGTGGAGTATATGGAACAATATGTTGCAATTGAATGCCATGATCAATGCAAAAGTTGATAAATTTATTATTAATATATTATCCTCCATTGTCAGATCTTAACTTAAGAATCTGATGTCCAAATTGTTTCTCAACAAAGGCCTTAAAGGCCAAGAACATGTTAAAAACTTCACTATTTAGTTTTCAGAAGTATACCCAAGTGTGTCTGGAAAAATCATCAATTAAAGATAAGAAGTACTTGTAGCCAGAGAAAGAAACAACTGGAAGTGGACCACATAAATCATTGTGCACAAGCTGCAAAGGGGCTGAAGCATGCCAAGGGGCACGTTTTTCAAAGCTATCCCAATGATGTTTTCCGAGTACACAACCAGAACAAACACCATCTTGGCAAGATACCGTAGGAAGACCTGTCACCATAATTTCTTTACATATAGTTTGAAGAGAGCGATAGTTTAAGTGACCAAATCGATCATGCCAAAGTTTTCTCACTTCATCATTATGGCAACAAAAATGGAGCGAATACATGATGACCCAAATTTTTCAAACTTATACAAACTTGTGGAGTCATCAGCAATGCCAGTAGCTAAAATATGTATAGGATCTCTTAGGTCCTTAATTACAACATCATGAGGTGAGAATTCTATTGTTTTCCCTTCACCTGAATGAGTTATTTGATAAACAAATAGAAGGTTTCGGGACAAGGTAGGAACACATAATACATCATTAAACTGACCATTATCTAGATTAATGGTTCCAGACCCTACAACACTAAGAGATCTATCATCACCAACATAAATGTTTTTGGTGTTACAATCATTTAAAGAAGAAAAAGTGGCTTTATTTTTTGCCATGTGGTAAGAGGTGTTGAGGTATAAAATGTATCTTTTTAACACCTATTTATCTCACATTAATTATCAATCCAGGAACAAATTTTTATTTCAAGAGTGTACTCAGTCTGAGGCAATAATTTATCCAAGAGTAATGCTCTTCAATATGTAGTACAGTGTTCTAAATGCAAGAGTAAATGGATGCTTGAAAAAAGAAATCTAACTACAACAACATAAACTCAAATGCTCTGAAATCTAACTATTCACTCAGCAAACATCAATCGAGGATACAGTAGCAATAACTCATTCCTCTAGAAATTGATGCAATTGAAATCAAATTGGAACAAGACAATCAATCTGAGAACGAGGAAGTAATAACCAATGTTCTCTACAGTTGACAGTCCTGCTTTAAAGAAATTAAAAGGAAATAGGAATTGAACTAAAGTTGCTATTGAAAGTAAACTAGGAAAAATCTTTAAAAGAAAACAATTAATCAATAGAAATGAACAGCAAAGTAAATGGACAGCAAACTGTAATTAAACGAATTAAACAACGAATCCTATTTAATAAATCTGAACAACAAACTCTAATTAATGGAATCGAATAACCAATTCTATTGAACAACAATCTGTCATGAATATCAATCAAACGAAACAGCAAGTGGAATGAAACCATAATGGAAATAGAACAGTGAAGCTCTATTAAGGTATTAATAAGATAAGTTATACAGTGTTAAGATTCTTGTTAAATAATAAAAGAACAGCAACGCGATTCGTTAATATAACACACTGATATCAAAGCAATTAAACATCAAACCGATTAACTTGCAAACTGTAATAAAATAAAATATGAACTATCTCACAACAATAATGAAAAGGTATGGATACAAACAGCGGATCGATACACCAGGGTCGGGCCCTCAACCACCGGTGAAACGTCGCTGAGCTACTACAGAACTAAGAAGTTAAACGACAACACGTTCTTGTATTAATCATGCATAACAGCATTTACAAACAGTCGATCTCTATTTAATCAATGAGAGTCGATGAGGAATTGTATAATTACAACAAGAAATCTCTCCATCTCTCATCCATCCTCCTCCAATACATAATACATGCTCTCCTTTTATAATCATAAAGAAGAGAAATTAAATAGTAAATATGATCTCTCATAACAATATTGGATTGTTCCTAACCACTTGATCAACAAGAAAATATATTTCCATCCATCTTTCAACAAGAGCAAGTCAAATTTGGATTTGCAGCTGAGATAATTTGGAGGACGGCCGCAACAGTAAATCTGAGAAAATCGTGTACAAAGAACCCTGTGTTTTTCTCAATACAGGCAAAATTTGGGCAAACTGTTCTTTGAAAAAAGTTAATTTGGTCTGTTCTAGACAAAACCCATGTTCCGGATTTTCCAGATTCCTCTTCATTTTCTCAGAATCTTAACCGCAAAACTGTCACTTCTTATTTCAACGAATTTCTGAGTTGGAATATTTGATGATGATTTGGAGATCAAATCTGCAATCTAGGAAATATCTTGGAGGCTAAAATGGTGAGTGCTGTTACAAAATATATTAATAAACCATCATTGATAAAATTATGCATAATAATCATCAATTTATTAAAAATAAAGGAGAAGAAATAATATTCATCCATAAGAGTATAAATCACTATAAAATGGATTTATATAATAAAATTATAATAAATGATATGATAAAGAAGAGTAAAAATGGATGAAATAAGTGTTAAAAAGTGGTCGTATTCACGGCCCAACATACCTCCAAATTGAATATATTGCATGTCCTCATGCAACCCAGAACTGAATATATTGCATGTCCTCATGCAACCCAAAGACAAAACCCATGTGTTAACCAAGCAAAAATTGTTCATCCCAAATCATGAAATGGATGGAACAAATGAATTTTTCCTCAAATAATGAATATTCAATTTTAGCAATCTTGATAAAGACATAACAATTTTTACAGTTGACATTCAACTATATGTATATGAAGTTGCAGAAAAATGTGACATAAGTAACAACAAACTTCATTAACCATTTTCTCAAAAATTAGATCGTTTTGATGCACGGATCGTGAGATATAAACAAAATGGTTGTAGGTGATAGTGCATAGTTTTCGAAATTTTATGAACTGATTTAGCGTGAAATTATCTGAGTTTGTGTATTTTAATGATACCTCTTTGTTATCCAGAAATCACAAGAATTCAGTTCATAGTTTTAAAGATATATGCAAAACAATTTCTGCACTATATACAAATGAAATTGTATGTCTTAAATGAGAAAGAAAGTGGAAAACATCCATCATGTGTGGAAATTACCCCCCCACCCCCCAAAAAACTGAAGAATTAGCATGTCCTCATGCAATGCTAGAAAACAAAGAGAGGTGGTTGCTACAATCTGTTGAAATCAATGCTTGGTGTAAAACAACATGGAATAAGGGAGATGTTGAGAATGAATAAGAATATCAATGGATGATAAAGAATATTATTGACATGGTCATAAAAAATAAATGAAGGAAAGAAACACTCCCCCAAACTGAAAGATGATATGTCTCTGAAAAATGGGAAGTGGCAAAGTTGTGGAATGAATGATCATAAATAATGCTCACTGGATTTTCATAAAATTCTCCTAAATTCATAATAAATCAAAAAAATATGCTATTTTACCTCAAGTGTTACCTCCGAAAAAAATATGGAATGACATGTAGGGACTCGTCTTTGTTGAAGTTGATGTAAGCTGAGCAGATACTGACAGTGATGAAAAAGGTGGAAGCCATGCAAGCACATCATGTCTGAAGAATTGTGTGTGTTCGCAAGTTGCGTGGGCCTTTGCTATTAGTTGCAATAGTGTGGTCGTGCTAGGATAGAATTTCCCCCCGATATTCGTTGTTCTCCTATAAACAAATCACAACTCTGTATGCAATTTTCTTGAATCCACAATGTTAATTTTGAAGAGCAATAGATAAGATGTATGCCAAAAGTTCAATCAACAAAAATTCTGTAGAAATGTAGTATCAATATTGTGGCAAATCAGCGAAATAGAAGAGCAGCGTACTGCACAGCAATTGTACAGCATGGAAAGGCATACATACTTATGATATGATGAACAAATTATCGCATTACTAAAATCAATGCATATTTTGAAATCGTGAGTAGATATGGAAATATTTATGTAATGATTCGAAAATAAGGGAAAATGACAGCTGATGTGAAAAAAAATACTTATGCGGTCATTATCCACATAAACCATTATGATCGATTTATAAATAAATTTCAGGCATAAGAGGTTCTGAACAAAGGGTTTAGGAGAATACTCTCATTTGATATTAGATAAAGATATAAGAAAAGGGTTTATCATTACTATTGATTTGTGAAAAATATGACTTCAATACCATCAACAGAGCTTTGTTGCCCACGGGTGTATATAACCTTGACAAAGTTATTTTTTCACCCTTGGAACCATTATCCTTTATTTATGCCTAGGGAAGTGTTGTGTGATGTCAGGATGGAGGCCATTGTGCTGGCTTGGAAACTAGATGAATCACAATGCCATTCACCAGGAAGGAGTGAATGGTGGGCAGGTCGGCTCGTGATGAGACCTCCTGTTCCAAGGACTTTTTATTTTTCTGAGTTGTCCATTGGATCATATCCCTAGTGTGGTGGCCATAATGGGAATGCCACTTCACTGATCCCTTATGATCATGGTAGGCTGGCTCTTGATGAGACCCTCTATCCTCCATCTGCCATATCATAAAATTGTTAGTAATCATATAGAGGTTTTTTTCTTCTTTTTCTTTACATATAGCATTTCCCTATTTATATATAAAGAGTGGCTCAACACTCCTTAAGAGTAAGGATGGTGGAAGAAGTCTGAACATCTCAATAGAGAAAGTATGCCCTTATTCTTATTCAATAAATAAAAATCAAAGAGAGTTGTGAAGAGTTAGGGAAGAACCAACATGATAAAGATAGTCAATCATATTGATTTTAGTGAAAATAAAGATAGCAAAGTGATATATATGGTTGTGTCGTTTCCTTTTTCTTATCACTACAAAAAAATTTCTTAAAAATGATAATTTCTCTTGATTTGCTTATTTTAGTAACCTCTAATTTTTGTATCCTTGCATAAATTGTATGTTTGTCTTTCAAAAAGTCATGAAAAATTCAAAAAAATCCACAAAAGGTTGTTCACAAACAAAAAAAATGCACTCAAAAAGTGTTGTTCTTTTGGAAAGGAACAGCAAAAACGTTCACAAAAATATTGTTGTTCCTTTCAAAAGGAACAACAAAAGTGTTGTTCCTTTCCACTCACAACAATACTTTTGTTCCTTTCGAAAGGAACAGCAAAAACACTCACAGCAAAAGTATTGTTCCTTTCGAAAGGAACAGCAAAAGTGTTGTTCCTTTGGAAAGGAATAGCAAAAATTCATAGCAAGCAAAGTAAGAATGGTTCAAGAAATATAATTTTATACAAAAAAACAAGCAAAGTAAAATAAAACAAATTTTATGTACAGGTTTCAAGAAAATTTATTTATTTTTTATTTTTATTTTTATTTTTTTATAGAATCAGCAGCGAAGGAACAGCAAAAGTGTTGTTCCTTTCCAAAGGAACAACAAAACTCTCACAACAATATTGTTGTTCCTTTCGAAAGGAACAGCAAAAGTGTTGTTCCTTTCGAAAAAAACAGCGAAAACACTCATAGCAAAAGTATTGTTCCTTTCGAAAGGAACAGCAAAAGTGTTGTTCCTTTGGAAAGGAACAGCAAAAACACTCACAACAAAAGTATTGTTCCTTTCGAAAGAAACAGCAAAAGTGTTGTTCCTTTGGAAAGGAATAGCAAAAATTCACAACAAGCAAAGTAAGAATGGCTCAAAAAATAGAATTTTATACAAAAAAACAAGCAAAGTAAAATAAAACAAATTTTATGTACAGGTTTCAAGAATTTTGTTATTTTTATTTTTATTTTTTTTTACAGAATTGGTGCTGCCGAAGAATTGCCTTCTATAATTGAAATTTGCATGGTGGGGTCCTTATTGTGCAATTGCAAATGGAACGGAAACTACAATTTGGAGGGATCAACACCTAAAATACAAAAACATAAAACAAATCAGAAAAGAAACAACACTTTATTAAGTTACAACAACTATGATGTTATTTCCTAATGGAATATCAATCTGTTAATGGAAAAAAAAATGATCTTTTTGAAAAATATTTTGGCAGCAGTGACATGAATCTTCAAGTGGAAACCAATTCTTCATTTCTTCTTGTTATGAATCTGTTAGGTAATGAACTGGATGAAATTTCCTTGTTTCACTAAAATTTCTTTCAAGAATCGCTCGTCCATAAATTGACCTTCTTTGTTCTGCTAAGACCTACAAAAAACGAGTATCTACCTGCAATAAAACATTAAATCATGGAGAAAGAGAGGTGTGTGGGCTCCCCTAATCCAACAATTATGCGAAAAACTAACAAGTAGTTACTCTGTAGAACAAATCCACGGACAAAGTAAAATTAATTTATTACCTGTGAGAGAACAGTGGCCAATCATGCTAACCAGCAGTGTTTCAATCATAAATTTTTTGTTTTTCGTCAGATTTGAGTGATTCCAAAGCCAAATGAGAGCTAATTCAAAGTTTTATCTTTAGTAGAAATAGGTTTTAAAAATTCAATGCCATGATATGTCAAATTTGCTTAGAACAACCTACATAATAGAGTCATTTTCGATTTTCCAGCTTAGACCAACAGTTGATATTTCGAGCATAAATTTTTCGTTTGATGGTAGATTGAACCGATTCAAATTTTAAATTAAATTAGTTTAATTTATTTATCTCCAATAGAAACATGTTGTGAAGACAAGAATAATTTATGGGTCAAATACGTTAATGAACAGTCGAGACAACAGAGTTTCAAGAATGATGATTTATGATAGGAAGTCAGTATTTTGGTCATACATTCCTCATACGATATTGAAATTGAGTGATTCGAATTGTGTTGTAAACTATATTCATATAGGAATCTCCCATAGAAACAATTTTTAAAAATATAGTCATTTAGGCCTCCAAAAACTGACTGTCCCAACTCTGTTCCTGAGTTGCCTACTAGACACCCTGTCAATGTTTTGGTTCTAACGTTTTCGTTTCAAATCCAAATTGAGTGATTAAAATTGGGTTGGAAAGTAGACATCAAGAGATACTTAGGATAGAAACAGGTTTTAAAAATATTCACTTTTGGTCCCCCAAAAAATGACTGTCCCAACTATGTTTTCAGAAATTTCATCAAGCCCGCAAGCCAAAAAAATATGATATTCAAGAAAATTTTCCATATTGATGATAAAAATGAATATAAGTGTTTGTAGAATTTTTATTTGAAATATAATTCATCTACATACACAAATAAATTAGAATATTTATCATCAATGTTTATTTCACAGCGTGTTGCAATAAAGAAACAACTATTTTTACAAAAATAAAAAATGTGTTTGTTTTATTTCATTATTTATTTTATTTTCTCCACTATCCTACTCTTCTTTGAGAATCGAATATGTTTATGTATAAGATTATTTCCAGTGGAACCATTTTAGAAATAAGGCCTTTAGTATGTACATACCCAAATTTGAAAAATGCATGTTGATAAAAATTAGGGTATGAGAAGCTAACTTCCCTTGAAAAGATGGTGCCAAAAATTGTTGAAACATAGAGTGATGTTGCAAATGGAGTGAAACCAATCTTCAATGTATTTGTTAATTTCTTGATTTCCCATAGCCATTGTATCATGAATTTCTTGAGCTTTTAAAATGGTTTGTTGGTGCAAGCTAGAAGAAACCTCATTTTCTTTCATAACTTCTACAATTTTTGGATTTGATTCATTCTGAGTCTCAGTGTAAGTTTTCTCCAATAGTGCATGTGAGATAGAATGGGTGGGAAGGGTCGGTAAATTTTGCAGTTCAACACTGTAAGCATGTTGTACTGGTTTATTATGGTGAGGCTGTGGAATGAGTTGAGCAGGAGATTGTGTAGGGAATGGAGCCTCTTGATGATATAGTTGATTGTGTTGAGTGGATGATTTTGATGGGCAAGCAAGATATTGTGGAAGAGCTGGAAGATGTGTTTGTGCTACAAAATGAGGGAGAGTAGTCATGAAATCATAAGATGAACCATGCCAAACTTGTAGACAAGATTGGTGGTGGTTATATTGAGATTGGCATGGCTGCCCTAACATATGAGTATTCCATAATGGATTATGCAAGTAACAGAATGGAGAGGAAGTGTTTTGAACCATACCTGTTGACCTTGTTGCAACTTCCCCATCTCTTTGATATGCTCCTTCCAAATTAGATAAGGAAGAGTGAGTATCTATGGGATGCTCCTTTTGGTAATGAGGGAAAAACACTTCATCAAATTCTTGAATTTTCTGAACCTGCAAAACATTCAATTGTGAATTTAGAGAGCTAATAAAATCATATTTAAAATTTTCAAATAAAACCTTGATTTCAGCTCTTATGTCTCTTGTTCTTGTAGTAAATTTGGAAAAGAAAGAAGAAACTTCTCTAGAATTCTTACCAGCCTTGGAAATTACTCTTGAATACCTTATGCACAACTCACAAACATCATCATATGATAACTGAAAAACATCACCTTTTCCTATCAGATTTAAGAGTTCAAAAAGTTCATCTTTGATTCCTTTAAGAATGAGTGTTTTCAAGGTCTCTTTTTCCAAATGCTTATGCTTTGATTTTTGAAGGTTATATTGAAATCGCTCTACATAGTCCTCCAAGCTTTTATCTTCCCCTTGTATCATACCGAAAATATCTTCATTGGATTTGCAATAGTCTTGGTACTTCTTCAAGAATATGTTCTTCATGTCCTCCCATGTTTGGATGAAGTTCCCACCTAGGCTCATGAACCATCGGAGAGTTGCTCCTTTTAGAGTAAGAGGAAACACTTTCAACCTTTGATCATTAGTACAATAATCATATCCTCTACAAAGTATTTCAAACTCAAATAAGAATGTATCTGGATCTTCATTTGTCAAACCATGAAAATTTGGTAGAGACAATGGGAGAATTATGTGCATTTGTGTCACTCCTGCTAGATCCTTGATAGGGAATTCGAAAGTTGCAATGTGAGCCATTTCTTACCATAATAGAAGATGTTCTTCATGTGTTTCTTTAAGGATCCTCCTTCCAATGTTCCTGTCAATTGGTTAATGAAATGGGTGGTGCTTACATCACCACTCGAGTGGAATTACAAGATTTTTTTTCAAAAATTCTACATCTAAAATTCAAGAAAACGCAAGAATTCATTCCTACCTTAAGATTTCACTCAATTCTGCTGTAAATTGGGCCAGTGAACAAGTGTGTTCCTTTCTCAGTGTGCAGGTTCTTACCTTCCATCTTTAATACCCAATTCTTCCCAAGAAGAAAAAATTAAATATGCATCACTCTTTCTAAATGGCATACACTCTCCCTAGAAATGACGCCAAAATGTTGAGGTATAAAAGGTATATTTTTGACACCTATTTATCTCACATTAATTATCAATCCAGGAATAAATTTTTATTTCAAGAGTGTACTCAGTCTGAGGCAACAATTTATCCAAGAGTAATGCTCTTCAATATGTAGTACAGTGTTCTAAATGCAAGAGTAAATGGATGCTTGAAAAATAAATCTAACTACAACAACATAAACTCAAATGCTCTAAAATCCAACTATTCACTCAGCAAACATCAATCGAGGATACAGTAGCAATAACTCATTCCTCTAGAAATTGATGCAATTGAAATCAAATTGGAACAAGACAATCAATCTGGGAACTAGGAAGCAATAACCAATGTTCTCTACAGTTGGCAGTCCTGCTTTAAAGCAATTAAAAGGAAATAGGAATTGAACTAAAGCTGCTACTGAAAGTAAACTAGGAAAACTCTTTGCAATTAATCAAAAAAAATGAACAGCAAAGTAAATGGACAGCAAACTGTAATTAAACGAATTAAACAACGAATCCTATTTAATAAATCTGAACAAAAAACTCTAATTAATGGAATTGAATAACCAATCCTATTGAACAACAATCTGTAATGAATATCAATCAAACGGAACAGCAAGTGGAATGAAACCATAATGGAAATAGAACAGCGAAGCTCTATTAAGGTATTAACAAGATAAGTTATACAGTGTTGAGATTCTTGTTAAATAATAAAAGAACAGCAACGCGATCGTTAATATAACACACTGATATCAAAGCAATTAAACAAAAAACCGATTAACTTGCAAACTGTAATAAAATAAAATATGAACTATCTCACAACAATAATGAAAAGGTAGAGATACAAACAGCGGATCGGTCCACTAGGGCTGGGCCCTCAACCACCGGTGAAACGCCGCTGAGCTACTACAGAACTAAGAAGTTAAACGACAACACGTTCTTGTATTAATCATGCATAACAACATTTACAAATAGTCTATATTTGTTTAATCAATGAGATTCGATGAGGAATTGTATAATTACAACAAGAAATCTCTCCATCTCTCATCCATCCTCCTCCAATACATAATACATGCTCTCATTTTATAATCACAAAGAAGATAAATTAAATAGTAAATATGATCTCTCATAACAATATTGGATTGTTCCTAACCAATTGATCAACAAGAAAATATATTTCCTAACATCTTTCAACAAGAGAAAGTAGAATTTGGATTTGCAACTGAGATAATTTGGAGGACGGCCGCAACAGCAAATCTGAGAAAATCATGTTCAAAGAACCCTTCTTTTCTCTCAATACAAGCCGAATTTGGGCAAACCGTTTTGTACAAAAGTTAATTTGGTTCGTTCTGGACAAAACCCATATTCCGGATTTTCCAGATTCTTCTTCATTTGCCCAAAATATCAACCGCAAAACTGTCACTTCTTATTCCAACGAATTTTTGAGTTGGAATATTTGATGATGATTTGGAGATCAAATCTGCAATCTAGGAAATATCTTGGAGGCTAAAATGGTGAGTGTTGTTACAAAATATATTAATAAACCATCATTGATAAAATTATGCATAATAATCATCCATTTATTAAAAATAAAGGAGAAGAAATAATATTCATCCATAAGAGCATAAATCATTATAAAATGGATTTATATAATAAATTATAATAAATGACATGATAAAGAAGAGTAAAAATGGATGAAATAAGTGTTAAAAAGTGGTCGTATTCACGGCCCAACAAGAGGCTCCAGAATCAATGAGCCACTCATGAGAATGAGAAGAAGAATATACATTCAATGCATAACCAAATCTTGATGCCTGACAACCACAAGAAGAAAGTGCCATTCCTGAAGATGAAGTTGAAGAGTTATCCAAATGGATGTTGTGATTCTTTATTGCTACTTCCAAGGCTTCCATCTTCTTAAAACATTTTGACTCTACGTGGCCATCACGATTACAAAATTTTCAATATCTATCTATCTTCTTCCCTTTGTTTTTATTTTCCTTATTAGTTTGTTGAGTTGTTTTTTGAGTTTGCGGCTGAAATTGCTTAAGACCCTTGTTTGGTTTAGGACCATTCTTTTTAGAATGTTGCCTCTTAGGATTATTTGGATATGGTTGTTGCTGGGCTGCTAAGGCTTTCTTAGAAGAGTTTCTAGTATTAATAAGACTAAGGTGTAAGATTTTTTCTTGTTCTCTTATCAAAGAATCAGAAAATGCATCAAAAGAGGGGGACTTGTAGGTTGTTCCTTGAGAAATGAGGACTTCTCTAGTGGGATGGAAGGTGGAAACAAATACAGAGTATGTAGGGCCAAGCTTAGCAATAATGGAATAGACAAGACTACCATCTTTATTTTTGACCTTACAACCTTCTAAAAGAAGTGTAAGGGTCTTGAATTTGGACAAAAAAATATTCAATAGAGGAGAAATTATTAGGTTCCGAAGTAAGAAACTCATTTTCAAGCTCGTGGGCTCTAATTTCATTTTGAACACCAAAAACAGTATTTAGCTTTTTCATAGCTTCAGTAGGGGAGTTAATTTCTTGGATATGAAATCTAAGATCTTAAGCAATGGACACTCCTATCAACCCTCATGTTTGATCTTGTTTATTTTTCCATTTACATTTTTTATCTACATTGGTAGGTTTATATTTTTGTCCTAAGGCTATTCTATAAATCCCTTTACTTCTAAGTAAGTCTACCATGTAGGATAGCCATTGGAAATAATTGGTGTTGTTAAGAATATTTGAGAATGCACTTTCCATTTTTAAAAACTAAAACTGTAAAGGTTGAAACTAACTTCTCCAATGGAAATATCTCGAAAAATTAGGTTGGTTAAAAAAAACGGCTTCTGGATGAAGAAATTATGCATTTTTGAAAAAAGGTTGTAGTAGATGCCGAGTAGTTACGTGATATCTTAAAAGTTGATGATGAATTTGTACTTGTTTAAAAAATATATATCCCCCATTTTCCAAACTTAATATAATAAACTCACTTAAAAAAAAAAAATACTACTTTATGTGACTTACTTTTTATAATGGGCGAAAAACACTATTACATAATGTAACTTGCCAAAAATATTTTTAATATAAAGTAACTTGACAAAAACTTTTTTAGAAAATGAAGTTTGACAAAGAGACTTGAACCCAAGACCTCTATTCTCATAAAGTAACTTTAGACCAAGTGAGCTAGTAAAAGGATTATATAATTGTTTGAAAGGAGGAAGTGGTTTATTTATTTATTTTTTTGATCTTCGAGTTGTGTGAATTTTTCCTGAAAAAAACAACCATGTAAACAAAAGAAAAAAAATACAAGCCTTATGGCAGAATCTTGGATTTTCAATTAGTCTATCTGGAAACTATATGTTTTTCTTGTTATTTCTCATTTCCTGAGATCGCACAAAGTCGTGGGGAAAGAGCATACGTAGCAGAAAAATCTCGTCCTTTTGTTTGTGATTTGTCAGATCGCACATAGCGTAGACAAAAGAGCATACCCAGCAAAGAAGGTAGAGATCTGGTAATAAAAAAAGATAATAAACCGAAATAAACAGAGGGATAAATAAATATAACTACAAAAAAAAACTTCATACCTCTAGATCTAAAACGACATAACTTGGGCAACCGGAAACATTTTCGCATGAAATGAAATGGATGCCTCACTGTAACGGAGACTCTGAATACAACAGAGCATTTCTCTTGGCCCGAAAGTGGTAAAAAATAGTAGATATGGAAAATGGCAGTCACATTCAGTCAAACCAACTTCGGATTTGGATCAACAATGGATTCAACCCTCAAAATAGCTTTGATACCAGGTAGGAATTTACAAGGTAAGTTCCTTAGATAAAACAACAAAATTCACCACTCACAAACATATCACATATTAGTACACCAGTATTTGACATGGTTAAAACCCTCAAAGAGGGAAACAGTCCATGGCTTGAGCCAACGCAGTCACTTCATGCAATTTATTAATATAAAAAATAAAATTTATCATAAAAGGTCATCGGAAAAATTCCCCTCCATGCTCTTTAAATAGAGATCATGGACCAATCAAGTGTTAATCCATGGATCAAGTGTCGGTAATACTGAGAAGAGAATGAACTGTCAAATCACTACATATCGTGATCGTCGGATTATAAGTTACAAAAGTACATAGTAAAGAAACACACTTTACCTAACTCTACGCTAGACCAAGTTATACTTAACTATTTCCTATGTGTGATCTCTTTCCTCCCTTGAAATATTAAAATTGAAGGCCACCTCTACCTGCATGTAACTTCCTCCATACACTAGGTGTTAATCTGGATAATACAAGGGTTCACATTTATTGATTTGTGTAGCTGGAAAGTAAATATTGGTCACCTTTCCAATGCAACCATCGAATTACTGGGCATGAACGACTCACCCGGGGGATATATAACTTTGCTAAACTCCTTATTGTTGACTTTTCCTTCAATTCATCTATGTAAAATTTATAAGCATAATTTTTTACCTTCATTTTATACAAAGAATTCATGTAAGAGGTGTGTTCAATATTTGATGATCCACTTATGGGATCCCTTGCTCCATGATAGTTCCTCTATTTTCCAGTGAATTTTCTTTGTCATTCAAATTTCTATAAACATGAAAAATTTATATTTTCTCAAATCTCAATATTGTAGAAATTTAAATAACTGAGATATTATTCACCGAGATTCTCCTGATCACACACTATTTTAGCTTCATGCATAATACAGAATCTCTTCTACCATTGATCATCACATGCGGAAATAAAATCAATTGCATGCACACATTAAAACCACAAACAATCACACATATGAACACAATATTTAATGGGAAAGCTTAAAGCTGAAAACCCCAACTATCTGTATATTATACATGCCATGGAGATCATGTAACAATCATAGTACAAAAGCTCCTCACAAGCTCTCATGCACACCCTCAATTGCTACACACTATCAAGCTAGATCTAGCAAAGCTCATGCTCCAACCCTTAGCCACTTGATAGCCAGCCTCTATTGTGTTTTCGAAGCTATGGGATGGCTTCATTAAATAGATAACCACCTGGCCTGAACTGCGCAATCCTCATGGGCTTACTCCACCTATCTGTGTGTTGCAAATAGCAACTGTATAGTCACAACTGATAGTTAACCTGCTCTTTCACCTATTTCTGCACTGGTCTCCACCGAAACTGTCCATGCACTGAAGTTAACTGATGCATTCTTTAGTTGATTTATGAGTTTATAATTAGTGAATTAATTAATAATTAATTCACACCACTCTCACTAATTGTATCAATTAGTTAAACTGAATACAAATAGCTCAACTATGTTTAGATTAGTTAAACTGAATACAACTCCACTAACTTCCTCTATCAACTCCACCAAACTCTGTCACATGAGTTCTAACTGAAGTATCCATGCAATAGCTCCACTTAACCCTTAGGAATAGCGTAATTCCTTCTGTCAGCTGCATGTGCCACTTCTAGGCATCAAACTGAAGTGCTCCAAGAGAATAAGATAATGTTTAGAGTCCAAATATTATTAAGAGCTAATAATATTCGACATATCTATTTTTAGACTAGCAATCTAAAAATAGATTTTTCCCAGTATGTCTAAAAATAGAAGTCCATCTATTTTTCCAACTTGACCAACCCTCCACAAATAGCATCCTGCAACTCATAGAACTTGATCCATATGTCTAAAAATAGACATAGTCTAAAAATAGACTTTGTGCCAAAAATAGCCTGCGGGCCCACTTAGTGAAGGCGACTCCTTTCCACTAAGCTCATCATCTTGTTGCAATCTCAACAAATATTTTTAGCGTAATTATTTTTAAAGTGGGGGAGAGAGTTGAGTTGTGTGATCCTTTAGCTTTCCGCACTTGACGAATCACAATTATGGAGCTTCCAAACACTAGGATTTTGGAAATTTTCTTTTCAGTTGTTGTTTCTAGTCCATGAAAAAGAGTAATATATGTAGCTTTGGATGCTACACCCAGGGCACCAAGCATGTTGAGTCTCTATTTGATCGTCGAGGCAAAGGATATCCATTATGGCTCTCGCCACCTCTCATAGATTTCATATTCATTAAAAAAACTCTATGCATAATTTATTCATCCTCTTTTAATATGGTATACATGACTTAGAGTTGTTTTGTGAAGAATTATCTACTAGTTAGTACTTTTTTTCATTTATAGTAAGTTATTTTGTTTATTTTGCATTTATAGAGTTGATGAACCATTATTAGTTTTTTAAGTTTACTTTGTATGTATAGAATTGGTGAAAACTGCTCATTAATAATATTTAACAATCAATAATATAATAAAAAATAGTATTTACATGTTTATATATATATATATATATATATATATATATATATTATGTGTGGGAAAACTTATCATAATTCAGTTGTCAAACCAATAGTTGGGACAACCATCACTAGTTTCTATCCACAAATGCAAGTTGACTCATCATTATTATTCAATGAAAACCACGCCACTTGTAATTACCTACGGATGTTCCGTAACGGGGCATGTTGGCTTTCACTCCTGTCAAATGGCTTTGGGTCTTGGGTCATTAACATGTTTCCTTACGTTCAATGAAGATGAGCTCTTAGCCAAGTAAAAGCAATGTTAGGACATAAATAATTATACTTTATAGTATAAATAATATAATCAACTTTAATATTATTATTAATAATTTTCTAATTTAACATTTATGTAAAGTTTAAACATTTTACTAAATTATTTATAAATCATTGTTCTTGTCATAATTTAATTGCTCTAAATTTTGGAGGTTTTTTGGTTATCTAAATATATTTATGCATTAAAAAATAGATTTTAAATAACAAAAAAACATAATTGAATCAAAAATGTGTTTATGAGATTCCATCCAAAATATCTAAAATATAGAATAGTTAGACAACATCATTGTTTTTACACCATCCTAGATCCATCTCAACTCCAAATCTACCAAGGGTCAAGAGGGATCAAATCTCTCTTGAGGTGAAAACCACTTTTAGAGTGAAAGTAGATTTGGTCAATCTCGATACTTGGTAGATCTAGGGTTAAGATGGATCTAGGTTGGTTTAGTTATTAGCCTTTAAATAGACCACATTAGAGAAGAATACCATGGGAAAAAATCATGGGTTAAGAATACCATGGAAAAGACCATGGGTTGGAGTCCAAAAATGTCAAGTAGGACATTACAACATCTCTACCATACCGGGTTGGAGATTTTATTTTATTTTATTTTATTTACTAATTAAAAATGTTAAACATACAACATTGCTACCATACTGGGCTAGAGAGTGCCTCTCAGCACAACAAAGATTATCCTATTAACATATATTTTCATATAAAAGAAAATTATGAATTAAATAATCAATACATTAACCTAAATAAAATGATAAACAACATTAGAAATATAATAAAATCATATAACCATATGAAATATAAATAAGTGTACTATATAATAAATCACATTAAATGTACAATATAATAAATGATTAAATGTGCAATAAATTCTAAATTCTAGAATATTCTATCATATAATAATATTGTAGTATGTTGTTCATGGGCCATAAAATAGTTGGTGAATGGGTTAAGGCAGTCTTTGTTTAATGATCATCCATTCGAAATTTTGTGTGTGTCCTACCCATTTGATCTCTAGCTAGAGGTTATAGTGATAAATATAGGAATCAACCATATGTCACGCAAGCAAGAGACCTAACTAGTTATTTATTCCTCTAGTCAAAAAAATAATATTACAATGTTTTTAGTATTCTACTATTATAATATTGTATTCTTCACATTAATTTCGTTATAAGTATATTTTAAAATTAAATGTCTTTGGGGGTGCAAACCCTTTTTTGAGTGAAAAGAGATTTGATCCCTCTCAACACTAGGTTGATCTAGAGTTAATATGGATCTAGGTTGGTTTAGTTATTAGCATTTAAATAGCACACATTAGAGAATAATACCATGGGGACAACCATGGGTTAAGAATACCATGGAAAAAACATGGGTTGTAGTCCAAAAATGTTAAATAGAACATTACAACATCTCTATCATATTGGGTTGGAGATTTATTTTTTAAATGTTTTTTTTTTTTTGACTAAGTCAAAATGTTAAGCATTACAACATTGCTACCATACTGGGCTAGAAAGTGCCTCTCGGCACAACAAAGATTATCCTATTAACATATATTTTCATTTAATTGAAAGTTATGAATAAATTTATCAATACATTAACCTAACTAAAATGATAAACTACATTAAAAATATAATTAAATCATATAACCAATATAAAATATAAATAAAATGTACTATATAATAAATCATATTAATTGTACAATACAATAAATGATTAAATGTAAAATAAATTCTAAATTCTAGTATAGTCCATCATATAATAATATTGCAGTATGATGTTCATGGGAAATACAATAGTTGGTGAATAGGTTAAGGCAGACTTTGTTTAATGATCATCCATTTGAAATTTTGTGGGTGTCCTACCTATTTGATCTCTAGCTAGAGGTTATAGTGCTATAGGAATGAACCCTATGTCAGGCAAGCAAGAGACTTAACTAGTTATTGATTCCTCTACTCAAAAACCAATATTTCAATATTTTTAGTATACTAATATTATAATATTTTATTTTCCACATTAATTTCATTATAATTATATTTTAAAATTAATAAATTTTTTTAAGGCAATTAAGAAACTTTACATTAGAAAAAATATAGTACATAAGTTACATTTATACAATCATTGTGAGGCCTAGTGTCGAGCCCCAACTGATGAGAATAGGAAAATATTTTGCCAAAATTTGTGTTGGCATTATTGTCAATGCACATGCCATTGAGAGAACATACGAAAGACTATAGAAAATGAAACAAGAAAGAGAACATGTTGTTTTCGTGTGCTTGCCTTTGGAGCTTGAAGGAGTTGGCTTTGATTGACTAGGACTTGCTTCATCGTCTCTCCCATTGCCTTGAGGTTCAACATCTAGTGCGTATTCCACTATGATGCATCCATAGGAGCTGGTGCCTTATGGAGAGGGTACCTTATCGAAAAATTGGGCATTGATAGTGGGGAGAGGCTTCAAGCTACTATCCTTGGCTATTGACTATTGATTTTGGGACCCCTAGTCAAACGAGCCTTTACCATACCCATCAACAGCCAGGATGATAGAGGGAGAGGGAGAATGGGGCCGGTGGGTGGGATGTTGATCTTCAAACCTTTCCAAATAGCTTGAGGACATGGAGGTTGCAAGCATAGGAAAAAAATCAATGTCAATGGACATGGAGAGGATGAAGAGAAAGGTTATGATTCTACTAATATACGCATTTGTTTCACCTACCCATCTTTCATCTTTAGCCCTTATTAGATACAGGGTCCAGAGATTTCACTCCAAAAAAATTTGGATATATCAATGCCCATCACCAAGTCTTATGTGTTCCTTAACCTCCAAGGTGGCCATGCTACGTTGGATGTGTTCAAGGATGTAGAGGTCAAATAGTTCCATGTGGGTGCCAATCCAAGGAGCACTAGGAGGGCACCCACAACCTCTCTCTTCGACCATGGAATTAATTTGAAAATCTGAGAAGCCTATGGATCCAAGGAATCAAAAATATTCTCAAAATTAAAGTGCTCTAAATTAAATTTCTCAAAATATCCTGAAACCAGTTCCAGATCATAGAGCTTGTCATTCTGATTCCAACGAGCTTGAATTTCCTCAATCTGACACCATATGAGGAATTATCGTGTTTTGAAGTTTTGGGTAAACAATAAAAAATTCAAAGTTCAGGGTTCACTATGTAGGTACGGATGCCATGTGGCAGTACATATAATGATGTGTTGTTGATGTCATCAAGATGACTTGGCTGTATGGATGGCACATGGGCCAATCATGTAGGAAACTTGTTGAATGTTTATTGGTGAATATATTTTTGTTTGGACCAATAATAAGCCACCACATGGGCCAATCAGAGGGTGAAATGTGGCCCTATGAGAGGTCCCCAAGTGGCCTAAGGAATCATGCCAAATTTTGTTTCAAAACCAAGCCACAACCAGCGGATTAGACCCCATGACCTCCATTATACAAACTGATCGCCAACCAATCGGGCTACAAATGTGGTGCTCGTTAAACCATGGGTCACGATTATATTTATTGTCATATGTTTTTGGCAGTTAGGGAAGGGTTAGGTCAGTGAGCGTGCCCGACTAACCTAGCCATGGGTTTTATTACAACAGGTGACTAGTGGCAAAGGATCTAATAATGGGGACATCATATAAGATATGAGCAGTTGTTATGAAACCAACTCCAAAAATAGAAGAAAATAAATACCAACGCCTTAGAAATAAGCCACTTCAAGGGGGAAACCTCCTTTACATTACATAAATGAACCATTCTTGGATGATACAAATGACAAAACCTCCTTTATATATAGAGGAGTCCATGGGGTCAGAATATAATCCTAGCCGACCTAAAAATAATAATGTAAGGGTACAATAATAACAATATGGGGGCTACAGGGGCACGACAATAACAATAAGGGGGCTACACTAACAATAATAAGGGGATACACTAGTATTATAGGGACCTAACATTCCCCTCTCCTTCAAACAAGCGTTGCCCTCAACGCTTGACTATTTCTGGATGCTTCTGTATAAAATTCTCATCCTCCCATGTTGAATCTTCAACGAGTAAGTTCTTCCACTTACTGAGATACTCTGAAATTGATCGATTTCTTAGTTATCAAGTTCTTTTTTCTATGACTACTTCAAAACTTCTTTTGCTACAATGTTGATCTTCCTATTATTTCATTCGATTCTGCACCAAAGTTAGGTTATCCTTTGAGAGTTGGAGAACTTGTTGTTGATGCTCGATGTGATATTCCACTACTTTATCATCCATATTAGCTTTCATTTGATCCTTCAAACCATCCAACTTAGCTCCATGCCTTTCTTCAAAACTTCCATTTCATTTTTTGTTTCTCTTTGCGAGAGCAAAATTTGGTGCACTTGCACTTGTAATTTTGATATATCATGTTGCACTTCTTCATCTTCATGAGTCATAGTAGAGTATTCTGAGGGATTAATAGGTGTTGTATTCTTTTTAGAGGGCATTTTAGAACCCAATATTGATATATATGCTTCAATATTCCCTTGGAATCACTTCAAACTTATTTTTCAAACAACACTTATGCAATTGAAAAACAATACACACATTTTTCTTGCTTTTGAGGATCTCGATATTGAAATTGAATTATCTCTATGATTTTGGATATTTAGTATCTTAAATTCGGTCATGTACTAGCTCTCTGAATTTTATTTATGATGCCACAGGTCTGACCTGATTTGGATGCTTCAAGGCAAAGTTATGCCCATTCTCCCACAATGACCTAATTATGGACTGGTTCAATAGAGAAAACTTTTACGACATGCCACACGTCATTTTTTCCTCCTTCACCTCTAAAATTGATACAAAGAAAACTACAATCCGTGCACTTTTAGCCACTTTTTACAAAATTCCAATCCGATGCTCAGAGCAAGATTTATGACGATTTTCCCAAGGTCACCTCTTTTAGATGAAATTTGGGAGCCTACGAAAACCCTAACTTCCACAAATCATATCTTTGAAAATATTGTGAACCAAGATCTGAATTTTTTACACAAAGTCCCTCAATATTTCGAGTTTTCGTGCTAAAAATTTCAGCTTTTAAACCTTTGTAGAAACAAATTTATAGTGAAAATTCCTTGATGACATGTTTGGATAAGTGAAACCCTATAATCCAAAGCTCTGATAATAAATGTTATGAAACCAGCTCCAAAAATAAAATAAAAGAGAGATCAATGCCTTAGAAATAAGCCACTTTGAGGGGGAAACCTCATTTCTGGGATGATATAAATGAAAAAACATCCTTTCTATATCTAGGATTCCATGGGGTCACAATATAATCCTAACCGGCCTAACAATAATAATGTAAGGGCACAATAATAACAATATGGGGGCTACAGGGGTACGGAAATAACAATAAGGAGGCTACAATAACAATAATAAGGGGATACACTAGTATTATAGGGACCTAACAGTGGTGTTTATGTGAACCCACGTGACCAACACCCAATGGAGACCTGACAACACCAGAGGTAGGCGCAAAGGCATTGGCTCATGGTCTTTGGCATATTTAATGGGACTGCCGACAAAGTGTGTGGGGGCGAGGCATGTGGAACCCTAACCAAACCTAAGTGCCAACAGCCCATGCCATATGCATAAAGCAAAATTGGGAGCAGGGCTAGGGGAGGGTGCATGGCCTATGGCCCGCGACCCTTAGAATTGTGCGACCATATGACCGGTAGGGCAGAGGCTCGCATTTAAATTTTTTTTTAATATATAACACAGTCATCGGTAGGAGGTGTGGGTCAAACTTCTGACCTCTACCCAACTAATATTTGGTGCCATCAATAGGCCATGAGCCCTTTTGTTGAACTATAAACAAAGTCGAAACTTTTTTTATAGTAGTTTGCATACCAGTTTAGAAAAAGGGTCATATTTTGCTCATTTTTCAGTCTTTTTAAGATCGAGAAGATCCTAGACAAGGATTTTTGAGAATTATGAACATGGTGGCAGTGTTATTTTTGCATATTGAAGCTTTTATGTTTATGTATTAAGCATTTTAGAATCTAATAAAAAGTTCACACTGGAAGCTGGTCCCAAAGACATAGTCCAATATGGGCGAACTCCGTTATCAATTTACTTGTGTTTGATGTTGTAGGTGTGTCCACTTTTAACTGTTAAAATTATAAAAATTTACTTAAGTTTGTGTACTTTTTCAACCATGATCCATTGCCTGAATGACATGAAATAGCTTGCAAATTATTTATTGAAACCTTCACTTTTTATTTTCTGATTAGTTTGGTATCAGAGCATGGTTTTTTGAAGGTTTGACAGAATTTGCAAGGTGTTTTAATGCTTACAAGGTCTAGATTGAGAAGAGGAGACAGAGCACTTGAAGAACCTAACCCTCAACATGGATAACAGAGTCCACATACTCTACAAGTCATGGCACATGAAGAAGGATAAGGACAAGACCTGATGTTTGAGGATGAGAGAGATTTTAGAAAACATTTCTTTGGTGTTATTGAGATGGTGAAAGTGTTGTATAATGAAAGAACAACACAGTTGCAAGGAGAAATTTCTAATCAACCAAAAGGTGATGGCAGTAATGGGAGCAAGCCTCTATCTCCTCCTCCTCCTTCACCTACATCCTTACCTCCTTCTTCACCTCCTCCTTCACATAGACCTACTCCTCCTTCATCTCCAAGGGGACATGCTAAGTCTCATTTTCTTAAGCTTGATGTTAAGTTTGAATTCCTAATGTATAATGGAGAAGTAAACGTTGAAAATTTGGATAATTGAGTTCGTCAAATTGAAGTTTATTGCAGCAAAAGATTGATGACGATGTCACAAAGATGCAGCTTGCTTCTCTTTTCTTGGAAGGTGCAACCCTCATAATGTGGGAGGCGAGAAGTCAATAAGATTTTAAGAAAAGTGGTAAAATTATCTCTTCTTGGAATGATTTTATTGCTGCATTGAGAAGGAAATTGTATCCATTAGCTTACATGCAAAAATAAATAATGGATTGGAAAAAATTTAGACAAGCTAAAGGTCAGAGCGTTCAAAGTTACACATAAGAATTTATAAAAAGAGAATTAATATTGGGTGTTGATTTGACCTCACAAAATACTCTCCTGAAATAACAGGTCGTTTGCATAGCTATTTGAGACATACTATACTTATGTTTAATCCCACCAATCTAGATGAAGTATGTGTTCAGGCTGCTCATTTAGAGTCGAGAGGCAAGAATGTTCCTCAAGAGTCCAACACGAAACCTTTTAAATATGGAGACAAAATAAAGGGGAAATTTAAAGGTAAAGGTAAGAAGAATTGTTGGACACCTAATCCTCTATGGGTAGGTGTGAAAGGCGAACAGTCACAATGGAGTCCAAGTGACCTTGGAAGATGAATCCAAGATTCAAACCATCGTATTATAAATGTACATCTATGAGTAATATAAATGTAACTCATGTGTATCTTTCTATGTGTGTGTTTAGTTTCTCCACCCTACCATGCACACACTTTGGTTCAATCAAATAAGCTGGTAGGGTCGACGGAGGCTGCGTGAAGGAGATGAGGAGATGAGGGATGGAGGGCTAGCGGTGTTGAGAGGAGGCCAACGGTATTGTGGGAGTTGAAACATTCGAAGGGAAGGCCGACAGGATTCAGTGGTATGGAGGAGCTGAGGATATGTAGGGGAGCTGGAGGAGCTGTAGGGGAGCCGGCGTGGAGAGCTAAAGAGCCGATGGAAGTTGGGAAGGAGCCAAAACAGAGGGAAGTTGAAGGTATAGGAATGGAAGGGAGGGAAAATTGTAGGTGGAGTCGATGGATAGGTCATGACAAGGAGGTGAGGGTGATGAGTGCGCATTGTGGGAGCATGCGGAGCGAGGAAGAGATCCAACAAGAGGGCAGAGGAGGGAGCGGGAGATGGTGGAGACACTGGTGGAGTGGGAGGCTGATGGGGGCCACGCAGCACAGCAAGGAGACCGTGGAAATGGAAGATGAGGGGAGTGGGAGTGAAGTGGATGACGTCAAAGGAGGGGAGCAATAGGAGGGAGCCTGCGTGGGAGGAACGGTGGATGGTGAGGCAGTGTGGCACGCCGATAGGACTGCGCATGGAGTGCGGGCTGAGGGAGAAGACGGGAGGGAGGAGGGAGCGGGGAGGAGGGCAGAGGAGGAGAGCCCGTAGGGAGGAGGAAGGTGAGACGATGGGAGCATGTAGAGGAATGAAAATTTTGGTGGTTGCCATAGAAATTTTGTTGAGATGAAAATTTTGGTGGCTGTCATAGAAATTTTGTTGAGATGGAAATTTTGGTGGCTGTCACGGAAATTTTGGTGAGATGAAAATTTTGGTGGCTGTCACAGAAATTATAACATTATGAGTGCTCCACAATGGGACAGGGAATGTGAACATCTGCATCATACGAACTTGATGACTATCATATTTTTTAGGACGCCACTGTCACACAAGTTCACCAACGTCTCCACGGAGCGAATGGAAAATCCTATTCATTTATTCTGAACTTGTTGGTGTAGTTATGTGGAAGAAAGAATGAATATATGAACAATAATTGATATATGGATAGCATTATAGCGGAGCTAATGGACACACATATCACACATCTCAACTTCCTTTTCATTTACATTGTGATCAAAGAAATTGGAGTTGGGAAATCATGCCTATTGCTACAATTCAGTCTACACTTCCCAAGCCCATCATTAGACCTTCGGAAGATCTTGCCCACAACAAGCACAGAATAGGTCTTGGATATGACAAGGATGTGTCCTTTCATACTCTAGACTACTCCAAGCCTATCAAATTTCAGAGTGTTGGATTTCTTCATGACATTTCACCTTCGGCTATTCTAGATCTTGCTCCTTTTCCACAGCAACAACAACAACAAATTGAAAAATGCCAACACTGTGATCACGTTGACCATATAAAAGATCATTTTTTTGATCTTCACCCATACAAGCACTATGGTCGGCACACCCATTCTTCACACATATGCTTCAGAAACAAGTCTCCTGCAAGAACAAATATTCATCTTGGCTTCTTGGCAATGGGCATTAATAGCCAAGAAGATGTTTAAGTCATATGTCAGAACTTGTTCTAGAATATTGAACAAACTTGCAGTTGATTTTTCGCCATCATCTCACCTTGTACCTGACAGGGGGGAAAATGGTGTTCATCTACAAGCTTTGATGCCACATCAAGCGAACCTGAGCCACAATCTCTCATTTCAGATTCAGAGTTGTATCCAAAGACACAACAGTTCAAGCGAGCCTGAGCCACAATTCGTTATTCCAGATTCATAGTTGTAGCCAGAGACACGGATGCCCATGAGCATGCCTTTGGTTGGTGGACAGCCTTAAACCATCTATGTAAGTTTGATATTCTTCCCCTTTCAAAACACTTCCTTTAGCAGAAGACTTCAGCTTCTTTCTAGCTTTGGAAGAGTTCCAAGAAATGCATCAAGCATTCTAGTGTTGGTGGTCATCCTTAAACCATCACAGGTTGTAGACTTACCTTATTTTAGGTTGAAGGTCTCCCTCTTCAAATATGAGGGACACTTCCTCTACCAGAAGCCCTCAGCTTCTTGCAAAATTTGGAAGAGTTCCAGGAACTGCAATAAGAGTTGTGTTCCAGTGTTGGTGGTCATCCTTAAACCACCTCTTTATGCCAACATTTCAGAGATTTTATTTAGCCTAAGTGCTGCCATGCATACGTTGCAAATTTGTATTACAACTCTCTTCTTGGACTCACACATACCCCTTCAGATTAAGGGGGGGAAATGTTGGACACCTAATCCTCTACGGGTAGGTGTGGAAGGCTAATAGTCACAAAGGATTCCAAGTGACCTTGGAAGATGAATCCAAGAGTCACACCATTGTATTATAAATGTACATCTATGAGTAATAGAAATGTAACTCACGCTTATATTTCTATGTGTATGTTTAGTTTCTCCACCCTACCATGTGTGTGTTTAACAAGAATGCTACCGTCAAGAAAGAGGGAGAGAAACTTACTTGTAAACATTGTTCAAAAGATGGCCATGACAAAGACCATTGTTGGAAATTACATCCATAATTGAGACCAAAGTTCAATAACAAGGGGAAACAAAAGATACCTGCTAAAGCTCAAAAATATTTAAGATCAGATTCAGCCGATGAAACCAAAATCAAAACTATGGGGATTAAATGTATAGCTTCTAATGCAAGTACTAGTTCTTCTAGAAATCCTGTTGAATCTAAAAATGATAAAGAAAGAAGTGAGATTTTTAATTTTAGGGTCATTACAAAACATACAAAGGTTGGTACATTATTTGATAATGGATCTCAAGTCAATATTATCTCTAAAGAAATTGTCAAGAAACTACACCTCGTACAAAATCTTACCCTTTGGATTGGGTATGTGACTATTCAAAATTGCAAGTGACAAGAAAATGTAAACTCAAATTTTCCATCACTGCTAATTGTATAGATGAGGTGGAGCTTGATGTTGCGCCACTTGATATTTGTGGGATTCTCTTGTGGATTCCATATTTATATGACCGAAAATCCATATTATATTGTCATGAGAAAAAATATTATCTTTTTAAATATGGAGTTGAGTATATTGTTAGAGCACAACACAAGAAGATGAACTTATCTCTTGTTAGTGTAGGTCAAATGAAAAGGCTTGTGAATGCTAGTAAGAATTTTGTGTTGTTGATGATTAAAGCTAAAGATATTTTTGAGTCTGAAGATTTCTCAGAATGTGATTCTAAACTCAAGCATCAATTGGCTTATTTTGTTAATGCTTATGACACGATGTTTCAGGAACCTGAAGGGTTACCTCCAAAAATAGGAATCCAATATGAGATAAAATTGTAGCAAGATACACCACTTCTAAATATTGGCATGTATAGAATTAATTTTTTGGAGAATGCAGAGATTAAGAAGCAAATCGAAAAGCTGCTTGACAAAGGGGTTATCATACCTAGTACATCTCCTTGTGGGTATCCTATTGTTCTAGTTCTAAGGAAATATGGTACTTGGTGCATGTGTATGGATTTCCAATCTTTGACAATATTACAGTAAAGAATCGCTATCATTTTCGTCACATTGATGATTTTCTAGATAAATTAAAGGATATCGTTTATTTTACTAAGTTAGACTTGAGAAGCGTTTATCATCAAATAAGGATTACTAAATATGATATTTGAAAAACAGTTTTAAAGGAAAAACAAGGTATGATTGAATGGTTATTTATGCCATTTGGGTTTTGTAATGCACTTACCACAATCATGAGAGTTATGAATGATGTATTGCGACCATTCCTTGATGATTTTTCCATAGTCTACTTAGATGATATTCTGATTTTAGTAAGACTCGTGAAGAGCATGTCAAGCAAGTAAAGAAAGTTCTATAAGTCTTGAAAATGGAAAATTTGAATTTGAATATGTCTAAATATGAATTTGGGAAAACCTCTTTGGTTTACTTAGGTCATATTGTAGGATGCGGTGAATTTAATATTGATCCCTCCAAAGTTGATGTTATTGTGAAATGGCCTAAACCCAATAATGTAATAGAAGTTAGGATATTTCTGGGAGCAACCCAATATTGGAGAAAATTTAACGCTAAATTCTCATTCATTGCATCACCATTACAGGCCTTGACAAGTGTGAAGAAATTCTTTTAGTGGGGAGGAAAGTATCAGAAATCCTTCGACACTTTGAAAGAAAAATTCAGTACAACACCAGTTCTAGAAATTCCAGACCTCAAACAACCATTTGAAATTCAAACCGATTGAAGAAGTTATGTTATGGGAGAAGTATTGATGCAACATGGTAAGCCAATATGTTATCATTCTGAAAGATTTTCCATTGCATTAATTAACTATCCAACTTATGATAAAGAGTTGTATCCTTTGGTACAATGTGTGAAGAAATGGAAGCATTATTTGATGGGTAAAGAAACGATTATTCATATTTACCATCAATATTTTCAATATTTACAATCGATAACCAAGCTACAAAAAGCTAGACATTTAAGATGGATGGGATTTATGCAACAATTTCATTTGTTTATCAAGTATAAGAAAGGTATTTACAACAAAGTTGTGGATATGTTATCAATGCCTATTGTTAATGCATATGTCATTCTTAATAATAAATCAATCATGCATGAAATTTATATTGAACAATATGCTCAAGATGAATATTTTAAAGATGTTTATGCAAATTTGAGTCAAGGAAACCATGTTAAAGAGTTTGATTATCATGTTCATAACAAGTTGTTGTATAATCTTGGAAATTTTTTTATTCCACGGGGTGAAAGAGTTAATGTCATAAGGGAAGCCCATACTTCTCTTATTATTGGTCACTTTGGTATAGGAAAAAAAATTACTCAGTTACATAGGTATTTTTATTGGCCTTGTATGAATGAAAACATATCAAGATATGTAAAAGGATGTTCTATGTGTGCTACTAGTAAGCCAAGTAAGAGGAAATTGGTTTAGTACACTCCACTTCCTATCCCTTCTCGTCCTTGGGAAAGTATTTCTATCGATTTTTTTGGGGGGATACCAATGTTTAGAAAAGTTCATGATTATTTATATGTTTTAGTTGATCGTTTCAACAAAATTTGTACGTTGATGCCTTGCAAGAAACATGTTACCGATGAACAAACTAAAAATATGTTCTTCCAAAATGTATGGGTTCACTTTGGTTTACCTACTTCAATTATTTTTGAACAAGGTTCTCGATTTATCAAGAATTTTTTGTCAATTTTACGGGAACTCATGGACACAAAGTTAAAGAAGAGCACAAAATTTCATCCACAAATAGATGACCAGACAGAAGTAGTGAACACAACAATAGTGCATCTCCTTTGAGGATATTGTGGTAAGCATCCTAAACTTTGGGTTGATAATTTTCATTACATATAGCTTGAAAAGTATCTCCATTTGAAGCTCGTTTAGGTTATTTTCCAAAGTCTCCTTTGGATTTCATTTTTGGTAAAGATATTGCAATAGATGGACATAGTGATGTGGACAAAGCCAAGAATTTCAATGAACAAATCCAATTAGAACATCAAAGAGTACAAGAACACTTGGATAAAAGGTAAGCCAAGTACAAATAAAGACATGATAAGCATCGAGTTGATCATTATTTCCAACTGGGAAATCAAGTTTCACTACAAGGAAAAGACCCTCTAGCGGAGGTTATAACGAAGGTTTTTAGTGTTATAAAATTGGCCAAAATTGTCAAAAAAACATTTTCTACAACATCCGCTTTTGGTAGCAGAGGTTTTGGAAGACCTTCTAATGAAATTTCAACAAAACTAAAAAAAATTGGGCAGTCGGAGGTTATTACGGATGTTTTTCTCATCGGTACGCTAATCAGGTGTCAACGCACCAGTGCATTTTATAGTGAATGCACCGGTACTATAAACCTACCAAGCACCAAGATGGTGAACAAATTTAGGATGCCCTGGGGCATTTAGAAACATCCTGGTGTAGAAGTTATACAATATGCATGTATTTTACCAGACTCTCCTGATCTAAAAAAATAATCTTATGTTAAATACAAAATCCTTCCACTTAATTATTTGCGGAAATTTAATCGCCAATTGCAAAACACGTATGAAGCAAATCAATTGCACTTAACAAGAATGTTTTACAGGGAAATATTAAAGCTAAAAACCCCAAGTATCATATATTATGTATATCAATGGAACATGTAACACTCTCATACAAAGCTCATAGCATAGAGCTCTTAGTACAATCAACATTTTTCACACACTGTCATGGAGAAATTTGCATATCTATGCACCAATTTCTTGCCTCCTGACAGCCTACCTCCACTGCACAATCCCCACTGAAGAATATCACTAAATGAATTTGATCTTGCCTTTCCTTGACTGTGCAATCCTCATTGGCATCTCCAATGTTAGTGTAGATGCATTGAATGCATCACTTAGTCACAACTGATAGTCCATCTCACCCTTTCACCTATCTCTCCACTAGGTCTCCATTGGATCTGACATTCAAGTAGTTAACTACTATATTTGTTTAGTTGCAAGTAAGACACTACTTGTGAATTAATTAAATAATTAATTCACTCATCTATCACTAGTGTATCTTCATTACAACTAGATACAACTAGCACAACTGAGTTTAACTCACTTAACTGAGTTAAACTAAATAACAACTCACATAACTACTCTTCCAACTCTGTTACAACTTGCCACTGCCAGTTATAACGAATTCCTCCATGCATGAGTCACCAACCACCCGAGCAATTGTGTAATTCCTTCAGCCCATTGATGTGCCACATCTGCTCACTGAAATAAAGTGCTCCAAGAGAATAAGTTGTTGTTTATTGTCTGATTATTATTAAGGGATAATAATAATCGACATGCATCTATTTTTAGATTAGTGATCTATAAATAGACTTCGCCCAATCTTCTAAAAATAGAAATTCATCCAAATATATAATTTTCTCAACCATCTAGAATCAATATCCTGCTAATTTTAGAATATGCTCACCATTCTAAAAATAGACATACACCTAAAAATAGCCTACGATCCACACTTAGTGAAGGTGCTTAATTTTCACTAAGCTCATCATCTTGTTGAATCTCAACACTCCCTCTCAACAAGACAGGGACTATCCTTCACCCTGATCCTATCTCTATGGTATTCGAATTTACTCCTGGTGAGTGCCTTCAGCAGATCTGTGAAGCCATGCAACTTCACCTCATCCATATGTCTGTACCATAAGCCATACTCAGATGTGCCCCTAAGATATCTCAGTATATGCTTGCTTGCCTTCCAAAAGAGCTTGGTAGGCTTAACCATCGCTTGACTAAACTAGTTCACTGCATAGCATATGTCAGGTCTTGTATTAACTAAATACATGAGAGAACCCACTAACTGTCGATAGATAGTAGCATCCACTACCTCTGTCGATGTAGCATCCTCTTTCCTCTAGTTTCCTCGAAGAGGAGTATCCATGGGCTTGCAGTCCTACATGTTAAACTTACCAAGTATCTCTCGAGCATACTTTCCTTGATACACAAACAGTTCACCTTCTTGCTACCATATTTCCATTCCAAGGAAATAATGAAGGAGGCCTAAATCCTTCATCTTAAACAATGATTAAAGGCTTACCCTCCACCACAATTTGGTATAGGTTTTCATCTGCCTCACTCTTGGTGAAGCCCAGTCTAGTGAAATAGTTTTTGATCCATGTGTACCAAGCACGGGGTGCTTGCTTCAGCCTATACAATGCTCTTTTGAGTCTGCACACATGTGACTCACTATTGAAGATCTCAAATCCTTCAGGTTTCTCAATGTACACTTCTTCCTCAATGATCCCATTAATGAACACAGTCTTCACATCCATCTGATGAATGTGCCAACCCATCTGCGCTGAGAGAGAAAGGATGGTCCTTATGGAAGAATATTGTGTGACAGGTGGAAAGTTTTCTTCATAATCAATCCCCTCAATATGTGAGAAGCCCTGGGCAAAAAAACTTGCCTTATACTTCTCGACGCTCCCATCAGCAGCTTGCTTTACCTTGTAGATCCATCTTGAACCTACCACTGATTTACCAACCGGCCTTGAAACGATCTCCCAAGCATTTTTTCTGACAATGGAGTCATACTCCTCCACCATGGCATATACCCATGTAGGCTCCTACATTGCTTCCTCAAAGGAAGATGGCTCTGTCACAATACACTTGCTCATGAGAGCCATGTATACAGTTAATCGATCAGGTGATTGTCTCTATTTGTGCTGTGAAGTAGGGACTCCTACATTCTGTGCCGCATCAAGCTTCAGCCTCTCAGCTTCTGTGGTACACCTTCTACTAGTTTTGATGTTTGGCTCTGCATGAGTGGACTCCTACACTCCATGATCCTCCTCCTGTGGCTGATCCACATCTTGCGGCTCATATTTGGGAACTAGAAGTTCCTCCCCTGCATGCAAGTGTAGCTCCCTCTCAAGTGACAACTTCATGGCTTTCTCCTCATTGAATTTTATAGCTCATCGCACCACAGTCATCCGACTGTTTGGAAAATACACACGATAATTATGGGGTGTTTCTGTGTATCCCGCAAATATCCCAACTTCTGTTGTTAGCTCCAGCTTCTTCCTGGCGTCCTTGGTCACATGAATGTAAACAAATGAGCCAAAAATATTTAAATGATAAATATTTGGCTTCTTACCAATAAAATCTTCTTCAGGTGTACTCATGCCAAGTACTCTATGAGGACAACAGTTTTGCACATAAACTACAGTGTTGCATGCTTCCGCCCACAAGTGCATTGGTAGGCCCTGGTCATGCAGCATAGCTCGTGCAGCACCCACGATCATTATGTTCTTCCTCTTCACAACCCCATTCTATTGTGGGATATGAGGCGATATGAGTTCTCTTCAAATTCCTTATTTTCTACAGAAGTATTTGATTTCATTCGAGATATATTCACCACCATTATCTCTCCGTAGAGCCTTCACTTTCTTCCCCAACTCCTTCTCCACCAATGCTTTAAACTCGCAGAACTTTGAGAATGTTTTATCCTTATTCTACATGAAGTAGATCTAACATCTACGAGAATAGTAATAAACAAAAATAACATAATACCTATGTTTTTCTGTTGAAGCAACCGAGAATGGTCCACACACGTCTGTGTGAATTCTCTCTAGGATCACTGAAGCACGGTTCTCCTTCTCATTAAAGGTGGTTTTCACAAACTTACCCATAGTAAATCCCTTGCATTGAACTGATTGCACAAGAGTACCCTTGGGAAGTCCAGTATAAATCTGCTGCAAAATCTTCAAGGCGCCATGGTGAAGATGACCCAATCTCCTGTGCCATAATTCGCCTTCATCCCGGCTCACCACTTCTTCTGCTTTTCCCATCATTGCAATGCAGCCATCTACCTCGAGCTTGTAGATATTCTTAACTCAAATCCATATCTTCTTGGTTTGACCCATTGTTTTATGTTGCAGGAAAAATTTTCCCACGCTGAAAACAACGTCATAACCTCTGTCCTCCAACATCGCAACCGAGACCAAGTTCTTCTTCATACCTGGAACATGCATAACATCTTTCAACAGAAATGGTTTACCTGACTCCCTCTCAAAGGTAATGGTTCCAATTCTGGTCACACTATATCTACCATCATCACCCATCTCTATATGCATTTGGATATCTTTATCCTCCAAGTCACTAAACAAATCCTTGTCTCCCGTCATGTGGAAGGAAACACCACTATCAAGATACCACACCGATCCCATTACGCTTGAAACCAAGCATGCGATCAAGGAGAAATCAAGTTTAAATTGTGAGGCAAGGGCCTCACCTACTGCAGCTCCAGCATCCTTCTTATTCTTCTTTTTCTGTGGGCAGTTAGTGGCGAGATGCCCATGTTCGTGACAATGAAAACACTTCACCTTGGAAAAATCTAGCTTCTTGCCTTTAGCCTTAGATTTTGGACGGGATTTATTCCACTTCCCTTTCCTTTCTTTGGCAGCCATAGCGCAGTTCTCTTCATCATCATTCTTTGATGAAGAGCCATCCCTGGTACTTCGCCTTATCTCCTCCTGCACTAGATCCGACCAAAGTCGCTCCCAATCCGGCAATTTCTCCTGTCCATTGACAGAGTCTTGATAATTGTGCTAACTCTTCAGAAGCCCAAGGAGAGCCAAGCTCACCAAGTCATAATCCGCAACTGTGATTCCCAAACTCCCCAACTCATCCCTACATTGGACAAACTTCGTGAGATATTTTGGAATATTTTCACCCTTCTCCATTTTGATTTTTCTGAGCTTATCTTTCAGCACCAACTTTCTATGGTTGTTGCTGCTTTGGAAAATATATTTCAAAGCCTTCCACATTGCAAATGGAGTGAATTTCTCGTGAAGGCTTGACACAATATGGTATTTCACACCTTCCAAAAGAATTCTTCTTGTCTTGACTAGTTTCTTTTACTAGGCGTCAAGTAATGCAACATCTGTCGAAGTGGGCTTAGGAACATCGCTATCAATGAACTCCTTCAGACCATTATCTTCAAGCACCGCCTCCATCCTGTCCTTCTAGGCTATGTATTTGGAGCTTCCCTCGAGTGCATACTCCAACCACAACCCATTAAAAGCCATTTCTGTTAGAAAATTATATATTACATAGCAATGAAACACATAAAATATGCGGAAAAAAAAAAAGCACAAAAAAAAAAAAAAACCAGGGAGACACAGATATATGTGGTTCACCTAGTTTGGGCTACATCCACCCTGAAAATCCAGTCCTTCCTTTCTATTATCCAGCAAAATGAAGAGACACAACCTACAGCAGATCTGTTGTAATATCCTCTGTCCTCTCTCATAGTCTCCCTATCTGTTTCTTGCTCTGAGAATACACATACAATACACAACCGCACAATACCCTCATACAAGCTAGGGGTTTCCTTCTAGGGAAAAAAAATATAAACTAAACATAACTTCTACCGTCATATCATCCGCCTAATGAATGGCCCAAATTGACTAGAAATTACTATACTTTTACAAGGCAATTTTACGGACCCCCCAGACAGCGTTTAATTACGGGTGGCATTGTCGCCCCATTAAGGTACAGGGGTCCAATGTTGTGATACAAAATAGACAAGATAATCAGGCTCCACACCCAACAATCTCCCACTTGGAGACTGATTGTAGCAACTCCACCGCTGCTTCATTTGTTGGAAAATGACTCCACTTCGGACCTGGTTGTTTCTCACCTTCATCATCATACTTGAAGACCAATTGAAACTTAGCATAATCTTAGTTTCTCCCTGGTTACAAATTTTTTTAGCATATCTACAGGATTCTAGCTAGTGTGTATCTTTTCCAACTTCAACTGTCCATCTTCCAACACTAACCGTATGAAATGGTACTTTAGATGTATGTGTTTAGTCCTGGAATGAAAATGTTGAGTTCTTTGCAAGATAAATGGCACTTTGGCTATCACTCTATAACATGACCATATCATTCTTATTACCCAATTCATCCATAAACCTTTGTAACCAAATCATTTCTTTACTAGCCTCTGTAGTAGCAACATACTCTGCTTCTGTTGTTGAAAGTGCAACAACACTTTGAATTTTTGAAACCAAACTGATAGTTGTTCCACCTACATTAAATACATACCCTGTAGTGCTCCTCTTGTTATCTCTGTCACCTGCCATATATGCATCAACATATCCCCGTAGAGCAATGTTTGAACTACCAAAGAATAATGCTTAATTTGTGGTACCTCTCAAATATCTGAGAATCCATTTCACTGCCATCCAATGCTCTTTTCCTGGATTGTTCATGTACCTGCTTACAACTCCCACTGCATGTGCAATATCATGCCTTGTGCAGACCATTGCATACATTAAGCTTCCAACTGTTGATGCATATGGAACTTTAGACATATAATTCATTTCATCTTGGGTCTTAGGGTACATCTCCTTGCTAAGTTTGAAATGGCTAGCAAAAGGTGTACTAACTAGTTTTGCATTCTGCATATTAAATCTTTTCAACACCTTTTGTATGTACTCATTTTGAGACAATGTTAATTTGCGATTTTTCTTGTCTCTAGTTATTCTCATACCAAGGATTTGTTTTGCAGCTCCCAAATCCTTCATTGCAAATGAATTTTCCAATTTTCTTTTGAGCACATTTATTTCCTGCATGTTAGACCCTGCAACAAGCATGTCATCTACATACAATAAAAATATAATAGAGCTACCATCATTTTGATTTTTCAAATAAACGCAATGATCAGAGTGACATCTAGTATAACCTTGTTCAGACATAAGCCTATCAAATTTTAGATACCACTTCCTTGGAGCCTGTTTTAAGACATATGGGCTCTTCTTTAACCTGTACAGTAAATTGTCCTTCCCTTTGACCTCATATCCTTCTGGTTGCTGCATATAGATCTCTTCCTCCAAATCTCCATGGAGAAATGTTGACTTTACATCTAACTATTCAAGATGAAAATATTCTACTACTACAAGACTTAAAATAGTTCTGATTGAAGTCATCTTAACAATAGGAGAAAATAATTCATCAAAATCAATACATTTCTTCTATGCAAACCCCTTCACCACAATTCTAGCTTTGTACCTCTATTTTCCTCCATCTTCTTCCTTAAGCCTGTAAATCCATTTATTCTGCAATGTATTTTTTCATGTAGGCAACCTGACTAAGTCCCAAGTCTGGTTATGCATTAAGGATTCCATCTCTTCTTTCATGGCTAGCTCCCACTTCTTGCTAGTTTCAACTTGCATTGCTTCTTCATAACATTCGGGTTCACCAGAATCAGTCAACAATAAATAATATAATGAAGGAGAGTATCATTCAGTGGGTCTACTTATCCGGATAGATCTTCTGACACCACTTTCAGGTGTTTGAGGTGTCTGTTACTGTGGTGGTGGTTTTGGTTGTTATGGCTATTGATTATTATTATTTTCAGGCAGCTTTACTTTTTCTGTGATCTCATTAAGAACTGTGTATTCTTTGTTTTATTTTTCCTGTTTCTTTTCCTGCAACTGATTTTTATACAAGACCTTTTCATTGAATATTACATCTTTTCTGCTAATGATTTTGTGATTTTCATAATCATATAAGAGATAACCAAAATCATTAACACCATATCCAATAAAGGTTCATTTCTTTGATTTTTTCTCAAGCTTTGTTCTATTTTATTTATTAATATGGAAAAAGGCCTCACAACCAAAAGGCTTTAAAAAGAGTAGTTTACCATTTTACCTATCCATGCCTCCTCTGGAATACCACCATCCAAGGAACTTGAAGGCCATCTGTTTATTAGACAAATAGCAGTATCTACAGTATCTGACCAAAATTGTAAAGCCAATCTTGCATGTAATCTCATACACCTTGCACGCAAAATGATTGTTCCGTTCATCCTTTCTGACACACCATTTTCTTGTGGTGTTCTTATAACTGTCTTTTCTCTGTGAATTCCATGCTCTAAAAAGTACCTATCAAACTCTTTGTTGCAATATTCACCTCCATTATCTGATCTGAGACACTTCAACTTCTTTCCTGTCTCAATCTCAACCAAAGCTTTCCATTTCTTGAAAGTATTAAATACGTCAAATTTATTCTGAATACAATAAATCCAAGTTTTTCTAGTTGCATCATCAATAAAATTAGCATAATAACGAGAGCCACAAAGAGATGATACCTGAGCAGGTCCCCATACATCTCTATGCACAAGCTCTAATTTTTCGCTCTTCTTTTCTTTCCCAATTCTGAGAAATTTGACTCTCTTCTGTTTTCCATAAATACAATTCTCACATAAATCCAAATCCACATTCTTCAAACCCGGCAACAAATTTCTTGAGTGGAGAATCTTCATCCCCTTCTCACTCATGTGTCCGAGCCTATGATTCCATAATGCTGCATCTGCTCCTTTGGAAGTTAAAGCATTAACAGAGTTAGAAATACCATTGCATTAATACAATGTACCAACCTTTTCGCCTTTTGCTATTACCAGGGCTCCTTTGGTGACCTTCCAAGTTTTATCTATGAAAATTTTCACACAACCTTCACCACCTAACTGCCCTGTTGAAATTAGATTTTTCTTCAGATATGGAACATGTCTTACCTCCTTTAATAGCCATTGGTTTCCATTCTGTTGTTTTACAAGAACTTTACCCATTCCAACAATTTTACAGGGTTTATCATCACCCAAACGGACTTGTCCAAAATCTCCTTGAACATATTCATGAAAATATTTCTTATCAAGCGTGGCATGGGATGAGGCCCCTGAATCTACCTCCCAGGAATCAATAACATTTTCGAAAGAAAGAATCAAAGCATATTGTAACACATCACCTATCACATTTGCTTCATGATTTTTTTCTTGATGTGCATCTCCTTCTTTTCCCTTCCGAGATCTACAGTCTTTCTTCAGGTGTCCTCTATTTCCGCATTTCCAACACACTATCCCCGATCTAGACTTGGATTTTCCTTTCCTTGATTTACTGTGATATGCTGAGCTCTTTCCTCTTTCCATTTTTCTTCCCCCAGAACTCTACACTCAAAGCATTACCCGATGTTTCACTGGAGCTTTTCCGTCGCATTTCCTCGCTAAGGATAACACTGACAACATCATCAAAATTTAAAGTACTAGATCCAGAGATAGAGTTACTAATGGCCATAACTAAACCATTCCAACTTTCTGGCAATGAGCACAGAAATAACAGAGCCCTAACTTCATCATCAAATTTTACCCCTACATAACTTAACTAACTGGTAACTATATTAAAATCATTTAAATGGTCTGCAATAGATCCACCTTCTGACATCTTCATATTAAATAATCGTTTCATAAGAAATACCTTGTTTGAGGTTGAGGGTTTTTCATATAATTTCGCCAACGCCTTAATCAAACCCTCTGTTTTTGTTTTGAAATATTGAAGACTACCGACGCCACAAGGCACAACTGTACTATTCCGAGTGCCTTTCTATCAAGAATCTCCCATTCTGCGTCTATCATAGTCATCGACTTATTTGTTTTTCCGCTCAATGGTAGGTACAGATCTTTCTGATACAGATAATCTTCCATATGCATCTTCCACAGCAGGAAGTGTTGGCTATTAAATTTCTCGACCCTAAAATTACCATCTTCCACCATTGGACCCGCTCGAACTAGGAACCCTTGTTTCCTGCGAGTTTATCAGCCAAATAGACCTTTGACTATGATACTAGTTGTTAGAAAATGATATATTACAGAGAAATGCAACACATAAAATATGCGGAAAACACAAGCACACAAAACACATAAAACCAAAGAGACACAAATATATATGGTTTACCCAGTTTGGGCTACATCCACCCCGAAAAGCCAGTCCTTTTTTTCTATTACCTAGCAAAATGAAGAGACACAACCTACAACATATCCACTATAATATCCTCTGTTCTCTCTCACAGTCTCCCTATCTGTTTCTCGCTCTGAGAATACACATACAATACAAAAGCGCAATAAAATACCCTCGTACAAGCGAGGGGTTTCCTTCTAGGTAAAAAAACCCTAAACTAAATATAACTTCTACCATCATATCATATGCCTAAAGAATGGCCCAGATTGAATAGAAATTACTATACTTTTACAAGGCAATTTTATGGACCCCCTAGGCAGCGTTTAATTACGGGCAGCGTTGCCGCCCTATTAAGGTACAGGGGTCCAATGCTATGATACAAAATAGACAAGATAATCAGGCTCCACACCCAACAGTTTCAATGTTTACTCAATTATCGCACCAAGAAATTCTTGCAACAAATTCGAATTGTCCACCAGCACAAAACTCAGCACCACTTCAATATTGCAATCTCTAGTGATCAACATTGCTCTGATACCATGTAGAAATTATACAATATGCATGTATATTACTGGACTCTCCTGATCTAACAAATTAATATTATGTTAAATACAGAATAATTCCACATAATCCTTTGCAAAAATTAAATCGCCAATTGCAAAACACATATGAATCAAATCAATCGCACATAACAAGAATGTTTTACCAGGAAAGCTTAAATATAAAAACCCCAACTATAATATATTATGTATATCAATGGAACATGTAACAATATCATACAAATATCATAGCATAGAGCTCTCAGTACAATCAACAATAGTCACACATTGTCATGCGGAAATTTGCATATCTATGCACCAATTTCTTGCCTCCTGACAGCCTGCCTCCACTGCACAATCCTTGTTGAAGAAGATCACTAAATGAATTCGATCTTGCCTTGCCATTACTGCGTGATCCTCATTGGCATCTCCAATTTCAGTGTAGATGTATTGAATGCATCACTATAGTCACAACTGATAGCCCATCTCACCCTTTCACCTATCTCTCCACTAGGTCTCCATTGGATCTGACATGCAAGTAGTTAACTGATGTATTTTTTCAGTTGCAAGTAAGAAACTACTTGTGAATTAATTAAATAATTAATTCACTCATCTATCACTAGTGTATCTTCAGTTACAACAAGATACAACTAGCACAACTGAGTTTAACTATCGTAACTGATTTAAACTAAATAACTCACATAACTACTCTTCCAGCTCTGTTACAACTTGCCACTATCAGTTATAACAAATTCCTCCATGCATGAGTCCCCAATCACCCTAGGAATTGCGTAATTCATTCAACCCACTGATGTGCCACATCTATTCACTGAAATAAAGTGCTCCAAGAGAATAAGTTGTTGTTTATTGTCTGATTATTATTAAGGGCTAATAATAATCGACATGCATCTATTTTTAAATTAGCGATCTATAAATAGACTTCACCCAATATTCTAAAAATATAAATTCATCCAAAGATAGAATTTTCTCAACCATCTAGAATCAGCATCCTGCTAATTTTAGAATATGCTCACCATTCTAAAAATAGACATACACCTAAAAATAGCCTGTGAGCCCCACTTAGTGAAGGTGCTTAATTTTCACTAAGCTCATCATCTTGTTGAATATCAACACCTTGTGCGTGTGAGCCAGACAGTCACCTCGGGTGGTCAAAGGTGCATACACCGGGCCGTTAATGTCTAAAACTGCACTGGGCGCACTGTAGGTGATAGAATGCACCAGGCCGTTCTAATTGGTATTGGTATTTGCGTGGTGCCCATAGGTCGTATCAATGCATCGATGCATATTATTATACAAATGCATTGGCGTGCAGTATCACACAAATGCACTGATCGTTCTAATTGGTATTGGTATTTGTGCAGTGTCCATAGGTCGTAGAAACCCACCAGTGAGCAATCTCACATAACGCAACGGTGTGTAGTATCGCACAAACTCACGGAGCGTTCTAATTGGTATTGGTATTTGTGTGGTTCCCATAGGAACGCACTGGTGCACTTTAGCATACAAACACACCGATGCACAGTAACTAACATGCACTAATGTTCATTTTGTATTTTTTATAAACATCGACCTGTGAAAGTGCAATTATTTTGACTTTTTTAAATTCATTATTCATCAAAAGTCGACACATATCTTATAACAATATTCATATCAATTAAATTTTTATTAGTGCATTTGAATGTGATGTTTGGATTAATTTTTTATATCATATCATAATTATTGTGATTTTTTAAAATTCATTATTCATCAAAAGTAGACACATATCTTATAACTGTATTCATATCAATTAAATTTTTATTAGTGCATTTGAATGTGATGTTTGGATTAATTTGTCATATCGTATCATCAGATTTCACATATCTTCATTATAATATTTAATCATCCATATTTAATCAGTGGTGTTACATTTCACAGCGACAATGGAGAACGCAATAGAATAAGTTAAAACGTATTATATATATATGAATAAGACACTCTTTGTCATACAAAATGGGATAGTTATTGGTATCCCTTTGTCTTTCAATTGGGACACTATGTCAGTTACATTAAACAAAATGTCTGATTTCACAGACAAATATTTCAAAAAATACAACGCCTTGCTTTGATATCCAAACATAATGATCATCATTCTTCACTTGAACTGGTGTCACTGCTCGAGCTACTTCCATGACTTGGGTTATATTGATGAATGTTTTGTTCACGGTGTTGATTGTTTTCCTCTTCTTCACCTTCCATCTACAAACATAAAAATAAACTGTAATGAGTGTATATACATTGGTGAGAATAATGAAATTTTCAATATTAAATAATATACATCAATGTAAATCGAAAAGAAACGACATACCATAGCAAAAAATGACTCATGAACTATACACATTCTTTCAAAACCAAATTTCATGTCATATTTCAACATTTCATTTGCTGGCGCAGTTCCATACTTTGTTTCCTGCAAGTTTTATACCCCATAACAAATCATATATTTAATATAAAATATTTTTTTGTTCTATTAATTATAGACGAAGCTGAGTAAAATAGATCAATAGATGCTTAAAATTCCACAATTACTTTATGATATGCCAACATATACTGACAACCCATATTTAACCCAATGTCAATCAATTCGTCTAATGGTTCTTCTTTGTATGTTTGCACCTGTTTGAAGATATTCAATGATGATTTTTGTAAAACAACTTAAAATATACAAAAATGAAATCTAGTAAGTTGTTATAAGGAAGTAAAAATTACTCAAAAACTTAGATATCAACCATTTTCTTCCTTATCGTCCTATTTTATGTGTTGAATGGGTTCCATTTTCTTTTCTTTTTTCTGCAAGAAAATAATTGAAAATTAATTTTTAATGCTAAATTGTTTATTTATTTTACCTAATTGAAAAATTCAATGATTACATATTACATTTGAAGAACGTTGTTGTTGAGATGGCTCCTCGTGTGATGAAATTATGTCCATTTCTTTGACCATCTCCTTATACACCTTTTTGGACATTCCTACTGGCATATTTCCGATATCATCTCATTCATCCTTTGAGATTTTCATAATCTTCCTTAAAATGTAACATGACAATAAACTATTTAATTTTTATATTGATATATGAAAAATAAATATCACAAAAGTGATATTTATAAATGATTGATTTCTAGTAATATATACATATAATTCTAGAAAAGCATTTAAATGAATATTACTTTTTCCTTCCTTCCTTTTTATTGTTGTACGTTTTTGCTTATAAAGTCTGACATGTCTCATTGACCAATTCTCTAGAAACTCATCATGTAGTTTAGATAAAATTTGGTTCTTGGAATTATTTGATTGATTTTTATAGCATAAGTGCAAAGAACATCTATACATTCATTCCACTAGATCCCTCAAATTTTTGTAAAACTTTTTCCCCCTTTCGTTAATCTCCAACACCACTCCAAATCAGCTAAGGAGCAATTCATTTTCATTTGCATGTTCTGTTTTTTTTCTTTTCTTAGAACAACATTCCTTTTATGAGTTGTTGGTCCCTGTAGAACATTAAACATATGTGAATTAAGAGATTGTTTGAAACATGTTATCTAATATTTTTAAGTATATTATTGAGGAAAATTTTAAAAATAAACTCATATTGGATCGACATTATTTTTTCATTCACCTCATTCATCCTTTTGCAATTTTTCCATCAAGCTTTTATGCTCTTCTGGTCCTAGATCAGAAATAACCTTATCGAGCTTCGTCATTTTGTGGCTATGCATGATACACAGTAAACAATACATATTAGTTAAACTTACATATAGTTCCAAAATAATAATTTTCATAAAGAATTTACAAAGAACCTGCCATTTTTTATTTTATTGATGTGTTATCAATATTTTTGTTACTTGATCTCTTGTTATCCATTTCTTTATTAATATGAAACTTGTACCATACCATTCATTAATATATTTTATAAATAAATCATAAGCTTTTCAGGTAAAAAAAAATCAAGAAAACAGTGTGCCTTTAATGATGTACGCACCGACATCAGTGCGGCGTGTTCTTATAAACGCACTGCCAAAACAGTAGAAACATCGTACGGTGCTCTCTATCAACAAGGAGAACCAGTGTGTTATATTTTAACCAGTGCACCGATTAACACAGACAAATTAATAAAAAACCTCTAGTGTTAGTTTTTGTAACATATGATGTCGTGGAGGGGGCGGTGCAGCTTATTCTTATAAATGCACCGTGAAAACGGGGGACCACCATATGGTTCTCTCTGTCAACAAGGATACCTTGTGCATTATATGTTAAACGGTGCATCGATTAACACATACATAAAATAATAATAAAATTAAAAAAAATAAACAGTACGTGTGTGGTGCACTATAATGAAATAGCGCATTGGTGCTCTATTTTACATATGACACACGGATTTTAAAAAAAAAAACTTTTTATTTTTTTTATTAAACAATACGTGTGTGATGCACTGTGATAAAACAATGCAACAGAGCATTATTTTACACAGGGCACAATGATTAAAAAATTTCTATTTTTTTTTTAAATTCATGCAAGGGTCGACATGGATTGGGATATGACTATGCAATTCATCCCATTGGTTAGATTTCATAGACCTATATATATATAGCAATACAAACCCTATAAATCTAAAATGAAAATCCATAATTCTGAAATCACAGAAATAGGAAGAAGCAAGGGCAGAAACAAAAAGAATCAAGGGTTTAGCGTAAGAATGGATTTTTTTTATTTTTTTTTCTAAAAATGAACAGTAAATTTAAATTTTTTACTTCCTGTGTAAAAAATACTATAGAAAATGTAAAAAAAACAATAAAATTTAATCACCATATGGTTTGAAATTCTATGCTACAGGGTTTGAATCACTAGAGGTTTGGAACTCTGATTGTTTGAATAGTTTTGTTCAAAATTATTTCACTGCTTCACAGTGCTCTCATGCTCTCTTGCTCTAGGTTTGTCTTGTGCAAATCTCTCCCTGAATTTTTTTGCAAAAATAGTGAAATAATGAAAAGTGTTTACTATTTAAAGAATTTTTTTATGAAATTAGATTTTCGAAAATATTTTTTTTCCCATTTTTCAATTTACCGTTTTTGTTTTTACTTAAAAAAAATAAAATTGCGCTTTTTTTATTTGCGGATATTCAAAACCAGTGCAATTATCAGTACATTAGCATCAATAACAATAAGTCCATTTTGTTGGAAAAATACTAGGAGGGGGGGGGGGGGGGGGGGAGTGAAACAGTATTTTGAGCTAACTGACAAATTTTTAGTTTTCCTTTCTCTTAAAACCATATGTTACATTAATGCATCCAACTTGTATGTCCAGAGATCTTATTATGTCTTTACTTAGATCATTGCATCATTTATTCATCAAATAGATAGTAAGCATGAACAGAAATAACAGAACAAACCATCAAACATAAGCAACACATATGAACACCAGGATTTAAGGTGGAAACCCAATTCGGGAGAAAACCACCGTTGTTGTTATCTCATACTTCAATATTTATTATAAAGAGAACTTCTTACAATTTTATGTTGGTGCATACTTATACCAGCATGCAGGCACCCACCTGCAGAAGGCTACAGCCTTCTCTCGTTTACCAGCCTTTCCTGGAAGGGAGCTACAACCCCCTGTTCTCGTTTACCAGATACCACTGGAAATGAGCTACAACCCCCTCACTGAAGGCTTCGACCCTCAGCACCATTGTGGACCACGATTCATAAATTTTCATACTGGATCCACCAGATTCCACTCGACATACCTTGCTGGCCACCAAATTTATTCATTCATTACACTCACACCAGTTCTTCATGATTTCGTCCGTCATTCAAAACCAAAGATTCATCATCGTCAGATCATTATATCCATCGCGCCACAACATCAAATCTGACGGATATCGCTTGGGAAAATTGCATGAGCAATAACTCGCGATGGCACACCGTACTGGTTTTATTCTTCACGCATCTTCCAAACACAGCCACCGTCCGATGGCATCTTCCCAGATCAACGGCGCACAATAATATCGCTGGGCGTCCTGGGTCGAACTATAACACGCGATGGCGCACAATGACAAGCAGTTTTCCGTGGGTCTCCTTGCCATGTGTCGAATGATTTATGGAATCGCTCCCAACTCCTCAAATACCTCTCACTCCGCATAGGTGGTGCGATGAAAACCATAAACCGCCTTCATTGTTCACTCGGTCACGGTTCCGCTCTTCCACGCAGGGTTCCGTCACCTTTTCAATGTATTATTATAATTAAGTTGTGCTTTAATGTTTTTCCTTTTATTACAGTTCCATTAATAAGTTTAACACTTTCATCATACATTCTTTACACCGATTGCTGCCTTCCGACCTCGACACAACACAATGTCATTATGTCTTCAATTTTGCTATGATATATATAATACATCAACCTTCCATTGCATGTTCGGAGTTTTATCCTGTCACAGTTCCGCTTCTAACTGCACATTCAAGTTCATGATTCCACAAGCTGATCACTGTACTATGGTCCATCGCAATTATAATCTTCGCTACATTCATCATATCTCTTCAACCATTAATTCCTTCAATTTATACACTAAATTTTTAATTTTGAATCCTTGCCACAGGGTTTATGATGTTTACAGACAATGATTCATAGTTTTCCACAGGGACTCAACTAACCTTCCTTCTAAATTCTATCAAGAATATACATATAATTCACAGAAAAATGCAGAACCTTTTTCTGTTTTGATGGCCCTTTTTTTTATACTGTCTCTAGACAACTTTCAATTCACTGCTTGTCCCTGCTCCTTAAATGATACTGCAAACTGTAGATGCACTCTTTCTCTGTTCTTCTCTGCTACATTTAGATGCCAATTCCTTTGCCACATCCTTTGCCATCAATGACAATATTTCCAACACATTTTTAAGGCACCGAAATTACTTTTAGGTGTGTACACCAAAATTTGTTGTTGATTTTTCTAAAATGCAAGGCGAAAATATCATAATTATATCGAATGGAAAATTCTTCAAAATCTAGCTCATTCCATAATAATTCTCCAAGTCCATCACAGAATTCTCCCTATCCATCTCGAGACGTAATATTTACTTCAAATTTTATTTATATTTTCATTATCTAATTGAATTTATGTTTTTTATCCATGTCAATCAGCTTAATAAAATTTATAATGTATACAAATTTGCAGGTTCATGCAGATTTAGAATCGAGTTCAGATGCACAAAATATTCAAACAACTCCAAAACGTCGGAAGCTCTTATCAGGAGCAGCATACCATAAGGCGCATTTGGTAAATGAAAATGGATAGTCGCTTCACCCTCCCAATTGTAACAATATTTCATCTTTCAGCCACAATCCTGGGACAATGATGGTAATAATAATTGTTCGGTATATTAATGTAATTATTTCAACGTCAAACCAATTAATCATGCATTGTTAACGTGCTTACTAATTGATATCACAGATTTTGTACTAATCATGCTCAAATATATTTTTTGAAACTATTAGGATTCTAGTGATGATGAGGGACCTACCTACCATATTTTCTTGCACCCCAATACAATGTCAAATTGAGAGAAGGTTGAATTAAGAGAAAAAATTGGAGAGGAACGATATCAAGAATGGTTGAATCAACCACCTATTCAATTCTCACTACGTCTAGATTCACCAATTAGGAATGACTATAGCAATAGTAGTTCTTCACAAGCTGGAAATGGAGGCAATCAAATAGAGGTTGGTATGGATGATTACTTAAGGGATACGACTACCATGGAGACTTTTTTGTTATATGCATTCCAGAACGATGATCAACTAGGGGATGATACTCATATCGCTGACACTTTTTTCGAAAGCCTTAACTTTTCTTCCACCACCCCTCTCTTTGGACCTAGCGGTCAGTCAAAGTCTACCCAATTGGGGACAACGATGTTACTGTACAACTTGAAAGTAAATTTTGGCTTGTCGAATGCATGTTTCTTGGAAATTTTGAGGTAAGTTACCATAAATTCCTCCCTTATATTTTTAGAAATATAATCACACAATGAACATTACAAATGGTCAATTTTATGAACGTCAATAACTATATCAGCATTAATGTACATTTAATATTTTCCATGATCACCAAATACAGGTTATTCAAAGATAAGGTTCTTTCGAGTGATAATGTCTTTCCCATTAGCTTTGAAGAGGCAAAGAAATTGTTGAAAATGTTGGTTGTTGAGTACATATCATATCATGCATGTCCAAATTATTGTATTCTATATAGAGGAGAATATGCAAAAAAATAGATATGTCCGAAATGTGGGCATGACAGGTATGATAAATCAAAAAATAAGGGTAAATAACGTGGTCCTCCTTTTAAGATATTGAGGCACATGCTTGTAATCCCAAGGATTCAAAGGCTCTTTTGTTGCAAATAATCATCTATGTTGCAGGGATGGCATACCTCACACAAAAGTGAGTTAAGAGTTATGTGAATCCAAACAGGTTCAATAACCATGAAGCATATAGAGGATATATGACCCGAAAACTTTAAGGATGAAGTACGAATTCTATGACTCAGCATAGCCATGGATGGCGTCAACCCATATTCCCTCCAGAGCACCAACTATTTTGTTTGGCTTGTAGTAGTGATCAATAACAATATCCCCCCATGGTTTTCCATGAAGGGTGAACATCTTATGTTGGCTCTCATAGTCCCTGGTAGAAGACAAGTGAAGAATATGGATGTCCACTTACAACCATTGGTAGATGAATTGAAGGAATTATGGGATGGGATAAATGTATACGGCGTATCATGACCCATCACAGCAGAGAGGAATTTTATGTTGTATGGCATATGTGCTTACATGACACATGATTATCCAGGCTTAGGAGTTTTCTCTGGTAAATTACATGTTTATTGATTTGTTTATATACGTAACAATATTCTTTCACATATTAGTTATTTAATTTGTTGTAATTGTTCTAATCTTCATGATATTCTTTAATATGCCATGCATATATATTGTATACAATAATCTCATAGGTCTTGTAGCAAAATGGTATTTTGGATGTAAATGTTGTGGACCTTCTCTGAAATCTAGATGGTCCAACAACCTACGAAAGTTAGTGTATAACTGCTCCAGGGTATTCCTCCCAGAAGAATACCCTTATAGAAGAGCAGCATCCACTTTCAATGGTAAACGAGAGAGAACCCAAAGGCCTCAATTAACGACACCAGTTGAATGGCTTAGAGCATATGAGAGAGAGAAGTAGAAGGAGTTCATAGAATTTTTTTATTCAAATGGGGAGCTTATGTTCGATGATCTAGAATTCTTTGACACCTATGTGAGAAATTTCCCATTGGGATGAAAAGGAAATCTATATTTTATAACCTCCCATATTGGGAGTATCTTAAGATTACCCGCTTATTAGATCCCATGCATATATTTAAAATTGTTTCATCTTCTTTATGGAGGCACATATCATCGAAACAAAGTGACACATTGGTTGTTAGGAAAGATTTTATTACTTCAAAAGCTAAAAAGAAACATTGGCCAAGGCGATTAGAAAATACAGGATCAGAGGCAGGCGTTGGTCCCTCTAATTTGTGGTATTTCAAAGAAGGTGATGCATTAGGGGAATTTTGAGGTCTAAAATGGGCCTCCTAAGAAAAATGTACAACAAAAATAAACTTTATAACAACCAATAGGATTCAATTTGATGATGTCAACCATGGGGGATGATTCACCATTTTTTAAATAAAAGGGTAAAAATATTAAAAAATAATAAAATAATAATACTACTTTTTCAACTCGTATTTTCAACTTATCTCCCAAAATTTTTACTCAAATTTCGAGTGGGAGTACTCATTGGATGCGAAATTTAATTCCACATCCAAGGAGTACCCATGTTGCATACTTTCGATGAACCTTGCTACATGAAAAATGATAAATACATAAATAAATAAAAAACGTGATTACAATCACATTTTTCATGTATTTCTTATTTTTCGTGTAGTAGAACCCATCGAAAGTATGCAACATGGGTACTCCTTGGATGAGGAATTAAATTTCGCATCCAATGAGTGCTCCCGCTTGAAATTTGAGTAAAAAATTTGGGAGATAAGTTGAAAATATGAGTTGAAAAAGTAATTTTTTCATTTTTCCCTCTAAAATTTGATGATGTCATCAAATCTTATTTGATTCTTTCCACTATTATTTTATAATTTCCTTAGGAGGCCCATTTTAGACCTCAAAATTCCCCTAATGGTCCCATGGATTTTAAAGAAAGATGATATTTCTTTGGCAAAAGAATTTATAATGGGTGTGAGGGTGTCATCTTCATACAGGTCTTCACTACGGCGCTGCTTCACCATGGATGACCATTTGTTGCGGTTGAAATCAAATGACCTTTTGAATATTCTAAGAGTGTGTATAATGTCAAAAGAATGATTTTATTATTTTTTATATTAATAAATTTTATCCCATGTAGGGATCATAAAACATAATTAATTTTTTATATTATTGCACGTGTTTATAACTTTGCAGTGTCATTATCCTTTTTTCATGCGTGGATGTGTGAAACGTGAATTCCCCTAAGACCTAGGATGTGTCGTATCTAAATTATCTGCATTTTTACGTTGGATCACATCAAAGGAGATTCATGTGGCTAGCATTCCACGGTGGCGTCAAGAGATAGTTGAGATCGTTTGTATGTTTGAGAAGGAAATGCTGATGAGTTTCATGGACTTGCAGGTTCATCTTCTAATCCACCTAGTAGATGAGATTGAATTAGTTGGGGCAGTTTCTTGTCATTGGATGTTCTTCTTACAGAGGTACATGAAAAAATTGAAAGGTTTTGTTCGACAAAGGGGAAAACCTAAGGGGTCTATGGCAGAGGGGTACATATCGTATGAGTCATTCTATTATGCCAGTGAGTACATTAAGCAGATTGACAATAGACTAGGTGTGGTGATTTGGAACGATGAAAGGGATGAAGACAAAAGAGAAGGGGAGTTTCTCCAAACAAATTGAAAAAGGTGGTCATAAAGAGTAAGCAACTGATAATTTTTCAAATTTACTCAAAGTAAATATTCATGTTGAACTTTCATATAATGTATATATTGATCTCATACGTACTTTTTGTTGGTTTGATTTCATCAGCAAATTTGGAAATTGAAGCAATCAATAAATTTGTTCTTTACAATTCCGAAGCGACACAACTGTGGGTCGCATTGTATGAACAAAATAGGATGAAATGGGATAGCGACAGGAAAGAATTCAGATGGTTGAATGGTATAAGTGTGTCTTATCATGGTCATTTAAATGAAAATATGCCAAAAATATGCCTTAACAATTGGGTCTTTTACCAAGTCAGACAGAAATATGGTGCAACAGTCATTACCCGCATGTTGAAGAGGATGCGCTAAATGTAGGGATTGGGTGCACCCACTCGATAATAATCTATTTATGTACACTTTAAACTTAATAATGCACCTTTGAAATGTAATTACAGCTATATTTCATTTTGTAACTGTTGGGTTATTGTAAGACACATGACACTATGATTTTTTAAATTTTTTATAGGTGCATTTGTTCCCATCTATGTGGGCATATGAACACCATTTTTGCACACAAAATGATGATGATGGACACATGACATAAGACTATGGTGTGGAAGTCAAGTTCGATCAATTTAGTCAATCTAGCCACTATGATCAAAACCTAGTACGAGGGACGTTAGGTTACGTCTGAAAGATACAAGAGATCATTGAAGTGGATTTATCTTCTTTCCAATGTGTTATTTTTAGGTACAAGTGGTGGGACACCTTTAATCGGAATAATGTAAAGGAATATTGCGATAGTAGGCTTATATGTATCAACTCTAGAAATATGTGGGATGAAGCTAAGGAGCCATATGTTTTCCCCAAACACTACAACCAGGTGTTTTTTTACCCAGATGTGTTGGATAGGGATTGGTGGTTCGTATTGAGACATGAACCTATATCAAAGCATATTTTTTAGAACAATAGTGTTAACATGCCAAGTGAGCTAGAAGAAAATGAGGGTGATCATGAGAACCGAGAGTGATATGGTACATGTGTTATTTCATCATTTATACTTTTTAATATGGGTTTTTATAAAGAAGAGGGCTTAATTACCTTATAACTAAGACTCTTTATTTCGAAACATTATAATATGTATTTTGAATTAATTGGTAATTTGCATTGTGTTAATGTTAAAATCATTTCACTTGATAATTTTCAATTATGTTGATCTCGAAAAAAATGGCGTACTGTATAAAGTTCCTTTTTTTTATGTAAGATCATAATAAAATAATGATAATTATAAATTACATGAATTTATTTGCATTATTTTCTAAACTTTATTATGTTACAAAAATTCATATTATTCTAGATTTATTATTTTACAATTATTTATATTCATACAATTTTACAATTTTACAATTTCACAATACAATTACAATTACAATTTTAGAATTTTACATACAATTACAATTACAATCATTTCACATTAATACAATTAAAATTTTACAACTATTTTACATACATTTAGAATTACAATTACAATTACAATTTTACAATCACATACAATTACAATTACAATTTTAGAATTTTAAATAAAATTACAATTTTACATATATATACAATTACAATTAAAATTACAATTACAATCATTTCACATTAATACAATTAAAATTTTACAAATATTTTACATACAATTACAATTACAATTACAATTTTACAATTTCACATACAATTACAATTACAATTTTAGAATTTTACATACAATTACAATTACAATTTTTTTTTTTTCAGCAGAAAAAAAACGTCTGGTATATATTAATGTACCAGTGAAAATGTCCAAAATGTTTCTAACAAAATAGTCTAGATGTGTTCTCAATATAGATATACAAAAGCATACGTCATTCTGTAATTCCAATGTCATCACCACTATGTTGCGCATAGTATCGAACCACCATTCATATACAAAAACGGATAAGTATTCCCACTTTCCTGTCTTTCGTACTTCCTTTTTCCTGCCTTTCTTCATCACCCGGTATTGTTGTCTTCTCGGTAGTATGCTAAGCATTATAAATACTCCCTACCAAAATAATTTACCTGAATATTACCCATTACAGTCACATTGTAATTTCTCTTGTGTACCATCAAGCCAAATTTTATTTTTGTACAAATCGGTAGATAAGTCGAATGCAAGTAATTAGAAGAATTTAACAGTGCCTCTAGCCCCTGTACCTGTAGCCTCTGAGAGTTCATAGTGCATCTCCCCATGAATACCTCTAAGACCCTTATTCGATAACCAGTCAGATGTCATGTTTTTCTCCCTATAAATATGAGTGAAAGTAATGTTGGAGAAGGTTCTTACCAATTTGTTGATCATGTCAATCCAAGATGATAGGTGAATAGGAGCCAATTGATTTTTGTGGTTGAGATGATTGATCAAGATCTTTGAGTCCCCAAATATCCAAATAGTGCCAATGTAAAGTTGTTTTGTGAACCAAAGGAGACCCCATGATGCCAGATTTTCCGCCCTGGTATTGGTCTCGTGGCCTCCGAACCAATGTATCTTGTAATGACATAATGGATTTATTATCAACCATGCCTCGCACCCACACCTACCATTTTGTGTTGCCTTGTCAAAAAACCCTGCTGGATAGTGGATGTCATGAGGTCATAGTCTAACAGATAAGTCACAAATTCACGATCCACATTGGTGGTGTGTGATTGTTCGTGAAGATCCTCATATTTCTGCATATCCATATTCTCCAATGTAATATAAGTGGGATGACCTGGAAATCCTTACACTTTGCATACCACCATTGTGTACACTCATATACTATCTGATAATCATGTTCGTTGAACTTGAAATTTCTACATAAAAGAGATCTGACCTCCCTCGAGTATGAACAGTTATAAAATATATACTGATTATCATCATCCGCATTCATGCATAGGGCACAAATCATTGGGCCAATCTTACCTCTTCATTTAATGTTTTTCCATGTTAAATTCTTGTCCTTCCATATGCACCATAGAAATATGATAATTTTTTTCTTTGTCTTCTCCTTCCATAATTTTGCAAACCAACACTTTTCTGGCAAACCACATTGTATGTTGATCATCTCTAGATAAGTCTCCCTCGAGCTGATAAGGCCCTTATATAGACACCCTCCCCAAGTGATCTGATCTCCTTCTGGGGACTGTCACCATCCCATTTCCCTTATTGTGTCTATATAATTCGACCATTCTAAGGCTTCATCTCCCTGAAGCCCCAATTTTGTTGCACTTTTCCATCTGGGTGTGTCGTCCTGTCACTGTTGTATAACCTATGCAAATAAAAATATTCCTTTGTTGTGTAATTTTTATCTCAGTTGTTCACCCATCCTGATATCCACTGGGAAACCCCGAATGTTTCCTTCTCTGACCATGATATTTTGTCCATTACCAAAACTCCATTTAAGATGCTTTTAAATCATGGCCACAATTTTTTAAATCCTCTCCATATTTCTAACCCCTTATCCACATCCTGCCACCTCGTAAACAATATATCTTCCAAGTCTTGTGTCATCTTATATTTGTATGTGATGATATCATGCAAATTCCTTGTGTATGCATGCATCGCCATAGAGATTTCATGAGTATCAATTTACCAAAATCATCAATGTTCAAGATCCCCCAGCCTCCTTTGTCCTTTGTCTTCATGATAAGATCCCATCTTGCAATGTGGTATTTCTTTTCCGCCCTTATTCCATCCCACAAGAAGTTGGTAACTTACGTCTTAATCCTGTTATGTATGATTTTTGGAATCATGAAGAGATGTTCCTAGTATACTGTGAGTTTTTGTAAAACAGATTGGATAAGGGTTAGCTTCCCCCCCTTAGTCAACCATTTGAGTGACTATCCATTTATCCGTTTGTGTTATTTGTCTACGATCCACTGCCAATATGCCACCCTATATGTCGAAGGTTTCAGATGGAAGCCCAAGTAGTTAATACCCTTAGAAATAGGTCTTAATTGGAAGTTAAATATAGTTTTGATATGTTCAATGTAGTGGATGTCCCCCTCTGAGAAATATATGCAAGATTTATCACCACTAGAAAGCATCCCCGAGGCTGTGCAAAATTTTTGGAATATGTGATGTAGCCTTTCCCATCACTCCCGAATCAACAGCCCGAACATCATCACATCGTCCACAAATAGACTATGGGAAATATCCCAGTTTTTAGTGATCTTAATTCCTCGAAAAGCTCCCATAGACATCTCCTTGTTTATCTTAATGCTCAGGGCATCCATAATAAGTAGAAAAAAGAGTGGTGATAGGGCGCAACCCTGTCGTAGTCCCCTCCTGAGTTTAAAGAAACTAGATGACAATCCATTGATTAGGATGGTCATCGATGTATTACATACACAACCCATGACCCATTCAACCATGTCCCTATGAATTCCAATCTTATGGAGAACCATTCTCATAAATGCCCAGTTCACCCTATCATAGGCCTTACTTAGGTACACCTTCATTATAACAGTCTCCCTCTTCCTACTATGCATAGTGTGCATTATCTTCTATACGGTAGCAATTGCATCATGTATTAGATGGTTTTTTAGAAAACCGAATTTTTATTTTTTGATATGGATGGATAGGACCCACTTTATTATTTTGGCTATCAACTTCGATGTGATTTTATATAGTGTATTTCACAGGGATATGGGTCGATAATCGTCGAATGATGACAAGCCTTTTCTCTTATGGATAAGGGTCAGGAAGGTTGAGTTAATATCCCCCCATATTTTTACTTCCTTTCTAATATCCTCAACCATATTTGTAAGGTCCCTCAATAAGATGTCTGAGAAATGTAAAAGGAAGTCTGGTGTCTAGCCATATGGTCCTGGACTCTTATCCAGAGTGAAAGATTTTAGAATGCCCTCCACCTCCTCTATGTTGGCACATTTGTATAGGTTCTCATTTTCCTCCGTAGAAAACATCAGAGGATATTCATGAATGACCTAGATTTGATCCTCCACAAAAGAGCCCTCTCAAGCCTTATTCAAATTCTCAAAGTATTTAACAGTTTCTTTTTTAATCTTATCAATAGTATTGTAAATGTTCCCATCACTCGTAATTTTCCAAATAACATTTTATAACTTACTTCCATTTGTGAATGAGTGAAAATAATTCATGTTCTGGTCTCCCTCTTTAAGCCATATGGCCCATATTTTTAACCTTCAAGTGTGTTCTTGTATGAGAATATTTTTCCTCTTTTCAGACTCCAAAACTTTTATGCTTTCTTAAAATTCGTCCAACTGAATAACTTTGTCAAGTTGTCCTAGGAGCTTATTCATCTGTGTGGAGATCACCTCCAATCTGTGTCTCATTAGTCGCTTCTTATCCCTTTCCAAAGTCCTTATCTTTTTTTTTAACCTCCTCAAAGAGTTAGAAAGGTAAATCATCGAAGAAGACCCATCCTCTCTTCTATTCGAATTAAAGAAATCCCAAACTAGATTATTGAAATCCCCATCTACAAGCCAAACATGTTTGAATTTAAAGGGGCACCTCTACATATTCTTTTCAAAATGCCACTCTAGTACAATGGGACGGTGATCTGAGACCAAGAGGTCCTCCAGCCTTGCATATACAGCCCCCATCAATAATAACCGTTCATCCTGTACCAAGATCATGTCCAATATTTTTGAAATGAATTCACCTCCTGAATGACCATTATACCAATTTGGGCCCATATTATAAGGAATGACATCCCTCAAATGGTTATCATGAAATAAATCTCCAATGTGAACTGAAAATGGGTCAAGTCTCCCCAAGCCCCAAATATCCTTACTATGAAAGTACGGTTCATATCTCCCACAATGATCAAATGGTCAAGGGATATAATGCCACATATATGCATTTTATTCCAAAATAACTCCCTGTTTAGATAAGGAGCATAGATATTAATCAACAAGATCTTGTGAGAGTGTCCCCGAAGGTGACCAGAAATGATAATACCACCAAAAAATGAATAGGCCTTGAAATATTCCCATTTCAGAACCCAGAGGACCGCCAGACCTCTCGATCTCCCCTCTACATCCTTCGCATCCGAGTGCCACGCTGGATACATAGCACGGAAAAAAGAGATAGTCCCGTCAGCCGGTGCCATTGTCTCTTGCATGAAAATTAGACACGGGTCCAATTGATGATAAAACTCCTGCAAGGACACATATTTATCCCGTCCCCCCAGCCCCCATATGTTAAGGGAGCAGAGGGTCATCAAATAACCAGCTTGGAGGGCTCCAATTCTCTAAGGACCCTATCCAATGCCAAAGTGATCGAGACATCATGAAAATTACCACTGTAAGGATTGGGAAGATTGACCTTAGTGGATAAAAACCTTTTTCTATGACGAGGTCGACCCCTTCCCTTTCTTATGGTTATGTTGGATGCAAAAGAAGGGATGATAATAATGGGAGGTGATATGGGGCGACCAGTATGGATTGTTAGGGGATCCAGTTCCACATCAGGTATGTTAAACAGGGATTCGATATCACTTCAAATCGAATTATGGTGTGAAATGCAAGTATCTCCCCCCCCCCCCGATGGGTCTGAGGACAGAGTGGTCATTGGAGAATTGGATGGTAAATCCTCAAGAAGGTTCAAATGCGAGTTATCGAGAAGGGAAGGAGGAGACATATGCTAATCAAAGGAGACATCTCAAGTAGCTTAAGGTCCCTCCCCCCCAACCCCAAAGGAAGATGACCGATGAATATGTCGTTTCCCCAACCCAACCGACGCAGTCAAACCCCCCGACATTCCAGCATCAAAAGAAGGAGGATTAGATACAGTAGGATTCTTACCCAAATAAAGCGTTGAATGAATAGAAGACCTCTAGATTCTCATCGACTCCACATGGTCAGTGAACACCAACTCCTTCCCCTTGTCATCCTGCTTTGTCGGGTGCATCGTCCCTCCATGTCGCCACATCTTACAGTCCTTCATTAGATGGCTTGTCTGATGACAAGTATGACATCAAAAGGGAAGTTGCCAATAATCAATCACTTGTCTATGAATCCTCTGCTCCCACTCTAGGTCGACAAAAGTCAATAAACCACCCAGAAAGGATAGTTCCACCAAAATATAGGCAACTCTCTTATCAAAAATCCCCAAGAACTTCGGATCAACGTATATGCAGGTGTTGATATTGTTTCAAATGGCCAAGAGAATCGCCATAGACCAGAATTCTAATGGGAGGCCAGGAAATTTCACCCAAATCAAATGGTTAGGAGGGGTATCACACGTCGGGTTGAAACCCACATACCATTTATGTAAAGCGAGGAAACACCTCCCATTAACCCATGTCCTCCTGAAAACTTCACCCAAATCCTCCGTCTTCAAGAAATGGAAGCTCCACCATCCATTCTGGAGCCTACTGATCTTGGGTGGGTATCCTAATATTTTATCCCAAGCTTCAGTCAGCCACTGAAATAAATCAATTTTGCTTAGTTTTTCAAAACACCATCTCCCAACTAACGTTCAGGTATGGAGGCTATCAGCCCTCTCCCACATAATATCATGATCGAGGCTTAACAATCTGCCATCTTCAGCGAGTTTGAATGGTTTGTCGCATTGGGTTCTTAGACATTGTCGGGTGCCCACATTATGACAAGGATGAGACTCACAGTCCAAAAAAATGGAGATTGTGCATGCTTTGTTCGAATCCTTAAACTTCAGTGTCTTCTGTGAAGGAGAACCCAAAACTCACGCAGAAGATAGTAAGTGTAATTATTCAGTCAGTGTAATGGATGTCAATCCCTTCTCCGCCACCTTTACCGCATGCATAATGTCATCGGTAACCACCTCCCCATCCAATGCCTCTAGGTACAATGTAAGTCTTGCCATGTGTCCCAGCTATGTCAAGGATGAATGTACTCTAGAATAGATGGAAAGTAAATAATGGTCGTCAAAAACATAAAATATCATATCCATGCTTTAAGGTAAGTATCCACCGGGAGAAAACAATCATTTCACATTAATACAATTAAAAATATACATCTATCTACACTATTGTCAAATAACTACTATCACATACAAATCTATCTACAAGCTTCACATTAAATGAACATATATAATGTTACTATGAATTCTAATCGCAAGCGTACGAAAAAAATTCACTTTAGTTGTGCATAAAAAATAGCCCTAACATCAAAGATGGCTTTCAATTTCCTTAGATCTGCAGTTAGTTATCAAAATAAATGCTACAAAAATCTAGATCTATGCAGTTAAATACATTAAACAACAAATAAAAAGCAAGAGTTTCTCCATGCATCCAATGAACAAGACAATAATTTTTAAATAATTTTTTGTATTATGACACCTAGGAAGGGAACATAGAAATATGCTACTAGTCCACCTCAATGGGATGGGTTCTTGTATGTCCTCGGTGCTTCAGATATAATATCTATCTCTCTTTATGGTGTATAAAATCCAAACAAAAATGGAACTCAAGGGTAGCTCACAAGAAAAAAGTAGAAAAATATGAAAATGATAGAGGATCAAAGTCAGACCAATAGTATAGATCCAGAGTGATCTTTAGGCAACAAAAAGTGGTGAAAGAATGGAAAACCCTTCTATTTATAACAAAATATTGATTTAGTCTAGATATTGGTGCATAATTAAAATATTTTTAACCAAATATAGATCCAACTATTATGGAATATTTTATTATTTATGTAGGAGGGAAAATGAATTTGAATTTGGTCAAATCCCTTTATTTGTACATAATAAATAAATAAATGATTTATTTATTATTTTAAGAATGTAGTTGAGTAATAATTAAATAAATAGTGATTTATTCAATTATTTATAAATGATTTAGTCAAATTTAACAAGGAATATTATTTAAATAATGTTTTAAATAATTATTCCTAGAAAATAATAAGATAAATAATGATTTATCTAATTAATTTTCCTGTTTTGGGTTAGATATGACCAGGAATATAAATTAAATTGTGGTTTAATTAATTATCCCTTGAGGAAAATCAAACAAATAAGGAATTATTCAATTATTCCTCATAGGGTTTCCTGTTTAGACCCTATACAACTTAATAAATTATGGATTACTAAGTTATTTTTCATAGTAAAAGCAATTTTACTAGGGTAAAATTGGTCTTACATGGTGTACTTTGTTCCATCTAATAGTAACATGTTAGATGACCAAAAAATAGTGTAACAGGTTGCCCCCAGCGTGCGAGCATTAGGAGCTAATCGTATGACTGAAGTACGTTGTAAGAACTCAATCACTAGACACCGAAGGGGGAGTCAGAGAGAGAGAAATATAAGGTAGACTAAAGCACAAGAGGACAACACCTTGAGGAGGTGAGACTTACAAGTGTGACAAGTCTGTTTTATGAGTGAGTACTTGTTCTACGTGAGGCGGGGGAGGCATACCTATGCTTGCTGAGATAACAAAGTACAAATAATAATGATGCATCGAGTAAACAAGGGATTGAACTATATAGTACATGATGGCATAAACATGGGCCAGATTAAAACATGATAACTGATCCCACATACATATTGTAATCTGAGTACATGAGATATAAGTACAACTAAAGATTCCCTGTAAAACAGGAAAGGGCTCTGAAAATATGAATGATACATGAAAACTAAAAGGCGTTGCAAGTGACTGAGGCTGGAACCATCAAATATATGGAGTTGCATCCAAGGTTGTAGTAGAGATGTCATCCAGGCATGTTGGGGGCTACCTGAAGGGCCACCCCCTCATGAGGTCTGAAACATCTCACACACACCTGGGAATCACTGGTACAATCTGTTGCATCACTGAACCATCAAGTATATGGATCTTGATCATGCCATAAGGAGATGGAGCTGAGAAACAATCATGTCAAAGGGAAATAAAGAGTCCCTTTTCCTGATCCGAGGCACTGAAAAAGAGTGGAAGCTAGAACCAAGGTACACCTCCCTCTAGACCTTTCTTTAGGATTGAGTAATCTGATGTTGACAAAAGAAGGTCTACCATAGGTGAGGCAATAACGGATCCATAACTAAGGCGCGAGGGATAATAGTAGAGTTACTGCTAGACTGACACCAGGGATGATGGTGGAATGAGGGGTACTGAGTAGCGGGCTGAAGACTTCCCTTGTTAGAGCATAAAGGCCATGGATGACCTGGTAGTTACTGACTCAACACCGAAGGGGATAGGGGACAGTATGACTGAAGGCCAAAATGTGCAACATGAGAGAGGAACAAAGAAATGAAAGATGGAGGACTGTAGTGGGATACAATGGGACTTGGTACAGACTCCATGGATGCGATGGTGACTCAACTCGTATGCTCTAAACAAGGGCAACTCAATGATGCTACCACATATAACAGGCCTGGTGGGGGCCATAAAAGCATGATTACAAGATGGTTACACACGACGAAAATTGAAACGAGCATGGAAAAGTGTGAAGGCAAGATGGTGCCCCAAGTATAAGTGTTTCAAGAAAATAAATTCGATTTTGAGAAGCAGTGAAGTATCAAATCACAAAAAACGAAAGGATATCCATTTGAGATCTCGATAAGAGCTTTCCAACGGTGCATATAGTTTGTCAAACCGAGCTACGGTTTGGTCACAGCTGGCGAAAGAAAAATCTGGGGTGTTTCTTTTGATAAGGCATTTTCCCTCCAATTTGATTCATTTACAAGTGTAGTTGTTGTAAATGTAGAGAGGAGAAAAGGCCCTAAATCTTGCGGCGATCATAGCAGACAAGCTGACCGTTGGAATCAAGATTCGTCAATTGCAGGTAAGAGGCCTAACCCTACTCTTTCAAATCAGTGGATTAAAAGTTCATTTTAGGCACCCAGAGCTCAGGAACAAAACCATGCTCTTCTTCACGGCCGGGTTGCACTTTTTGGGGCATTATCTGCAACCTAGGTAGTAGGATTTGGGCAAAAAACTGCGACCTGTCCCAGGAATGGCCTGAAAACTACGACCTATTAGAGAGAGGGATTTTTAGTGTTGTTTTTAGCTGAGAACTGTGATTTTATGGTTATGATGCAGTCTTTCTTTTCTATACACTGAAAAACATGATTTTTTTTTTGCAGATATGGCAGAGTTGAGGGTCAACTTGAGAGAGAGAGAGGCCTAGACACACTACAATATGAGATCCGAGAGGATCATGGTGTCTGTGCTGCATTGGAAAGGTTTGGGTTTCTAAAGTTTGTGGAGAACCCTTTGATGAGAGCAGGAGAGCCCTTGTTAGCCCGGATTGTTAGTTATTGGGATCTGGATCATGAGATCTTTATAGTGCAGGGGCACCAGATCATGCTAACTATCCAGGATATATATTCCCTGACTAGTCTCCTGCCACTTGGGATGGTGGGAAACACACAACCAGTGTTACCGTGATAGTGGAACATTATGGAGTTTGTAGAGGGCCATTGTTGACCAGGTCTCCATGTGAAAGGGAAACAGATACCGATCAAAGATCTAGAAAGGTTAGAGACTTGTGTTGTGGCCATAATGGTGTTGTGTATCCTAGGAAATCAGGCACTCCACCACATCATTGGGGGTCATATGATGCTTTTTGAGAGTGTGTGGAGTGGGACCTACTATAGGTGGGCCCAAATGATGTTGTCATCGTTGAAACGATAGTTTTCACTATGAAAGCGGAAGGTGACCCATGATTGTGCATATGGTACAGTGCTTTTCTCTCTCTTCTTTGAGAACATCCTAACACTTTGACCTCGCATACAGATCTAGGATGGGCGCCCGGGAGAGCCCAAGATGCGCTGCTAGGGGTGGATAATGTGTAGAGGGGGAGGTGGGGTAGTTGGGTTTTTGCTCGTTGGGATCAGATGCCACTATACATAGATTAATATCCCTATAGTGGGATGAGTTATCATGGGGACTCATACTTTCCATTGCTGCCAGGTCGAGCATGGGGGGCCTGATGGAAAGTGACAAGTTGCTTATCTTTTATGTGCATTTTAAAGTTTCAGAATATTTTATATGGTATTGATTCATTTGGTTTTGGTATGCAGATACAGAACCGGTGAAACCATCTAGGTATATAGGGCAACCTGTAGTATCAGGAGTTGTAGCACCTAGTGGGTCGAGGGGTCTGCAAAATGAGGATGCATTTGCCCTCCTGGAGGACATCCGTCGTAGATGTGAGAGGCTACTAACCAGTGTTTCAGAGCATGACTGGCAAGATCTTGACAACCAGTACATAGATCCATGTATTGGTCTACCTTTGGAGTGGCGAGGGGTCATGCAGTGCATGGCGATGGCTGAACAAGGGATGCATGATCTATGAGAATCCAAAGCCGATCCATTGGCCTGGGATCCTCCAAATAGTGATTAGATGTAGGGGCATGAGGTGCCCCAGTTTTGATTTCTGTAACATGTTATGGGCATGTCATATGTATCATAGTTGATGGACTCTAAAACATTTTTAACAACACATATAATGGATATGAATTGTTTTATGTTTTATTGTTATTATCTTGTGTTAAATGTGTGTGATAAATTAAAATCTATAATATTGTTTTCAATGTTATATACATAGTGATTTTGTGCTCTAGTTACATGACTGAACGTAATGATTTCAAATTCACGCATCAAAAGCTTCACTCGTAAATATCTTCTAAAAAGGATAGGCTTATGCACATGATAAACACCATTCAATTGCATGACAAGCAACAAAGAATATAAATGAACATGAAGGTGGAGGATGCGATGGTCAAGGTCATTGACTAACAAGCCTCTCACTGCATCATATTCGACCTGATTATTGGTGGTAGAACCAATACATATGTCGTTAGAGAGGACAAGTGAATGTAAGGGGGTGAATATGGCCCATGTTTTCGAGGCGAGATTCTAGGAGTAGCGATTTAGAACATTGGCATAACTGATATACGATGTGGACCGGGGGTCCATATAAAAGGTGCCACAAGACAAAAAATGAGAGGACGATCAACAATTCTGGCAACCTGAATGCAAGGTAGAAATCAAACAAGCACTACTAGAGGGAGTTCTCTGGGTAATATTTCTACCACCTGCACACTGAAAGGTGGATGGTGTGGGGGAGCTATCTTGGGGGAACCTTTTGCTCAGGTCACAAAAGTCACCATAGACACAGATGGTGTCATTCCTCTTATGGGCGGGAAATATGAAGGCAGGGGTGGAAAAGGATTCCATGATGTCTTCATCATAGTAGAAGATGGGGTGACTGGTGGAAGGGTAACCACATGATGCGGCAAATATACCTGAATCATCATCATAAGAAGAGAGGTTCACATGTGCATCGTCACGGGGGGTGACAGAAGAACAAGTAGATAAGGGATCCATCGATGTTGAGCCTAGGGTGATCGTTGAATGGAGGTCAAGAAAAACAAAAGGGAAAGTCCAGAGGGGTCTTCCACTCTGGATCTCATAGAGGATGACAGGTAGAGGATAATGGTTGAAGACTTCGTCATCTCGACATTGGGAGGGGGAATTTCAATGGGAGCAGATGTATCCTCAGGTTGGGCCGAAGCATACTGTGCAAGTACGGGAGAGGCAGACTCGTTCTGTTCAGTCTCATATTCTTGAACTACTTCCAAAGAGGCAGGGTAATGCTTGAGGCAGGGACAGAGATGGGCATAATGGCCATGGAGATCACACAAAGCATAAGGGTGGTTGGTGTGAATAGTCTTGGGGTTCTTGGCTGTAGTCATTAAAGTAATAGGGGATTCAGGGACTTTAGACTCAGGAAACACGACATTGACCATGGGCTTGATATGAGGCAATTCAGGACAGTTATGGGTGGCATGACTAATAACATCACACAAAGCACATGGAGGGGTACGCTTTAGAGGCTGGGGAGGAGCAGGGGTTTTCTGGGCAGCCTTGTCCTTAGGTGCCTTCTTTCAAGCTTTTCCTCCCTCACCTGAAACTTTTGCAATAGGAGTGGGTTCCTGTTGAGGTGCGTGAGGCACAGAATCAAAGGGAGGGGTCATGGTGACCGGTTGGACCAGGATCAAATTAGCATAAGGTTTGGGCTGACCAAGTGGGATAGTGGTTGGGGGATCAATGTACCAGACTGGGACCCCTAGGGCCATGTTAAAAAGAGACAAGGTAGCCATAACAGGTACTGAAAATACTCCAGGAGGGGGAGCAAGAAACAATATCTTACTGGATGGGTAATGTCCAGGCAAGATGGATCCGAGATGGTTAAGGCTAAGGGGAACTATTCCAGGAGAGTAGATAGGATCATGGACACCAGTTGCGGATGAGGGGCCTTGAGGAGGGGGTCCTGAAGGCTAAGTCGAGGTGTTAGGAATAGGTTGAAGAGGGTGGGGTGCTGACTAGTCGAACCAGTCTGTTTGAGGTTGGACCGAGATGATTGCATCATGCAAACATTCAATGAGATAGGGTCAGATATAGGAGGAGTAAGACCAAGGAATGAACCAAGAAAAGAGGAATCTTTATAGACTCTAGGTGAGACACTGGTCGAAGGTTCGACTATTTTTTTATTGGCCATCGTAGAGATGATGGACTCAGGGGAGGTCTAAGACTTTGGTCCGTAATATGTCAACTGGTTTATGGTGAAAATATTTCCATTGTGAGGAAAGAATATCTTACAGTGAACCGTATATGGGACAACAAACATCGCATAAGTGTAGCTAAGACCCAATAGAAAGTTGTAGTCTAAAGGGGCATCAATGAGTTCTACATCAACACAAACAGAATTTCCCGCAAGAGTAATAGAACAATTGCAGAACATGCCAAGGGGATGGGAAGAGTGGCCATCCCATTATTGGAGGGTGATAGAGGAAGGGGATAACTCAGGAGATCTGAGTTTCTTCCAAACTAAAGCAGACATCACACAGGTGGATGCCCCCTTTTCAATGATACAATGGGAGACATTGGCATTCTAGATCTTGACAGGGATTTAGAAGACGACGGAAGCAGGAAGGGAGGGATGTTCTAACTGGTCAACATTGAATATAATCAAACTATCACCTAAAGGATCCACACTACCCATAGCAGTTAGTAGAGATTTTATTTGTGAAGGGCATGACTGGAGGACTTCCAGCGTTGACATGGCGGCAGGGGATTGCACCAAGTCATCTACTATACTATAGGAGTGGGAAGCTTTACCAAAAGCAGTGTTTCAGCGTAATGGTCCCTTGGGAATCTTGGTATGAACCTCTAAATTAGGCTGAGGGATCAGTTAAGGACCATTGGGTGTCGAAAGAGGCTCTATGGGACCTAAAGAAGGGGGCTCGGTAGCAGACGTAGCGGGGGACTTATTGTACTGACAAGATCAAGTCTGAAGGTTGAGGTAAACGATAGTGGGTTGGCTAGAGTTCATCATGAGGACCTGGTAATCAAAGGTACCAGATGGAGAAGGTTGACTGGCCACCTGACTTTCAGGGGGTTGGGCAACCACAAATCCTTGCTGGGGGAAAGGATTGGTAAACACAGCTAGTTCGATAGGGACAGCATTGGGAGGAACCGAAGGGGAGGCTTGTTTTCCTTGGGATGCTGCTTGAGCTTCCCAAATCTAAAGCATTTGGGGTAAAAGAGGAAAATCATGGGTGTTGTGACCATAGACATCACAGCAAGAACAAGGTTTATTCATGTGAATGGGTCTGACCTGCTTGGGCTGAGTGCCTTGTTGTTGGGTTGCAGTGTTAGGTGCATTCCCTTGGGGATTGTTTCCTGGATTACCTAGGGCAGATTGGTTTTGGTTGCATTTCCTCTTATTTTTGGAAGTAGAAGGATTAGTCTCACCCTGCTACGCATACACCTAACCCTGAGGGGGTGGTGGTTGTTGTTACGGGGCTTGAGAAGGCAATAGAGGCTGAGGTGCTAATGCTGGAGGAGTTGGAGCACCAGGCTGTGGATACAGATAATAAGGAGGTTGGGAAACATTGAGGTAAATAGGTTGGGCAAAAGGAGGAGGCATGTCGTATCCTGGATACATGCTACCGAGAGGGGGAAAAGTTCTGGAGGAGCTAGCCCCTCCCTGAGGGAAACCATAACACATGGGAGGATGAGTGTGTGGATGTGAAAGGGCTCCAATGATACCATCGGTGGCATGGGATGTGCTCGGTGTGTTGGCACCACCGAGTCTATGGAGATTAGGTAAGGTGATATAAACATAACCAGGTTGTGCGTAGATCAGGTCATATTTCAATGCAATCTAGAGAGCAGCTTCCTCAGTCTAAGGGAAGTGAGATGCAACATATTTTTCCAATAACAGACAAAATGGATCTAAGGAACCATTCCATGTATACATGGTCTTCGAAGGTAGGGGCTCGACATAGGCTCTTTCTTCTCTACCATTCTTAGACATGGTCAAATAGGCAGGTCGGAGACAATTGACGGAAAGAGGTCAATATTTCGGTACTAGTGTCATAGCGAAGGGGAAGCTGGAAGTAAGACAGAAAATCCCTGGAAAGAGTTGCAAAAGTAGTATGAGAGAAGGAGGCCTAGTCGACATACCACTAGGAAGCTTCTCAATTAAGCGTACCCTGGAATAACCGAAGATGGAAAGAATCATCGGTGATGAAGTTAGATGAACACCACATGTGGAAAGAATGAACATGGTTGCTAGGATCCTCTCCAGCAATTCCTTCAAACTTGGGGATGTCTGAAGGGAGCTTGGTTGGCATATCAGGCCAACCAAGATCATGGTGTATGGGGTCATTAATCAACTAGCTAAAATCAAAAAGATCAAGGCCTGCCATATAAGGGAGAAAGGGAGCAGCCAGGATAGTTCATGTTGTGACACCACTAATAGCATTCCCAGCATTAGGGTCAGGGCTTCCATAAGCGTTAGGTCCTGAACCAAACATGGTGAAGGTGAAAGGTGGAGGAGAGTCGGGAATATAACTAGAAGAATAGTCAAAATGGGTTCTGTTAGGTCCCCAAATTGCTAGTGTAGTCCCTTATTGTTATTAGTGTATCCCCCTTATTGTTATTGTTGTACCCCTGTAAACCCCATATTGTTATTATTGTTCCCTTACATTATTATTGTTAGGTCAGCTAGGATTATATTGTGACCCCATGGACTCCTATATATAGAAGGAGGTTCTGTCATTTGTATCATCAAAGAATTGCTCATTTATGTAATGTTTTTTAGTTTTCCCCCTCGAAGTGGCTGATTTCTAAGGTGTTGATCTCTCCTTTCTTCTATTTTTGGAGCTGGTTTCATAACATTTGGTATTAGAGCTTTGGATTCTAGGGTTTCGTTGTTCCAAACAGGTCATCATGGAATTTTTTCTATAACTATTTTTATACAAAGGTTCAAAAGCTGAAATATTTACAGAACAAATCAGAAATCCTAAGGAATGTCGTGTAAAACTTTCAGATCTTGGTTCCCAATATTTTTAGAGATATGATCTGTGGAAGTTAGGGTTTTTTCAAGCTCCCGAATTTCACCTAAACATGACATTGTGGAATTTTCACTATAACTTTTTTTTCTACAAAGTTTCAGATGCTAAAAATTTTATAGAGCGAAGCTGAAATACTGAAATTCCTGTAAAATCATATCTTGGTTCACACTATTTTCGGAGATATGATCTGTGGAAGTTAGGGTTTGTTCAAGCTCCCGAATTTCATCTCAAAAAGGTGACCCTAGGAAAATCGTCATAACTCTCTCTCTGAGCATCGAATTGGAATTCTATAAAAAAGTGGCTGAAAGTAGACTTTATTTTTATGTGTATTAATTTCAAAGTCGAAGGAGGAAACAGTGAAATGTGACATGCCGTACAAGTGTGCTCTATTGAACCAGTCCATAATTAGGTCATTGTGGGAGATTCGACATAACTTTGTCTTGAAGTATCCAAATCAAGTCAGACTTGTGGCATTCGAAAGAAGATTCAGAGGATACTACAGGACCAAATTTCAGATATTGAATATCCATAATTACATATATAATTCAGTTTCAATATGGAGCTCATCAAAAGCAAGAAAAAGGTGTGTTTTTTTTTTTCAAATTGCATAAGTCTTGTTTGAAAAATCAAATTTAAGTGATTCCAAGGGAATATTGAGCATAGATATCAGTATTGGGTTCTAAAATGCCCCCCTAAAAATAATTCAACACCCATTAAACCCTCATGATACTCTACTATGACTCATGAATATCAAGAATTTCAACATGATCTATCAAAATTACAAGAGAAAGTGCACCAAATTTTGCTCTCGCAAAGAGCAACAAAAAATAAAAAGGAAGTTTTGAAGAAAGGCATGGAAGCGAAGATGGATGGTTTGAAGAATAATATGGATGGTTTGAAGAAAGGTGTGGAAGCTAAGATGGATGACATGAAAGAAAAAATGAAAGACAACATGGAAAACATGAAGAATGATCTAAAAACAGACATGGAAGGTTTGACAAAGTTGATACAAGAAATGTTTTCTAATGGCGAAAATATAGTAGAGAAAACTCATGATCGGAAAAAAATAAATTTTAATCGTGATTTTATAAACTCTAATGTTGGATGGGAGAACCACCATATTCCAAAGATGGATGTGAGGAAGTTTGATGGCAAGGATCCTGTAACATGGATACTACAGATGGAGAAATATTTTGATCTCAATAATTTTCAAAACACACAAAAGGTACGCATTGCAACTTTACATTCATAACAAAATACATTTGTATGCTATCGAAGGATTTTCTCCCGTAAAAAAATTTCACATGGTCAATTTTTACGGAGGAAATGATAGCACATTATGAGGATACAAAGAGAAACACCTTCTTTACCCAGTTGATAAATCTCAAACAAAAGGGTTTAGTGGTGGAGCACATTGAGGACTTCCAAAAATTGAATATAAGGGTAACTGATATTCTAGAGGAACACAGTATTGATGTCTTCATAGGGATGTTAAAACATAACATTCAACATGAAGTTCATGTTTGGGAACCTGATTCATTGGAGAAGGCATTCAGGTTGGCAAGAAAAATTGAATGTAAAATTATGGCGACAAGGAAGCCTACCACTCACATCTATAAAGATGGAAGTGCTGCTACTCCTAGACTTCCACAACCTAAAAGGTTGACACCACAACAATTGGAAGAAAAAAGAGCAAAAGGGCTTTGCTACAATTGTGATAGAAAATACACTAAAGGTCATAAGTGTGTTGAGAAGAAATTATTTTACATAGATTGTGAAGAGGAGGAAGAAAATGAACAAGAAACTTCAAAAGAAGAAGATATACACCAGGAACCAACCCTAGAAGAAGAAGAAATGAGTCCAACCATATCATGTAATGCATTGGCAGGAATTACCACTCCTCAAACTCTCAATATAGAAGGGCATATAAAGAAGAAAAAGGTAATAGTGTTGATTGATTCGGGTAATACCCATAATTTTATTCATTGTAAGGTAGCCAAGGAATTGAATTTTTTCCTATACCCAGCACCAGAATGTTAAGTGATGGTTGCAAATGGAGGAACTATAAATTTCTATGGAAAATTCCATAATATCAAGCTAACCATGGGGAAATATTTATTGAATAGTCTAATGCTTTCCCTTCCAATGGGAGGTTTTGATGTTGTACTAGGAGTACAATGGTTATAATCTTTGGGGATAGTAGCTTTTATTTTTCAAGAGCTTTTCTTGAAAAAAATTTCGGAAGGAAAGGAAATCGAATTACGGGGTATCACAGGGAAGCTGGGAAAGATAATAAGCTCTAATGTCATCACAAATCTTCTAAAGAAAGAAGAACAAGGCGTAATTGCACAATTATTCTCACTAGAAGTTCCAACATCAAAATCATCTATTTCTCCAGATCTCCCAAAAGCCTTGGACAATCATTCCAAGGTGTTTGAAACTCCCAAAGGACTCCCACCTATTCATGATCATGATCATGCTATTCATTTGATTCCAGGAAGTGTTCCTCCAAACATCAGGCCTTAAATATATCCTTATGTCCAAAAGAGATAAATTGAATGTATGATTGCAGAAATGTTAGAGGCTGGTATAATTCAACCTAGTCAAATTTCTTTCTCTGCTCCAGTAGTATTGGTGCACAAGAAGGATGGATCATGGTGCATGTGTCAGGATTATAGGGGGCTCAATAAGGTCACTAGTAAAGATAAATTTCCCATTCATGTGATTAATTACTTATTGTATTAATTACATGGCCCAATTTATTTTACCAAGTTGGATCTTCGTTCAGGATATCATCAAATTAAAATGAAGACTGAAGATATTCCGAAAACAACATTTCGAGCTCATTAGGGTCATTATGAATTTTTGGTCATGCCTTTTGGCCTTACCAATGCACCTTCTACATTTCAACAAGTTGATGAATTCCATTTTCAAACCCTTCCTTAGAATATTTGTGCTAGTATTTTTTAATGACATACTAATCTAGAATAGGTCTTGGAAGGATCATGTTCAACATGTTGACAAGGTACTCAAACTATTATAGGAGAAACAATTATATGCAAAAACATCCAACTGTTTCTTTGGGGTATAAGAGGTGGAATATCTGGGTCATATTGTATATCACGAGTGTGTTAAGGTAGACCATAACAAAATTAAAGCCATTAAGGAATGGAAATTCCTCACAACCATAAAGCAATTGCGAGGATTTCTCGGGTTAACATGGTATTATCGCAAGTTTTTTAAGAATTATGGGAGAATAGCAGCACCTCTAACAACATTATTAAAGAAAGATGCATTTTCATGGACTCCTAAAGGAACTAATGCCTTTGAACATCTTAAAGAGGCAATGTGCATAGCACCGGTCTTAGCTACACCAGACTTCACAAAAACCTTTATTGTGGAATGTGATGCCTCATGAAATGGAATTGGTGTTGTTTTAATGAAATAAGTAAGGCTCATTACTTTTTAAAGTCTTCCAATCAAAGGAAAGTATTTACAGAAAGCTATTTATGAGAATGAAATGTTGGCAATACTACATGCACTAAATAAATGGCAACCTTACCTAATGGGAACGCACTTCAAGGTAAAAAATGATCATGATAGTCTTAAACACTAGACTATCTTCATAAGAGCAGCAAAAATGGGTCACAAAGATGTTGGGTTATGACTTTGAAATCATCTACAAAAATTGGAATCTAAGTGTTGTTGCAGATGCACTCTCAGGAAAGGATGAAGAGGTGGAAGCATTTCTTTGTGCAATTTCTATTATCCAACCAGATTGGATAACCGAAGCAAGGGATGAATGGAAGAAGGATGAAGAAGTGTGGACACTCATTCAAAATTTGCAACAAGATCCTAGTACATATGATACATTTAGTTGGAAAAATTATTCCTTATGGTACAAATATTGCTTATATCTTTGTAAGAATCCCCAACTAAAACTAAAGATTTTTTTGGAATTGAACACTTCTCCTTTAGGAGGAGACTCGGGATTTTTAAAAACTTACCACAGGGTGAAGAAAGAATTTTTTGGGATGGCCTTAAATCTGATATTCAAAATTTTGTGGCAAAATGTATGGTTTGCCAGCAAAATAAAGTTGAGACAATTAAGACCTCGGGTCTTCTACAACCTTTATCCATTACAAGTCAATGTTGGGAGGAGATTTCAATTGATTTTATCACAGGCTTACCTAAGTCCGAAGGAATGAGTGTCATCATGGTGGTAGTTGATACACTTACCAAGTATGCACATTTTTGTGCATTATCTCATCCATTTAAAGCAAGTATAGTTTCTACTGCATTTATAAAAACAATTCAAAAGCTACATGGAAACCCAAAGATTATGGTAAGCAACAGAGATCCCATTTTTACTTGAAATTTTTGGATGAAATTATTTTGTTGTTTGGGTACTCAACTAGCTCATAGCTCGTATTATCATCCTCAATCCGATGGTCAAACTGAGATAGTGAACAAATTTTTGGAAGGTTATCTTTGTTGTTTTGTATTTGATAAACAAACACAACGGATCAAGTGGTTACCTCTAGCTGAATGGTGGTATAATACTACCTTCCATACTACAGCAAAAATGACCTCATTTATGGCACTTTATGGATATCATCCACCATCCATCACATCATCTTTAAGAGAAAATTCTAAGGTGAAAGTAGTGGAAGATCACATCGAGCATCAACAACAAGTTCTCCAACTCTTAAAGGATAACCTAAATTTGGCACAAAATCGAATGAAACAACAAGTAGATAAACATCGCAACGAAAGAAGTTTTCATGTAGGAGACTGGGTATTTTTACAGCTACAACCATACAAACAAATGTCCCTCAAGCAAGCTAAGAAGTATAATAAATTATCACCAAAATACTATGGTCCTTATAAGGTGATGCAAAAGATTGGTACTATGGCATACAAATTGGAGCTTCTTGCTTCTTTGCGAGTGCATCTATTTTTCCATGTTTCATGCTTAAAGAAGGTTATAGGTAACAAACTTCCAATTCAAACAATATTTCCAGAACTTGATGAGGAAGGAAAAAACATATTGGAACCTGAAATAGTCACGGAAACAAGAACTCGACAGCTATGAAATCGATCAATTTCAGAGTATCTCATCAAGTGGAAGAACTTACCCATTGAATATTCTACATGGGAGGATGAGAATTTTATACAGAAGCATCCAGAGCTACTCAAGCGTTGAGGACAACTCTGTTTTAAAAGAGAGGGGCATGTTAGGTCCCCATATTACTAGTGTAGTCCCTTATTTTTATTAGTGTAGCCCCCTTATTGTTATTTTTGTACCCCTGTAACTCCCATATTGTTATTATTGTTCCCTTACATTATTATTGTTAGGTCGGCTAGGATTCTATTGTAACCCCATGGACTCCTATATATAGAAGGATATTATGTAATTTATATTATCAAAGAATTGTTCATTTATGTAATGTATTGGAGGTTTCCCCCTCGAAGTGGCTGATTTATAAGGCGTTGATCTCTCTTTTATTCTATTTTTGGAGCTAGTTTCATAACAGACTCAGTGGAGGATGAACTCGAACCCTACACAGAGGAGTAAGTTTTTCTGATGGAAATTGAGGATGAAGGCCTAGGAGATTGGGGGCACAATGATGGAAAACAGACACAGATCATAGAAGAAAGAGAGACCAACAAGGGCAGGGAGGTGCAGGATCAATTGATTACAATGTCGAAAAAAGGGCAGGGAGGTACAAGATCAATTGATTACAATGTTTTAGTCTTGGTCTGGTGGTGTAAACCAGGCGCTCTTCACTTAGGGTGTGCGTGTATGTGATAAGTGTGTTAATTTTAATTAAGCCCAGACATGTGTAGAGAAAAAAGAAAAAATATGATGTATAACTGTAAATAAATCTGAATATCACAGTAAAAGAAATTGAATACGATAGAAAATAAACAGCTAAAGATGCATCAATTTAAACCCAAGGAGGCGGGTTTCCCAACAACTAGTTTATGGGTGGGAGAAATCTAGTCTTAACACACAAAATGGCCAATGGATCTAAATTCAGGAGGGATAGGGATCTAAAGGTCATATATGCTAGAAATAGGTGTAGAAAAACAACAAAAAACCAGAGGGAAAAGTGCTGCAAAAAAGGTGGCAAAAGGCTACAACCTAAATGGAAACGGAGGGGACCCCTAAAGGGGGACCAAAAAAAACTGAAAAGAGGTGTTTTGGATGGATGAATAACCGATCTGAAAAGGATCTGAAAGGACACGTTCAGATCTGAAAAATGGTTGAACACACTAAAATCTCAAACGACCTGCTTCAGCGAAACTCCTCCTAAAAAGGTGGAAGTGTACTAAAGCCATAAGGGGCCTGGTTCTTACTTCGACAAGTAAAACTAAGCAATTACAGGTCCAAGATGGGTGGAGAGGGAGGTCATACAACCCTGAATAGTAGCTCATACAAACCTAAAACAATCATAGAAAAAATCCCACAAAAAGTACAGGTCGCATGTGCTGACTTGTTTTCAGCTGAGGTCGCAAGTTTCAGGTTGTTTTCTGCGTCCTGAAGGTTGAGGTCGCAGTTTTTGGCCCGAAAAATTTTACCTACACTTCTGACTATCTCAAGAGAAGATTTCAAAAAAAAAAAAAAAATCGTCTCTACTGTGGCTGATACTTGTTACCTGCATAAAGGGCCCAAAAACACATGCAAGTTAGAATTTTTTTTGTTTTATGGTTTTAAAGGTTAAAAAACAACATCAAGAAATGAAAAATAAGAAGCTGAAGAAAAACCCTAGGGTTTAAAGCAGTTGGTCATGCAGGGATCTGAAAAAAGATAGCGGTCGTAATTATAAACCCTTGTGGAGTCGCCAGTTGTTAGTGTGAATTCTAACCGAAAGCGTACGAAAAAAACTCACTTTCTCTGTGTATAACAAAGAGCCCTAACATCAAATATGGTTGTGAATTTCTATAGATATGTAGTTAGTGATCAGAATAAATGCTACATAAATCTAGATCTATGCAGTTAAAGACATTAAAAAGAAAATAAAAAGCAAGAGTTGCTCCATGCATCCAATGAACAAGACAATAATTTTTAAAGAATTTTTTGTATTATGACACATGGGAAGAAAACATAGAAATATGTTACTAGTCCACCTCAATGGGATGTGTTCTTGTATGTCCTCATCTCTTAAGATGTAATATCTCTCTCTCTCTCTTGATGGTGTAGAAAACCCAGACAAAAATGGAACTCAAGGGGAGCTCACAAGCAAAAAGTAGAAAAAGATGACAATGATGAAGGATCAAAGTTAGACGAAAAGTATAGATCTAGAGTGATCTGTACACAACAAAAGGTAGTGAAATAATGGAAAAACCCTTCTATTTATAACAAAATATTGAGTTAGTCTAGATATTGGTGCATAATTAAAATATTATTAACCAAATCTAGATCCAAATATTATGGAATATTTTATTATTTATGTTGGAGGGAAAAAAAAATTGAATTTGGTAAAATCCCTTTATTTGTAAATAATAAATAAATAAATTATTTATTTATTATTTTAAGAATGTGTTTGAGTAATAATTAAATAAATAGTGATTTATTCAATTATTTATAAATGATTTAGTCAAATTTAACAAGGAATATTAATTAAATAATGTTTAAAATAATTATTCCTAGAAAATAATAAGATAAATAATTATTTATCTAATTAATTTTCCTATTTTGGGTTAAATATGACCAGAAATATTAATTAAACTATGGTTTAATTAATGATCCCTTGAGGAAAATCAAACAAATAAGGATTTATTCAATTATTCCTCATAGGGTTTCTTGTTTAGACCAGAAACAACTTAATAAATTATGGATTACTAAATTATTTTTCATAGTGAAAGCAATTTTACTAGGGTAAAATTGGTCTTACATGGTGTACTTTGGTCCATCTAATAGTAATAGGTTAGATGACCAAAAATTGGTGTAACACTTTTCCTGATCTGAGGCACCGAATAAGAGTGGAAGTTGCAACCGAGGTACACCACCCTCTAGACCTATCTTATGGAATGAATAAGCTGATGTCGAAAGGAGGTCTGCCATAGGTGAGGCAATAGTAGAGAGACTGATAGACTGAAACCAAGCATGATGATGGATTGGGGGGTACTGAGTAGAGGGTTGAGGACTTCCCTTGTCAAAGCATAAAGGGCATGGATGACCCGGCAGCAATTGACTCGACTCCGGAGGGGATAGGAGATAGTATGACTATAGGCAAAAATGTGCGACACGAGAGAGGTACAAAGCAATGAAGGATGGAAGATTGTGGTGGGAGACTAAAGGGACTCATGACATACTCCATGGATGCGATGATGACTCAACTCAGATTCTCTAAACAAGGGCGACTCGATGATGTTGCCACACAGAATGGGCCCAATCGGGACCATAAAAACATAAGTACAAGATGGTTACTCACGACGAAAATCGACACGAGCGTCAATAAGTATGAAGGAAAAGTGGCATCCCAAGTACAAGTTTCGCAAGTGAATAAATTTGATTTTTGGAAGCAATGAAGTGACCCTTCTTGGAAAAAATGCGTCCAGGTGAGGTATCAAATCACCAAAAATGAAAGGATGTTTTTTTTTTAGTGCTCAGTGAGAGTTTTCCAATGGTGTAGATGGTTTGTCAAACCAAGCTACGGTTTGGTCGCAATTAGCGAAAGGAAAATCTAGGGTTTCTCTTTTAATAAGGCATTTTCCCTCCAATATGATTCATTTGCAAGTGTAGCTGAGGTGAATGTATAGAGGAGAAAAGGCCCTAAATCTTGCGGTGATCATAGCGGACAAACCGACCATTGGAATCGAGATCCGTCAGTTGCAGGTAAGAGGCCTAACCATACTCTTTCAATTCAATGAATTAAATTTTAAGTTTAGGCACCCAGAGCTTGGGAACATACCCTTGCTCCTCTTCATGGCTAGGTTCCACTTTTTGGGGCCTTTTTTGTGACCTGGGTAGCAGGTTTTGGGAAATAAATTGTGACCTGTCCCAAGAAATGGACTGAAAAGTGCAACCTGTCAGAGGGATGGGGTTTAGTGATGTTTTTTGGCTAAGAGCTAGGATTTATGGTTATGAGACAGTATTTCCTTGCTGTATGTTGACAAACATGATGGTTTTGTGCAGGGATGGTAGATTTGAGGATCAACTGGAGAGAGAGAGAGACCTGGACACATTACGTTTTGAGATCCGAGAGGATCATGCAGTCAGTGTTTCATTAGCTAGGTTTGGGGTCCTTAATTTTGTGGAGAACCCTTTGCTGAGGGCAGGAGAGCCCTTGTTGGCCTGGATAGTCAACTATTGGGATTCGGACCATGAGATATTTATAGTGCAGGGGTACCAAATCGAGTTGTCAGTCCAGGATATATAATTCCTGACCGGTCTCCCGCCACTTGAGATTGTAGGAAACACACAGCCAGTGTTACTACAAGGGCACAACATTATGGAGTTTGTAGAGCGCCACTATCGACTAGATGTCCATGTGAAAGGCACATGGATACCGATCGGAGAGCTAGAGAGGCTAGAGACTCGTGTTGTGGCTGCATTGGTGCTATGGATCCTAGGAAACCAGGCGCTCCACCACATCACTGGAGGGTAGATGATGCTGGTTGAGAGTGTATTGAGTGGGACCCACTATGGGTGGGCCTAAATGATGTTATTTCGTCGAAACTAGAGTTGTCGATGTGCAAGCGGTAGGTGAACCATGACTGTGCATATGGAAAAGTGCTTTGCTCACTCTTCTTTGAGAAGATCCTAACACTTCGGCCTCGTATATAGATCTAGGATGGGGGCCCGTAAGAGCCCAAGATGCACCACTGGGGGTGTTTCTTGTGTAGAAGAGGAGGTGGGGCAGTCGTACGATTGTTCCAACTCGATTTTTTTGTGCATTGGAATCATATGCCACTATACATAGATGACTATTCCTATAGTGGGATGAGTTATCATGGGGACCCAGACTTGCCACTTTCGCCAAGTCGAGAATGGGGGTCGGACGATAATTGAAAAGTTTCTTATATTTTATGGTCCATTTTAAAGTGCCATAATATTTTATATGGTACTGATTCATTAACTTTTGGTATGCAGATATAGCACCGGTAAAACCGGTTAGGTATGTGGGACGACCCGAAGTGTCATGAGCTGCAGGACCTAATGGATCGAGGGGAACGCAGAATGAGGATGTTGTGCCCCTCCTAGAGGACATTCTCCATAGATGTGAGAGGCTACTGACTGGAATTTCTGAGCACGACTGGCAGGACCTTGACGACCAGTACATAGAACCATGTATTTGTCTACCCTGAGAGTGGCAAGGAGTCATGCAGCGCATGGCGATGTGTGGACAAGGGATGTGTGATCTACGGGCTATAGGAGCCGAGCCATTGGCCGAGGACCCTCCAAATATTGATTAGATGTAGGGACATGAGGTGCCCCCAATTTTTGTTTTTCTAACAGGCTATGGGGGGCATGTCATATGTATCAGAGCTAATGGACTCCAAAAAATTGTATATTTGAACGACACATATTATGGATATGCATCGTTTTATGGTTTATGGTTATTTTCTTGTGTGAAAAACGTGTGATAAATTACAATCTAGAATATTATTTGCAATTCTATCTACATAGTGATTTTGGGCTCTAGGTACATGAATGAATGTAATGATTTCAAATTCACGCATTAAGAGCTTCACCCATAATATCTTCTAAAAAGGACAGGATTATGCACACGATAGACACCATTCAATTGCATGACAAGAAGCAAACTAAACAAACATGAAGGTGAAGGATGTGACGGTCAAGGGCGTCGGCTAACAAACCTATCACTGCATCATATTCAGCCTAGTTATTGGTGGCAACACAAATGCATACATTGTTAGAGAGGACAAGTGAATGCAAGGGGGTGAAAATGGCCCACGTTGTTGAGGCTAGATTCCGAGAGTAGTGACTTGCACCATCGACATAGCCGATATATGGTGTGGATAAGGGATAAATTTGAAAGGTGCCACAAGACAACATATGAGAGGACAATGAACAATGTTGGCAACCTTAATACAATGCAGAAATAAAACAAGCACTGCTAGAGGGAATGCGATGGGTAGAATTTATACACCCCGCACACTGAATAATGGATGGTGTGGGGGAACTGCCTTGGGAGCAGCTTGTGCTCAGGTCGTGAAAGTCACCATAGACATGGATGGTGCCATTTTTCTTATGGGATGGATAGATAAATTCAGGGGTGGTAATGCTTCCATGATGTTGTCATCACAGTAGAAGATGGGGTGACTGGTGGAAGGATGACCACATGATGCAGCGAATCTACTTGACTAATCATCATGAGAAGAGAGGTTCACATGTGCATCGTCACGGGGGGTGATAAAGAACAAGTAGATGAATTATCCATCGATGTTGAGCCCAAGTTGATCGTTGAAGGGAGGTCAGGCAAAATATAAGGGGAAGCCCCAGAGGGGTTTTCCACTGTGGATCTTATAGATGATGACAAGTAGAGGATAGTGGCCAAAGGCTTCGTCATCTTGACAATAGGAGAGGGAATATCAATGGGATGGGATGGGTCCTCTAATTGTGTCGAAGCATGATGTGCAAGTAAGGGAGAGGCGAACTCATTGCGCTTGGCCTCATATTGGCGAACCACTTCCAAGGAGGTGTGGTAGTCTGCGAGGTAGGAACAAAGGTGAGTATAATGGCCATAGAGATCACACAAAGCATAGGGGTGATTTGTGTGCACTATCTTGAGTTTCTTGGCTAAATTCGGCAAAGTATCATGGACTTCTAGGACATCAGACTCGGGAAATGCAACATTGACCATAAGTTTGATACGAGGAATTTCAAGACAATTATGGGTGGTATGACTGTCATATTCTTTGGAGGATTAGGAGGAGTAGGAGTTGTCTAGGAAGCCTTATCCTTAGGTGCATTTTTGTGGACTTTTCCCCTCTCACCTAAGTCTTTCGCAACAGGAGTAGTTTCCTGTTGAGGTGGTTGAGGCACAAAAGTAAAGGGAGGAGTCATGGCGACTGGTTGGACCGGGGTCAAAGTAGTGTAAGCTTTGGGCTGACCAGGCAGGGTATTGGCTAGAGGATCAATATACCAGAATAGGATCCCTAAGGTCATGTTGGGAAGGGTCAAGGTAGCTATAACAGGTACCAAAAGTACTCCAGTAGGGGGAGCAAGAAACGGTATCTCACCAGAGGGTTAATCTCTAGGCAAAACAGCTCCGAGATGTTTAAGGCCAGGGGGAACTATTCCAGGAGGATAAATAGGATTAGGGACACCAGCTACAGATGAGGGGCCTGGAGGAGGAGTTCCAGGAGGATAAATAGGATCAGGGACACCAGCTACAGCAGACATTGCATAAGTGTAGATATGACCCAATATAATTTTGTAGTCTAAGGGGGCATCAATGACTTCAACATCAACACAAACAGTATTTCCCGCAAGAGTAATAGGACAATTGCGGAACATGCCAAGGGGTTGGGAAAAGTGGCCATCCCATGCATGGAGGGTGATAGTGGAAGGGACTAAATTTGGGGATCCGAGCTATTTCCAAACAGAAGCGGACATCACATAGGTGGATTCCCCCTCGTCAATGATACATCGTGAGATGTTGGCGTTCCGGATCTTGAGAGGTATTTGGAAGGTGACAGATGTAGGAAGGGGTGGGTGCTCTGACTTGTCAACATTGAAGACAATAAAATGATCATCTAAAGGATCCACAGTGCCCATATTAGTTATTAGATCTTTTCATTGTGAAGAGCACAACTAGAGGACTTCCAGCATTGACATGGTGGCAGGAGATTGTGCCAAGTCATCTACTATACTGTAGGTGTGGGCGGCTTTATCGGAAGTGGCATTTTGGCGTAATGGACCTTTGGGGATATTGGTATGTACCTCTAACTTAGGCTAAGGGATCTTTAAAGGACCATTGGGTGTCAAAATTGGCTTTGTGGGACCTGAAGACGGGGGATCGGTTGCAGATGAAGCAGAGGGCTTGGTGTACTGGCGCGACCATGTCTGAAGATTGAGATCAGCGGTTTTGGCCTAGTCAGAGTTCATCATGAGGATCTGGTAATTAGAGGTACCAGATGGGGCAAGTTGAGTGACCTCCTAAATTTCAAGGGGTTGGGCAACCACATATCCTTGCCGGGGGAAAGTATTGGTAAACATATCCGGTTGGATGGGCGCAACATTAGGAGAAACTGAAGAAGAGGCTTGTTGTCCTCGATACGCTGCTTAAGCTTCCAACATTTGACACATATGAGGTAAAATGGGACAATCATAGGTATAGTGAGCATAGAGACCACAACAAGAGCAAGGTTTAATCGTGCGAATAGGCATATCCTGCTTGGGTTGAGCACCCTGTTACTGGGTTGCATTGTTAGATGTATTCCCTTGGGGGTTGTTTCCTAGATTACCTAGAGTGGTTTGGTTTTGGTTTCCTTTCCTCTTCTTTTTGGAAGTGGGAGGATTAGTCACACTCTGCTGCGTATACACCGGAACCTAAGGGAGGGGTGGATGCTACTACAGAGCTTGAGAAGGCAAGGGAGGCTGAGGTGCTTGTGCTAGAAGATTTGGAGCAAAAGGATGCAAATACGGATAGTAAGGAGGTTGAGAAACATTGGGGTAAACGAGTTGGGAAAAAGCAGGCCCTGGCATTGGAGGATGCGTTTGGGAAAAGTCGTGAGGCATGTCGTCTCATGGATACATGCTGTCGAGAGTGGAAAAAGTGCTAGAGGAGTTGGCCCCTCCCTGAAGGAAACCATAACCCATGCGGGGATGATTGTATGGATGTTAAATGGATCCAATGATACCGACGGCAGCATTAGATGCCCTCGATGCATTAGCACCACCAGGTCTAGGGAGACCAAGTAAGACGGTATAAACATATCAGATTGCACGTAGATCAGGTCATATTTTAGCGCAATTTGGAGGGTTTCTTCCTCGGTTTGAGGAAAGTGAGATGCAACATCTTTACCAATAGCAGGAAAAAGGGATCTGAGAAACTAGTCCATGTAGACACGGTCTTCGAAAACAGGGGCTCCACATAGGCTCTTCCTTTTGTGTCATTCTTTAATATGGTCAGATAGGTGGGTGGTAGAAGTTTGACGAAAAGAGGTTCAGAGTTCGGTATTGGTGTCATAGCGAAGGGGAAGCTTGAAGTAAGATGGACTTGGGAAGAGTTGCAAAAGTATTATGAGTGGAGGAGGCATGGTTGACATACCACTTAGAAGCTTCTCCAGTAAGCATACGCTAGAATAACCAAAGATGGACAGAGTCATCAGTGATGGAGTTAGACGAACACCACATCTGGAAAGAACGAACATGGTTGGTAGGATCCTCTCCATCATTTCCTTCAAACTTAGGAATGTCTGAAGGAAGCTTGGTTGGAATAGCAAGCCAACCTAGATCATGGTGTATTGGTTCATTAATCAACTGGCTAAAATCAAGAAGGCTTAGGCTTGCCATATAAGCAAGCAAGGGAGCAGCCGGAATAGTTCCTGTTGCGACACCATAGGTAATGTTTCTAGCATTAGGGCCAGGGCCACCACCAGCATTAGGTCATGAACCAAACATGATGAAGGTGAAAGTTGGAGGAGAGTCGGGGATAGAAATAGAAGGGGAACCCGATGAACCAGAATCAGAGTCGGAATGGGGACTCAACAGAGGACGAACTCGAACCCTACGCAGTGAAGTATTCCTAACTAAAACTGAGGATGAAGGCCTTTGAGTGTTCGGGATAAATGCCTTGGGGGCGCAATGATGGTAAATAGACACAGAACCTAATAAGGAAGAGAGGTAAACAAGGGCAAGGAGGTGCAGATCAATTGATTATGATTTTTAAGTGTTGGCCTGGCGGTGTGAACCAGGTGCTCTTCGCTTTACATGTGTGTGTGTGTGTGTGATAAGTGTGTTAATTTTAATCAAGCCCAGACTTGTGTAGATAAAAAATAAAAAATATGTTGTATAGCTATAAATAAAATTGAAAGTGACATTAAAGGAAACTGAAAACGACAGTAAAATAAACAACTAAATATGCATAAATTTAAACCCAAGGAGGAGGGCTTCCCAAAAAATAGTCTATGGGTGGGTGAAATCTAGTCAAAACACAGAAAATTGCCAATGAATCTAAGGTATTGAGAGTAGGGATCTAAAGGTCAGATCTACTGGAAAGAGGTTGAAAAAAGTAGAGGGAAAAATGCTGCAAAATAGGTGGAGAAAGGTTGCAACCTGAAGGGAAACGGAGGGGACCCTAAAGGAGGACCAAACAAAACTGAATAGAGGTGTTTTGGATGGATAAATAACCAATATGTAATGGATCTGAAAGTGCAGGTTCAGATCTAAAAAATGGCTAAAAAACACTGAAATATCAGAAAACTTGCTTCAGCTAAAATCCTCCTAAAAAGGTGGAAGTGTACTGAAGCCCTAAGGGGCTTGGTTCCTACTTCGAAAAGTAAAAATAACCAAGTATAGGTCCAATATGAGTGAAGAGGGAGGTCAAACAACCCTAAACAGTGCCCTAGACAAACCCAGAAAAAAAATCCCACAAAAAGTACAGGTCGCAGGTTCTGACCTGTTTTCTACTGAGGCCGTAGTTTTTGGGCAGTTATCCACTACCTGAGAGCTGAGGTCATAGGTTTTAGGCCAAAAAGTGTGACCTGCACTTCCGGTTGTCTCAGGAGCAGGTTTCAGAAAAAAGTGTCGTCTGAGCTGCGGCTGATACCTGTTACCTGCACAAAGGGCCTAGAAATGCACAGAAGTTAGAATTTTTATTGTGTTACGGTTAAAAAGTTCAAAAACAACATCAAGAAATGCAAAAAAAGAATATGAATAAAAACCCTAAGGGTTGAAGCAGATGTTCATGCAGGGATCTAAAAAATGACAGCGGTCGTAATTATAAACCCTTGTGGAGTCGCCAGTTGTTAGTGTGAATTCTAATCGCAGGTGTACGAAAAAACTCACTTTAGTTGTGCATAAAAAATAGCCCTAACATCAAATGTGGTTTTTATTTTCCTTAGATCTGTAGTTACTGATCAGAATAAATGCTACAAAAATCCAGATCTATGCAGTTAAAGACATTAAATATAAAAAATAGGCAAGAGTTGCTTCATGCATCCAATGGAAAAGACATGAATTTTTAAAGAATTTTTTGTATTATGACACTTGGGAAGGGAACATAGAAAGATGTTACTAGTCCCCCACAATGGGATGGGTTCTTGTATTTCCTCAGCACTTCAGATCTAAGATCTCTCTCTCTTGATGGTGCAAAAAACCTAGACCAAAATGGAACTCAAAGGGAGCTCACAAGAAAAAAAGTAGAAAAACATGACAATGATGGAGGATTAAAGTCAAACCAAAAGTATAGATCAAAGGGTGATCTTAAGGCAACAAAAGGTAGTGAATGAATGGAAAACCCTTCTATGTATAGCAAAATATTGATTTAGTCTAGATATTGGTGCATAATTATAATATTATTAACCAAATCTAGATCCAAATTTTATGGAATATTTTATTATTTTTGTTGGAGGGAAAAAGAATTTGAATTTGGTCAAATCACTTTATCTATAAATAATAAATAAATAAATGATTTATTTATTATTTTAAGAATGTGGTTAATTAATAATTAAATAAATAATTATGTATTCAATTATTTGTAAATGATTTAGTCAAATTTAACAAGGAATATTATTAAATAATTATTTCTATAAAATAATAAGATAAATAATGATTTATCTAATTAATTTTCTTGTTTTGGGTTTAATATGACCAAGAATATTAATTAAATAGTGGTTTAGATAATAATCCCTAGAGGAAAATAAATAAAAAATAAGAATTTATTTAATTATTCCTCATGGGGTTTCCTGTTTAAACCATAAATAACTTAATGAATTATGGGTTATTAAATTGTTTCTCATAGTGAAAGAAATTTTACTATGGTAAAATTGGTTTTACATGGTGTACTTTATTCCATCTAATAGTAACAGGTTAGATGACCAAAAATTGGTGTTGTTAGTGTGAATTCTAATTGCAAACATACGAAAAAAAACTCACTTTAGTTGTGCATAAAAAACAGCCCTAAAATCAAATGTGGTTGTCAATTTCCTTATATCTGCAGTTAGTGATCAAAATAAATGCTACAAAAATCCAAGTCTATGTAGTTCAAGACATTAAATAATAAAAATAAGCAAGAGTTGCTCCATGCATCCAATGGACAAGACAAGAATTTTTAAAGAACTTTTTGTATTATGACTCCTGGGAAGGGAACATAGAAAGATGTTACTAGTCCCCCTTAATGGGATGGATTCTTGTTTGTCCTCAACACTTCAGATCTAAGATCTCTTTCTCTTGATGGTGCAGAAAACCCAGACAAAAATGGAACTCAAAGGGAGCTCACAAGCAAAAAAGTAGAAAAACATGACAATGATGGAGGACCAAAGTGAGACCAAAAGTATAGATTAAAGGGTGATCTTAAGGCAACAAAAGGTAGTGAATGAATGGAATACCCTTCTATTTATAACAAAATATTGATTTAGTCTAGATATTGGTGCATAATTAAAATGTTATTAACCAAATCTAGATCCAACTTTTATGGAATATTTTATTATTTTTGTTGGAGGGAAAAAGAATTTGAATTTGGTCAAATCTCTTTATTTAGAGATAATAAATAAATAAATGATTTATTTATTATTTTAAGAATGTAGTTAAGTAATAATTAAATAAATAATTATTTATAAATGATTTAGTCAAATTTAACAAGGAATATTATGAAATAATTATTTAAATAATTATTCCTAGAAAATAATAAGATAAATAATGATTTATCTAATTAATTTTCCTATTTTGGGTTAAATATGACGAGGAATATTAATTAAACAGTTGTTTAGTTAATTATCCCTAGAGGAAAATCAAACAAATAAGGATTTATTTAATTATTCCTCATGGGGTTTCCTATTTAGACCAGAAATAACTTAATAAATTATGGGTTATTAAATTATTTATCATAGTTAAAGTAATTTTGCTATGGTAAAATTGGTCTTACATGATGTAATTTATTCCATCTAATATTAATAGGTTAGATGACCAAAAATTGATGTAACATCTAACATGACCTAACAATATACACATCAAGATGAACACCAACATGTAAATTAAGTACAACTGCAACATGAACATAAAATACATGGACCATATATATATATATATATATATATAATGTCAAAAATATACAATTGTAATATACTGCATATAAATTTCAAATATCAGCTAGTGGTACATCAATAGTAGTACTAGTCAAGGCCTGCTCAGTCAATGGTGCAATCTCGACATGCTTAGATAGATGTCGATCATCATGTGCCTACTGATTTGGAGGTCCCTCATGTTGGTCAGGATCAACTACCTGCTCATGATGACTCGACGTGGATGGTCCAACCTACTCATGATCATGACTGTTGGATACTGCAGGCTGCTCAAGATGACTCGACGTGGATGGTCCATCCTGCTCATGATCATAACTGTTGGATGTTGCAGGCTGCTCATCTCCAGTGTGAGGCGGACGAGGAGATGGAGTACTATATGAACGATAATCACTCCCCTGATCATGATCATCATATGATCTGTTTCTTGACTGTCGATGTACTACATCTCCACCACGCCTACATCGAATGACCCTCCTCAACCGCGCCACTAAGCTGGTAGCTCCAACGACATGCCGCATCAAGGTTAACATATCACATGGTATGCCTCTCCATATCACTGTTAGCCTATCATTAGCCTATATCTCTCTTATAGTAGTTGATCTGACTCCCTCCTCCACTAGGATTCAATAGATTTGGTCACCTAACTCCATCCTAAATCTAGTGTCAAGCCTATGCCTCACACCCGTTGATACATGCGCATGATCATGAGGACCAGGTCTATCACCGGCTTGATCCTCTGCATCTGCCATCTCCTGATTGTCAGCAGGATCTACACCTGGATAATTTGGTGGCAGTGGCATCTCATCACCAACAAATGACCCAATATCTACAAAATATATAAGTACACAACAATAATTAGACAATTTCATTAAACAATTTAATAAAAACAATTTAAAGAGCGTGTTAGAATAAATTTAAAGAAAACACTAATACTACCTCTCTCATCTGGCGGCTCATCAACTATGAAGAGGATGTTGGCACACCCTCACCAATCCAAACCAACATACAGACATGGGACTAGAACGAAGGCATGATCATTAGCACTGGATAGGAACTCCAATGCATCATGAGATATCCTCGTGGAAAATTCAGACTCGCCCCTCTTGGGCATCATTTGGGCCCACATCTTCATTCGTAGAAACCTCTCAAAAAATAAACAAAATATCTCTGAAGAAAAATGGAAGTTCATCCTCCCTTGTGCCTGAGAATGACATTTATCTAAAGCTATACAGAATTGCCGCAAAAAAAATCGTAGACCACCTCAAAAGTCGTGGCACCTATAATAAAGAATCAACATAAAATAAAAGCAAGAAACTAATGTATTTCCCGTCACTGGTATGGTGTGCAATGGTAGATATCAGTAGTGAGAGGCACCTCACCTCCTATTCCCCAAACAAAGCAATACGTAACTGACCACCAGAGACCTCAAAATCTACAGGAGACAGTATATCGGCACTAATGTATCTCTAGGAGTACACCAAGTGACTCCCTGCTGCATAGCCGACAGGGACCTCTATGAACGAGGGAAAATCCTGCCCTCTCCTAGATAGGCTAGTAATAAAATACATGTCCTCCTCAGTGGGCATGTACCACTGGTTAGGACCAACCCAAAAATTTTGTCCACGGGCATTCCACCTCAAGATAAGTTGTCGCAATAACCCTTTATGGCCCTTCAGGGGTGTATCCTCCTCATAGAACTTGAGAAGGCCTACCTCACTTAGGAATGCCTAGGTGGCCATCGTAATAGGGTGAGGATACATAAGTCTCTCCCTCCCTCATGCTTCCAACAGGCAAACCACATTATACTAGTCTACCAAATGTTCTTGTTGTTCCCTCTCTTATCTCATTTGACGTCATTGAATGATTCACATTGTAAATACAATTTTTTTATTAAATGAGAAATGTATATATATATATATATATATATATATATATATATATATATATATATATAATTTATTTTTTTTAAAGAAAAATAGCGCCAATGCAACAAAACAAACATACCCGCATCATAGCACTGCTTTTGGCCGCACAACATCCGCGGTGCACTTGGAAATTTTCGGTGCACCGCACAACATGAAATGTACTTTCTCCTGCGGTGCGTTAACGAAACTATCCATCATGGGGTGGATAATTATGTAAACGCACTTCCAAACATTAGTTAATGGTCAACGGTGTGGTTGTTTAATCGATCACACCATTGACTATGTACAAGTTTGGGAGGGCAGTGCGCTAACCAAACTACTCGCCCCAGGGCAGATAGTTTCGTCAGCACACCACCCTCCTAGCATCATTACACATTCAATGGTGCAGTGGTTTAACCAACCACACCATTGACTATGTACCCATATCGGGAGGGCAGTGCGCTGACCAAACTATGTGCCCTAGGGCGTATAGTTTAGTTAGTGCACCGCCTTCCTGACATCAGTACATGGTCAACAGTGCGGCTTTTTACATGATTGCACCATTGACTATGTACCGGTGTTCAAAGGGCGGTGCACTGACCAAACAATCGGCCCTGGAGCGCATATTTTGGTCAGCACACCGCCCTCCCGAACTTGGACATAGTCAATGCTGCGATCGGTTACGTGACCACACCGCCATTTACGTATTTAAAAAAAACATGGTGCATTGTTTCGGTACTGCACCGAAACTGGTGCGGTTATCATTAGCACTAGTCGCAATGTGGCCTGTAAATTTATAGGCAGCACCGCGAACCAGTGTGAGCCGAACGGCTCGAGCGCACCGCACAGGAATTTTTTTTTTTTTAAAGGATAAATCTTAAGTTTTCTTAGAAATATAATCCGCTAAAAAGTTTAATTATGGATAAAAAAGTAAAATACCTATACATTTGGGCGTTGAGGAGGCATATTTGCTAAATAATTTGCAAAAAAAAAATTCCCACCATTTTCCAAAATTCAAAATCGAGATGGTGGGCAATGGACGGTAGCAGTGCATGCAATGGGAGCATCAATGGCAAGGCGCCTCACACAAGAGAAATTTGCACCAGTGCTTGAGAGCTCTGGAGCACTAAAGAAGTGAAAATCCAGATTTTTTGGCCTTAATTTTTTTTTATTTAACCTTGTTTCGGTGCGCGGGTTTTTGAGGTGCATCGGGCGGTTTCTTCCACACGCACTGGGGATGTTTCAATTTAGTGCAATTTTTTATGCATTGGGCATGAATCTGTGTAGTGGACTAGTGTGCTACAGTAATGATATGGACCGGGAGGGTTTGTACGAAGAGCATGGTGTCTCAGTGTGTCAATTTGTAGTACGCAGCGGTGCTTTTCTAGTTGAACGCACCGATGTGGTGTAGGATGATAAATGTACCAGACAAAAAACATCCGCAAAAAACTCCACTTGCCAACCTCCTCTAGAAACCTCCACTAAAAACGGATATCTGGGCCATTTTTATAAGGGCTTCCTCAAAAAAATTCGATAGAGGGTCTTTTCCTTGTAGTGTTTGGTTGTACATTAGAAAGGAAAGATTACAAGGCGAAGGTAAAAAGCTCAAACCAATCAAATATGGTCCTTTCAAAATCTTGGAGAAGATTGGTATCTATGCTTTTCGATTAGATTTTCCACCTTACATGCAAATTTACTTTGTTGTGAATGTGGAAAATTTGAGATTAGATGAGCCTCCTATGATCGTTAATCAATAAGAGAATGTTTAGATTCCATTTATAAAATATTTTACTCCTGAATATTTAGTTGCAAGAAAACATGAATATTTTTGATAGGAGGATAAGAACTTCACGCAGAGGCAATGTGGAGTATCTTCATGGGGGGCTCAAAGGTACCAATATAAGAAAATCAAGGTGGATAGAGATTGGGAAAGTGAGGGAGTTGCACCCTCACTTACTTATTGAGTAAAAACATACTTTTGGTGGTCCAAAAGCTTCCAGTGGGATGAAAGTGCTCAAAATCTCCCGAAAATAGTGCCAAACGTATAGCTTGTCATTATAATTCCAACGATGCTTGAATTGCCTCAATTCGACATCATGTGAGGAAGTTATCGTGTTCTATGTAGGGCTTAATGTGCAGGTATGGATGCCACATTGCATTTTATACACTGGCATGGTGTTGATGTCATCAAGCTGACTTGGTTGTACGAATGGCATGTGGGTCAATCTTGTGAGGACACTTGGATAATTTTTATTGTCAGATATATTTGTATTTGGTCCAATCACAGGCCACCACATGTGCCAATCAGAGGGCACCACGTGGCCCTATTAGAGGTCGACACATGGCCTAAGGAATCGTGCCAAAATTTGTTTCAACAACCAAGCCACAACCAACGGATTTGATCGCAAGACCTTCGTTATACAAACCAACTACCCAACCAATCGAGCTACAATTATGGTGCTTGTTATACCATGAGTTACGTTTATATTTATTGTCATATGGTTTTGTTGGTTGAGGAAGGGTTGAGTCAGCAGGCACACCCAACCAAACTATCCATGGGTTTTATTACGGCAGGTGACTAGTAGCGAGGGCTCCGAGAATGGGGGTGTCAAATAAGCCATTAGTGGTGGTTAAATGAACCCACGTGACCAACACCCAACAGAGGCCCAACCACAGTGGAAATAGGCGCAAATTCACTCTCTCATGGTCTTCAACTATTCAATGAGACCACTGGCATAGTGTGTGGCGGTGGGGCGCATAGCACCATGCCCGCACCCAAGTTCCAATGGTCTAGACGATATGCATAACGTAGAACCAAGAGTGGGGCTAGGGGAGGGTGCATGGCCTATGGCCCATGACCCTTGGTCTCATGCGACCATAAGACTAACAGGGCAGAGGCCCACATTTAAAATGTTATTTAATATATAATGCAATGACCAACAGGATGTGTGGGTCGAACCCATGACCTCTTCCCAACTAATATTTAGTGCCACCAATAGGCCATGAGTCATTTCGTTGAACAATAAATAGAGATGAGACTTTTTGTAGAGTATTTTGTAGACCAATTTAGAAAAATGGTCATAATTTTCTCATTTTTTAGTCTTTTTGAGCTCAAGAAGAGCCTAGAGAGATTTTTTGAGCATGACGAACATGATGGCAGTGTTCTTTTTGTAGATTGAAGATTTTATGTTGATGTATTGATCATTTTAGCATATAATAAAAAGGTCACACTGGAAGCTAGATTCGGAGATGTAGCCCAATATGGGTGAACTCCATTATCAATTTGCTTGTGTTTGATGTTGCATGTTTGTCAAATTTTAATTTTTAAAATTCTGAAAATTTACTTAAGTTTGTGTACTTTTGCAACCAAGATCCATTGCCTAAGAGACATGAACTAGCTTGAAAATTATTTATGGAAACCTTCACTTTTTATGTTTGGACCACTTATGGAATGAGCTTTGGCAACAATGGCAAGGGGAGCGGTGAGATGTTGAAACTTATTCTCTTCAAATCTCTGCAAAGGAGATGATTGCACAACTAGTATAAAAGCATGGACATGAACATTAATTGAAGCATTAAAATGGACAAGAGGAGGATTGCAATGAAGATACAGAAGGGATGAATGGAACAAATAGTTTTAACTTGAGAACAAAATGCTTGGAGGAATGTTGCAATGCCAGGCCACCATTTGGTGGTGTAAGTCATATCAATAGTGGATGTTGGCATGCTCGGGTTGAGAGGGCATTGTTAACGAGGAGGCACACGGATCCGAAAGAATAAATTAATTTTAGTTTTAATAGACATTAATCATTATCATTAATATAAATATTTTAATTTTATATATTATTATAATTAAAAAAAAATATGGTGTATAATACTTTGAATAGATAGTAATTTGGTGTATTATTAAGATATTCCTTGATGTTAAGGTTATTGGTTCAATCGGATCTGATGGCGATTAGGGTTCTGAACCCTGTGTTTTTCTATCCATGGCAGCGACAAAATTTTCATACTGGTTTTGATGCCTTGGATCCTGTGATTATCTGACTACCCGCCCTCTTGGGATTTCAATAATATATGAACTGGTATTGGCAATATCTGTTGTGGGCATTGGACCTATCTTCACGTGGCTGCGATATTTATCTATTCACTGACTCCTACATTTTACCCACTTGAATGCGGTGTGGTTGGGCGTATTGTATTGGGGCACTCTACTTGGTATGTCGGTTGATCTTCTCTTAGACTCGGCTCAGCATTATCTGTGTCTGACCGTGGGCCCGACTCGTGCCCTGCTTTCCCTATCTTTCGCCCTCTTATTATTGTCATATTGTGGGTCTGCGGCTTTGGTATTGCTACCTGAACGACTGACATCCCACCCTACTGACGCCCTCCCAATACAACTTCATGAGTACCTACGAGGAGCTCGTTGATTACTCCGAAGACCCTCTGGCCGGTGTCGACATCTGGGGTCTCGAACATGAAGCAGATGTTGATATGGACCCGAATGCACCTTCAGCGAATACTGAGGCTCCTATTCGGACTGACCCCGTGGGGACTATTGGTTCCCCCTGTGGTGACACACCGATTGTTAATTGTTTCGCTACTCCCTCACCGATTTCTGATAGTCTCTGGGGCTTCTCCCTGCTGGGCTCGATGGGACTTTCGGGGGGGAACCGAGACTCTCTCTACCATTTGAGGGGACGGATTTGGCCGACATCAATTCCACCACCCAGAATCTTGAGCAGCTGAATATTGGGGGCCGCGGTCATAACGGTGTGGTGGAGATTGGAGGACCCGCCGTAGCATCGGGGGTTTTCACGAATATCCCAATGGATGTTCATGCGACTGACTCTTCGCTCCCATCATCAGACTCGGAGGGTTTAGGTGACCAGCACCTGGGGCGTACAAACAAGGGTAAGAAGCCCAGAATTACCAAAAACAAGCTCTGTAGGAACTCGATCTTCGGACAAGATAGAGGCATGGTGGATTTGGAGCACACTGCGGCCACTGTACTGGTGGGTAGGGTTCAGGGCCGAAAATACTCATCCGCGCGACTGATTCAATGGACTCAGGAGATTTGGGGCGGGGTACTTGAACCACTTCTGGAGGTTCTCCTACTTGCTCGAGGTTGGTTCTCACTCTCCTTCGCCTCTTCAGACCATACGGCTTGGGTCCTTGACCAGTTCTGTCATATTGAAATGCATCCCGTGCTCCTCAAGAGATGGACGCCGTTGTTTGACCCAAACAAAGAGAATGTGGGGGCTGGGCCCATTTGGATGCGCCTCCCTAGCCTTCCTCTCCAATTCTGGACGGAAATAGCTTTTCGCAATATTGGGGAGGATTTTGGCCATTACCTTGACCATGACCGCTCCTACTTGACCACGCGCAACCGGGTTGTGGCTCGCATTCTTATCTTTCTGGACACCAGGGATGGTCTCCATGATACATACAACATGTTTTTTGAAGGGATGATTTGGCAACAGACTTTAGACTACGAGGGTGTGCCATTCAGGTGCCGGAAATGTCACGAGGTGGGGCACTTGTACAAGGATTTTCCAAAGTTGGGTTTCTCTGCACCGATTCAGAGGAAAAATACTCGGCGGCCACTCAGACTGAACCTATCATTTGCTCATGTATGTCATCGGAGGGGACATCGGGACATCCACTGACTACAATGATCGATATTGCTCGAGAGCATCCTCACTCTCTCCCTACCTGGCCGATCACACAAGCTTGGACCCATGCTCAGGTGGCATCACACTCACTACACCGCACTACTGTTCCGAGTACCTCTCCTTCTCCCGACTCTCCGCATTTCATTACATATTTTTTTTCATCATCCATTATTTCTCCATGTATATCTTCTACCACTCTTCACTCTAGTATTTCACTACCCAATCTCAACTGCACCATTCCTCGAGCCCCCCCTACTATCACACCTACCATTCCTCACACATCAGTTGATATGTCCTCTAGCAAATCTCCTCTACTATCGGACTCCTCTACTTCTAGACATTCCTACTACCTATGATCCAATACCCTTCCATCCTGTGATGCTCTTGGGATTGGTCCTGGAGCTCACAGTTCCATTACAAAGACCAGGGGTCGACCATCTGATATGGAAAAAGCCATTAAACGGGAAAATTTGGAAGTTGCGGCAGGCACTCAATCCTCCATTCTGCGGGTTCTTAGAGCAAGGCGACCCATTGTTGAGGTTACATCATGATTTGCCTGACTTTCAATTGCAGGGGTCTGGCCAACCTCGATAAAAGATTGGCGCTCAAGGATCTTATCTCTCAACAACAGATTGATATTCTATTCCTACAAGAAACTTTGGGGGATGGAACTTGTGTTAACTCTTTGCTAATATCAATACTGCCAAATTGGTCATTTTATACACTGGATGCCCAGGGCAGATCGGGAGGATGTGCCATTGGTATCAACAAAAATACCATTAGGGTGAAAAATTGTTGGAGCAGACATAGTACTCTTGGGATCGACATTAACTATGGAAACGACGGTCTCACCTATACCCTTATTAATGTTTATGGGCCTTGTCACAACAGAGAGGACTTTTGGCAAGCTTTGTTTAACTGCACTTTGACCAAAAATCCTCTCACCATATTGGGCAGTGATTTAAATTTTTCCATGGGTATATCTGAATCTTGGGGACGAAACGCTACCCCCGACCCGCTTGCAGATTTCTTCTGCTCTGCAATCGAGATAGCCAATTTCATTGACATTCAGATGAACAAGATTCAACCAACTTGGAGGAACCGCAAGACGGGGGCCGCGGCGTTGACTCGTCGGTTGGATCGATTTCTGATCAAATAGCCATTACATCAGATGCTGGATCTTGCTCGTCAATGGGTGGGACACGGGGGATTATCTGACCACTCACCTGTCTTCTTGGAATTGGAATTTGGACCTCATAGGGCCCGTCCACCATTCAAATTTAACTCCATATGGCTTACTGACCCAGATTATCACAATCTGGTTGTCCAGTAGTGGCAGCATTGTGCCCTTCTCCCTGATTTGGAACCAACCAGAGTTATAAATGATAATCTAAATTGGATTAAAGGCCTGACTATTGATTGGGTGCGGGAGACACGAAGGCTGGAGCGTGCGGAACTAAAAATAATTGAACTGGAGATTGCTCGACTCACTGATCTGGATCTGCTGGGTTTTAGATCTAGCGACACAAAGGAGCACCTCATAGCACTCGAGACTACTAGAACAAAACTACTTCGCCAAAAGGAAGTTGATTGGAGGCTCAAAAGCAGAGCTATCTGGCTCCAAGCAGGTGATGAGAACACAAAATTCTTCTAACAGCATGCAAATGGCCAGAAAAATGGCAACAGAATTTGGGAACTCACTGATCAACATGGATTTGTGGCTCGTACTCATACACAACTTGCTAATATGGGTATTCAGCACTTTTCTAATCTATATCAAGCCCCTCTCCAATATGATCTACCTGACATTATAAGGATTACTAGATCTTTCAATAGATTCGTGGACCTAGAACAATCAGAGGATCTCAATTGTCCGGTCACCATGGGTGAGATTGAAGGTGTACTTAAATGGTTCAATAGTGATAAAAGCCTTGGTCCAGATGGCTGGACCATTGAATTCTTCATTCATTTTTTCGATTTTATTGGATGTGATCTCCTACTGGCTATTGAGGACAGCCGGGTTAGGGGACGCATTTATTTTGGTTTCAATACTACATTCATCGCCCTCATACCAAAGACTGATCACCCTAACAACTTTCAGGATTACAGACCCATATCTCTTTGTAATTGCATCTATAAAATTATTTCCAAAATCATTGCTAATCGCATCAAACTTATATTATCCGAACACATTGCCAAAGAACAATTTGCATTCCTTCACCATAGACAGATTCATGAAGCTATTGGTACGGCTCAAGAAGCCCTACACTCTAGCAAAAAAAAAAAGCTCAAATCCACCATCCTAAAGATTGACCTCGCAAAGGCTTTTGATCAGGTTAACTGGAGCTACCTACACCTTATCCTCCTTCACACTGGCTTTCCCCCCACATTCATCAACTGGATCATGGGTTGTATTAGCCATGCAACATTCAGTATCCTCCTAAATGGCACCGCATCTGACTTTTTTCATGCGGGCCGGGGTCTACGATAGGGATGCCCTTTATCTCCCCTACTTTTTGTCCTTGTCATGGAAGGGCTATTTGTACTTATCAAAAAGGCCAAAGAAGACGGGAATTTACATGGACTCCATATTAATGATATTATGTACCTCACTCACCTTTTATTTGTTGATGATGTGTTGATATTTCTTGATGGCTCTGGACAGGATTCTATTCAATTTGAGAAAATTATTCAAAAATTTTGCAGAGCTACAGGTATGATCCCCAACAGCAATAAATCAACCATCATCATGACCCAATGCACTATTCGGGAACAGGGCATCACCTCTGCTTTATTTGACTATGTACCAAACAACATTGAGGTGGGATTGAAATACTTGGGGTTCCATCTTAAACCAAATGACTATCAGATCAAAGATTGGAACTGGCTCATCGCAAAAGTGGAAAGCCAAATAAATATCTGGTATCACCGTTGGCTATCTCGGGCTGGACGTCTGACACTCATCAAATCAGTACTCGAAGCCATTCCTGTTTACTGGATGTCTCTGGCCTGGATACCTATTGGTGTGACTAATCGAGTCAAAAGCATTAGCAGGAAATTCCTTTGGAGGAATCGGGAAAAGGACAGAACATTTGCATGGATTGCTTGGGATTGAATTAGCATTCCGAAACAGTGGGGTGGATGGGGTATCAAATATCTTCACCTATTCTCAAAATCTCTGGCTACTAAATTGTGTTGGCACTTTCTTACTGGTTGCAGTCTATGGAGGGAGGTCACTATTGCCAAGTACATTTCCCCTAATAACACGCTTGAGGGAGGTCATATTGATCACAAACCTGGAGCATCCATTATCTGGAAGGTTATCACAAAGGCTGCTTCATTAATCCAATGTGGGCTCTCCTGGTAAATCGGCTTGGGTGTATCTGTTTGAGTGGGATCAGATTCTTGGTCGGGCAGTGGGCACTACTACAAGCTACCTGAACTGATTCTGGCGCATTTGGATAGCTTAGGCATCTTCTACCTTGCACAGATTGCGGATCAGGCCCGCACAACATGGCACACCCAGGCTTGGCTATCTGCGGTGGATCTGGAAATTCCACGCGCTGGTTATCTAGCATAAGCGAATTACATCCGGGCATTAAGAGCATTACACATCCGTTTGATTGAACATGTGGATCAGCTGATTTGGGCCATATCTGATTCGGGTCTTTACTCCCCAAAGGTGGGCTACTGGACACTATGTAGGCCCAAGGAACCACACGAAAAATCCAGGTGGTGGGGGCCTCCTTGGAAACTAAATGCACCACGCAAATACAGACTCCTATTCTGGTGCATACTTTAGAATTGTGCCCCCACGATGGATCTTCTTCACCATTGCGCAATATAGGGGCCCTCACGCTACTATTTCTGCCCACAACATGTGGAGGACGTTGTTCACATATTTCTTGAATGCAATATCTCTCAGTCCATCTGGGGACTGGTTATACACAGTTTGGGATGTTCTTCACACTGGAATGGAATTACACTACTGGAGGCCTGGACATCATGGTGGCAATCGAATGCACACCACATTAAGCTATGCATCCCCCCTCTTATTATTACTTGGCACCTTTGGATTGCACGCAACAAATGCATATTTGAGCAACTACGGGTGAATGTTGAGCGCATATCGGATGCGATTCTTGCCACATACTACTTGATCCCACATGATGACAAACACAAAACTGATCGAACAGACACCCCTGTAAATATTGATTACACACAACCCTGGGCATACTTTGATGGTGCATCCAACCAACAAGGATGTGGCGGGGGGGCTATACTACATTTATCTGCTCAGCACTACTTCCACATCAAGATGGGTTTAGGACCCGACTCGAATAACTTCGCCGAACTACAAACCTTGAGACTTCTCCTGACTTTTTCCCAAGAAAAAAACTGCAACTCTATCCGGATTTTTGGGGACTCCCTAAATGTGATTAACTGGTTCAATGCACAAGCCCAATGTCACACGCACACACTGATTTCTCTTCTTAGGGAAGTACATGTCCTCAAACTTCTATTTGACTTCATTTTTGTCCATCATATTTACAGGGCTCGGAATAAAGTGGCAGACAAACTATCCAAAGAAGCCTCGGAGCTGATCTAGGGTACCTGGCACATCACGGAATTTAATGGCGACTAGATATACAGGTTCTTCCACAGGCCATTCATTGAAGACCCACAGGTTAATGAAGCTGTTGAGACATGACAGCTGACTTTGATTCATCTATTTTTGGAGATCCTTTTTTGTACGATTTCAGTTATTATCGGCAGCTACATATGTACATATTATATATTTGCTTTTCATTACTTTGACTCATATTCAGATCCTATAAGTTATGCACCGAACTTATATGTGATATCTGAATACTTTATTATGTAAATTTCAGCTCATACCTGTCTATGTTGAATGCAAATAGATGATACTTGAAAATATCAGTAAAATGTAACATGTAATTTTTCTACATAATGACAGATTACGAATTTTTCCTATGTGAAAAAAAAGTTATTGGTTCAAAACTTGTGATTAATCCCACTTATTTAACTAAAAGAAAATCATTATTATTAATGCATTTTTATTTTATTATTAATATATTTGATTCAATATTAGGGTTGGAAAGAAAGAGCAGCATCTTTTGGGATCTCCTTGAACAACAAGAAATTAAGTTTGTGTTGGGCCCAGTTGAAAAATCCAACAACATCACAGAAATGTACGGTCTTCTCCTAGAACTGATCTTAGCCAAGGAAAATGGAATTTATAGGATTGACATTGTGGGAGACTCTCTCAAAACCATTCAACCCATGCAAAAAGAGGTACCATCCAAGACAAACAAGCTAAATCTGGTTTTGTAAAGAATCGTGAGCTTACTGGAATCCTGTCAGCACAAAATCTTATTTCATGTTCTGAGACAGAATTCAGCGGTGGATCGACAAGCCAATCTAGCATGTGGTCTGGTGAAAATACAAATTGAGGTCAATGGGGAAAGGAGTTGGAAAACCATTCCATAATATTTCCTATGAATATGCCACATCCTTATACAAATTGAGGTCAATGGGGAAAGGAGTTGGAAAACCATTCCATAATATTTCCTATGAATATGCCACATCCTTCTATGTACAGGGAATTCAAATAATAGAATCATTACGAAGAAAAAAGTTTAATGAACGAATTTTCGAGAATCATTGTTGGCAGATCGCATTCATTGATGACTGAAATAAAAAACTCAAATAACAGTTGTCCATATTGGAGGAGGTGTTGGGCCAACATGCACTCATGTACTCCGCTCTAGGTATTTTTGCATGATGGGATCTGGAAATCTGAAGCAGACACAAGTGAAAATTGATAAAGGCATCAGTGATTTAGGTGAAAATTGAATATATTCACGGACTTTTAAATAAACTCAGTTTAATTTTTAATGTTTTGGTTATTTTTTGATATATTTTTCATTGGATTATGCTAAAAATTTAGTAGAAATTAGTTGGAATCTTAAGTTTGAGTGTATAATTTATATAATTTGAGTATCTCAAATATTTTTTTAAATGCTAAATTTATTTATGAATTTAAAACTACATTTTAAACAATATCATAATCTTATCTAAAATTATATCACTAAATTTTAACCAAAAATAAAATATCAACTAATTAAATTATATATTACTAGGTGTAAGCCTAGGAAGTTATGATTGACACTATGATTCATTTCACTAGTTTCAATCCTACCTCTGCACCTCTGTGAACATCACCGATACATTGCGTGCTAAGTAGACTATTCAAAAGTTATGAGAAATTAGTCAGTTGCAACTACCTCTCATGAAAATGATCATACATAAATGACTTACTAAACTCACTTGAATCTCACAAAATAATATCTAACATAATACACTACAAAAATCCACTTACCATTCATAATGAAATTAACCAAACAAACTTCAACCTAACATTCAAAATCCAAACAACCCTCTACAAACCTCACATGGTGAACAGGTCATGATAAACCTTTGTGAAGCGTAAGGCGAAGTTCCTTGGGATGGATAAAATCACGTTGTGGCATCTTTAACTAGAAGGCCTCTTCACTCCACCTTTATGACATTCAAGTGAAGTGAGTTGACAAATTAAGATGGATTGCGCTGCACTCAAACCCTAGTTTGTTCATTTTTCAAATCCTAACATATTATGCTGACCGCGGAGGCAAGCAATGACAAAATCACAACATGCGATGAATTTAGAATCGGAATCAAAATTCTCTTGAACCACATGTAGCGTACGAAACTAACCATGTTAACATGCAAACTAGGTCTATTATAGGTTGAGTTTTGTCAGAGTTATTTTAAGAGTTTCAAGATTACATCCACGTTGAAAAAAAAAAGAACTTTTCAAATTAATAAATAAATAAATAAAAAATTAGTGAGATTTTTTAATTATAGTAATTTTTTAGGTTGAGTATTGTACAAGAATTATTAGTATTATTTAATTTTATACAAATATTACACAGTGATATTTCGAAAATCTCTAACAAAATTATTTAATTTGTTTGATTTTAAATAGAAATTATGAATGGATATTTATTTCATTAAAGTCACCTCATAATTATATTTATTGTTGATGGTTGCCTACAGTGTTGATAATATTGGTATTAACAAAATACTGGCGAAGAAAACATCTTATCGGTAATATTGGAAAAAATATCGGCGTGATATTTTTTCAATATTTTGAAAATATCGCAATATTTTCTCAGTGATATATCATTTTGCTGAAAATATCGCCAAAAATATTGGCCATATTATCAACCGTGGTTGCCAATAAGCTAATACATATTCATAAATAAGAGTGTATGAATTGAAATATTATTTCATAAAGTTTAATTTATGGAGGTTATATTAGTTATAGAAGAATACTAAATGTTTTATAATTTTGATTTTTTGGTTTGTTATTATTAAAATCCAATTAGACAATGTTTACTAAAATTGTAAGTATGAATTGATGAGATTATTGTTTTTAATGAAAAAAAAAGATTCATAGATTTTGCAACGTTAATATTTACTCCAATAAATATCTTTCTACTGAAAATAAGGTGTAGAATATTTGATTTATAATTATCCTTTATTATTAGAAGAGTATTTTAAATTTTTGTTTCCATTACATTAACAACTCAAATGTAGTCATTTAATTACCATGTGTGATAACTAATCTTAGCCTTATAAATCCTAGAATCTTAGATCTATTAACTAAAGCTTTTTTAAGCTTGCAACAATCAACAATTAGTGGCTTTTCTTCTAATTCATTTTGTGTTGGTGACATTGACATCACACCAAACAACTATGATTCAACTTCTACTAATAACCTTGGTTTCACACCAAACAAATGTGAATATAATTTAAATTTTCAAAAAAAACAATCACTCAATCATCAACCAATACTATTCACAAACTGCAAATCAAACACATAAAAATCAATACTATTCACAAATTATTTAAACACATGTAAGAATTGATATTTATGATCCCAACAATTTAAAATTGTTTTATTGAATTTCAAAACAAAAATATTTATTTTCCCTCTTATTATTCTTAAAAAAAAACCTATTTCATAATATACTTAAATTGCTAATATATATTTTTTAACCATATACACAATTAAAAAATAATAACATTTAAAAATATATAAATAGCACATTGAAATTAAATTATATTTTCTACATACTATATTAAACACTAAATCTCGAGTGTATGACTACTCACAAATATCACATTAACCTACATATTTGACAAGAGCGCATGACAAGTTCCTTCGGTTCACCAAACTCAAGAAGAACAACTTTTATACGCAAATTCCTAATCATCTAAGAGTAAATACCAAGCTACTTTGGTTTACCAAACTTGTCTATGGGAATTTTTGGTCTAAAGTGAAAGATTTGACATTAACATTATTCATGTTAAGATATTTTAAGTAATAACTTTGTGTTGGCTTCATATACGACTACAAACGGGCTTGGCTTCTCGAGTAATTTGACATTTCTTTATATCTTTAATATTTTTTTTTTTAAGTAATTTTGAGTGATTTATTTATTTAATTGGTTTATTATTTATAGATTAGTTTTTGGTTTAAGAAATTATGGTTAAAAACATTTAAATCATTAAAATTATCTAAAGATTATATTTAGTCTAGGTTAGATTAATTCTTTAAATTGTTGGATTTTAGGTGTCTGTTTCTATTTATTGTAGGGTTTTGAACTTAGGTCATCATGTAAAATGAGACTTTTCTAAACAATTGCGTTAATGGGATTTGACTAAGAAAAATTGAAGAACATGGGGTGGGCTTTGATCCATATCTGTGTGCATGAGTCATGAGACCATATAATATATTCTATCCAAGTGTCACCACACATTCTACCACTACTCATGGTGCCTCATTGGCTTTAGGCTAGGCCCTCATGTGAATTGAACCTTGTTCAATGGTGAAAAACACCTTCTTCAACAACGTAAACTTTGAAACAAGAACTATAAATTGAAAACCGGAACTCTAGCCAAAAAAAACCCCAAAAACATGAAAGAGAACACAAAAACGAAAAGTGTGTATTCCAGAACAAGGTTTTATTTTTTTCAGGGTTAATTTGCAACATTTTTAAAAATGGCACTAAAACCAATTTTCATGTGCCAAACAAATGGAAAAAACACACAATTGTTGGTGCTAGAATACCATTTTTATTTTTCGGGTACAATTTCAACATATTTTTAGAAATGACGTTAAATATAAAATAATGAGATTTTAAACACATTAAAATTCTAATAATTTTTATACGTGTCATCTACATATAATATCATGACACTAACAATCCCTAAAATTCTAATTGTTTTCAACCATAATGTTAAATATAAAATATATTTCACAATTTTTCACCCATAGAATTAAAAAAAAATTAACTTTTCAACATATTTCAACCATGATATTATGAAAAAATTATATGACTAAAATAACCCAATGAAACATAAATTATTTCTCCAAGATATTGTTGCATTGTGAATATTTTAGACAAATGAATTCATCATAATTAAAACATATAATCCAAAAAACATAAAATTGACTCATAATTTCATGTAAGATCATAAGGAAGTCAAAATATCATTTTCATTGCTCAATGAAAACATCATTTATATCAATTGTCTTACACAATTATTCAAAATCACTGATATTTTCTTGCACACCATCAAAATTCACATCTTCAGATGAATGATTGGATGCAGATGAAAATGTTCCATATTCTTCCCTTTCATCAACTACTTCCCCATTTGAGTCAACATGCATGCCCACCACTTGAGTTTTCAAAATTATTCTAGATCTACGACTAGGTTCAGCAGACTGCCATCTCAAAATTGTTTCTTGTGGTAGCAACCTCTTAAGAATATCTACCATCATGGAGTAAAGACTTCCTCTCTTTGTTAAATTGAAGTCATAAAAAAGTATGTCAACTTCCTTCAATTTTAAGAGGTCTGTGCAGAGACAACTTATATTTGTACCCTTTCTTTTTCTCTTTCCGCCATTTTTTTATCAACTACCATCTCTGGCTTGTACACACCATTGAATGGGTGTGTTTTTGTGGCATACCAATGTACTTCAACACCTGTAACATATTCATTTTCTCTAATCACCTTTATAACCTTGGAAACCCAGAATGGATATCCATGTGGATCTTCATGTGCTAAGAATGCAATCATGCAACCCTCCTTAATATCCTGTACTGAACCCCTGTAAAGGTCTTTCATGGCTTCACGTTGTGCATGAAATCTTCTGGAAACAATATACATTTCTCTTTCCTCCACCTGTGTAGAATTAATAATATTTTTTTATTGTTGTTGTTCAAGAATGTTTGTTTCCTCCTTTTCGTTTGACACATTTTGTGGCCAAATAAATGGAGTCTTCAAAAACATATCTTCATTTGTTGGTCTTGAAAGGATATCACTTTAATCATTGAAAAAATACTCCCACCAAGCTGAATAAACAACATCAAAGTACTCATATGTATATCTAATGGTTTTTTTAATTTCTTCCAGGCACTTAGAATAATTTAAATCTCTCTTTTGCCTTCGTGAATTATTAACTTCACCAACTGATTGTAATAACAATATATTTGACGCAAATGTTGGATGATCTGGAATGAACTTCAAAATTCCAAACCTGATGATGGCGCCCATTCTACAGTAGTTGAATACTTCTTGCCCCATATAAGTGTTTTCCCATCAATTTGTTTGATACGAAATTGATGTTGGAAGCTAATGTCATTAATTTGTTCAATGCATTTATCCTCACCATCCGATCTGAGAATACACTTCACATGTCAACAGTTTCTTCTAACACATAAAAAATAGGCTCTGGAATATATGATTTCTTAATACATTCAATTAATGATGGCAAGCTCCCAACATTATTCCTCCTCAATGTTATTGAAAAATGACTGGACATTTGAACATTTGATCAATATGGTCGTGAGTGTGTCTAACAAAAAGGAAACCAACCTTTATGAAAAATTCCCAATTAAACAAGCATGTTTAGATATCCAAAAACAATCTGATTTTTGTTTTCACGAAAAGTATTGTCTAATTGTAGATACAAAATTTCAGGAAGATTACCACCCTAATGAGAAAGCACATCATGAATTATGGTTATTGTCAGATTTCCATCATTATGAATATTTGGAGTTGTGAAGTAAATTCTTGCAACATTTTCCCATTGAAGATCATACAACCGACCAAGTGAAACAAGATAAAAGTTTCCTCCTACAATTTTTTGAGTGTGAGAACAAAATGTGGTAGAAGTGTTTTCTTCTGGTCCATACCATCAATTATCGAACCCAAATATTTAATTGGATTATCATAACACTTCTTTCGATGCTCGTACAAATTTTTTCTTTCACTTGTTTGTTGTTCGTGATGTTCTTGAAGGGCTTTAACAATGGAATCTACACATCACATAAAATAAATGTATTAATAAATACATTTTCATAGTTGATCACTATACAATTTAAAAGAATAATGTTATGAATGCTTACCTCTTTCTGCTCCTTGAAATTTATCCCTTTTTTATTTTAGAGAAGCACATGTACTACAAACCCCCATCCTTGTCTTCTTAGGAATATGAACATTGTTGAAGTCTCTCCTTCATATCTGCACTAAATATTGATATGTAATAAAATGACCATTTCCTTCAACACCTTCTGCATATTTCTTATATAAGTTGTAGATTTATCGTCTTGATAAATTATCTGGAATATGTATTGTATCTCTATTTGGAAAACACTCTCCATGTTTTGAAAGGAAGTCTTGCAGCCATGACATTACAATGTTTGCTAGTGGCCCAAACTCTCATTTATGATGAACTTTTGAATAATATGTAGGATCCTTTTCCAAATTATCTTGGATTCTTGATAGACTAAAATTTCCAATTGAATGAATCATTTTGAAAGCCTTTCTACAGAGCAATAAAGACCCTATATGATAATCATAACCTACTAGTGTAGATTACATGCACCCCACTAAATATGAATTTTGCATGCTTTTATTCATTGGCAATTAGTTCTTCCTTTTCTCCAAAGGAAATTTAAATCCATATGTTTCAAGCAATCCTTTTTACAACAGTCACTTGAAATGAGTTCACTATTAGAACTTATTCTCGTGAGATATACTACTCTACCCCTTGTATAACTAGAATATCTTGGATTGATATGAAAAGGTCTACTCCTACTCCTACAAACAATATTTGTTGGCAACATCTCTATCATTTCATCATTCTATGAATAAGCATTTCCATGATCATTAGGAGGAGTATTATTCTTACTATGATCATTTTCAATATAGTTAGGAAATTCACAACCAACATTGTGTGAAAAATATTCATTACCATCTTCGACAGCATGAAAATTTTCAATACCATCATTTGTGGTTTTGAAATACTTAATTGGAGGATATTATTCACCATAATTATCTTTCTCTTCATCAATGATGCTCTCATAGTCCATAGGATTAGGACTATGTGGAAATTGTGACTCTCGATTTATTGGAAATTCTTCAGCCTGACCTTCGTCACTGTTGCTCCCATATTCTATATGATTAGGAGTAAGTCAAAATTGAGACTCTTGATTTATTGGAAATTATTCACCATTCCCTTGATCACTGCTTCTCTCAAATTCAATAGGGTTAGGAGTAAGTGTAAAATGTGATGCTTTATTTACTGAAATTTTTTCATCCTGCCATTCATCATTATTTCTCTCATAATCCTTATGATTAGAAGTAAGTGGCAAATGTGGCTCTCTATCCACTGAAATTTTTTCATCATGTCATTCATCACTATTGCTTTCATAATCCTAAGGATTAGGACTAAGTGTCAAATGTGAATTTCTATCCACTAAAAAATTTTCATCCTGCCATTCATCATTATTGCTCTCATAGCCCTTAGAATTGCGTCTAAGTGGAAAATGTGACTCTCTATCCACTAAAAATTTGTCATCCGACCATTCATCACTTTTCTCTCATAGTCTTTAATATTAGGACTAAGTGGAAAATGTGACTCTCTACCCACTGAAAATTCTACATCCTGCCATTCATCACTATTGCTCTCAAAGTCCTTAGGAATAAGACTAAGTGGAAACTGTGAGTCTCTAGTTTTTCGAATTTCTTCATCTTTCCATTCGTCATTGTTGCTCTTATAGTTCATAGGATTAGGAATAAGTGACAATTTGACTCTATATTCATTTGAAAATCTTCATCTTTCATTTTGTCACTACTTCTCTCGTTATATTCATCAATATGAATAGAGTTGTTACGTGATGAAGATGTTCATGCTTCATAAAATGAAACTTCAGTATCAGAGGAATCCATAACATTAAAACAAGAGATGTTGAACGATGCAAATTATCTCTCTCCCAATGATAATATATCGCTAAAACAATGAAATTTTCCCTCTAAAAATTCCCTCCAAAAATTTTCGTCGGAAATTTTTGCTTAAAGTATATCCCTCCAAATTTTATTTCTACGATTTATTTGAAAATTAGTTACTAGAATATTCTTTTAATATGGACCCTAATTTTGAATTGAATTCCATACAAATTTTTCTTTTAATAATTTTTTTTGAAACTAAAATATTTTTAATTAAATTATATAACATTTACTTCATTATAGATTTTATTTTTTTAATATTTATCATAGTTTGTATCCCACATTTACCCCGCCAAAAAGTAATTCTGTTATTTCCGCTTTATAAGAAATTTCATTGTCACTATTCCACACATCACGTCAAGATTTCTCGAGGTTTTCTTAAAATCTTGGAACGATTCTCTAGGGCAGAAACATTGTCAATGGGAGATTCTCGCTTTTGAAAGGTTAGTTTTCCTTCTATTATTCTGAAAATTAGTAAATTGTTAAAATTAATGAGAGTCAAGTTCAAATCTCACTTAGTAAATATTTTAAACCCTTCTAAATTATAATATATATATATATATATATATATTTAGGGGGGTTGGGGAGATGACATGTAAAAAAAAAATTGTTTTGCAGTTTCTATCGGGGAAAAAAAGTAAAAATATATAAAAAAAATTTAAAAGAACTGATTTTGTATTTTTTTATGTAAGATATTTGTTTTTTGTGATTTACTAATTTATTTGTAGATATATATGTTTGCAGGAAAATGGCATCAAGGAAGGTTTATGTCAATCTTTCTAGACCAAAGTCAACATTTTCATCATCTAAAGCTACAGGTGGGCCTTCAAAAATTCCTGTTGGACAAACTACACCTCAGCTAATTACTGAAAATGTAGAGATGCATCCACAAAAGAAAATAAGTTGGTTTCATACTAGAAGAAATCAAAAGAAGTGAATCGTTCAAAATATGCATGGTTTCTGAAAGATATAGAAGACGAAACTCTGCAATTATATCTATATGCTAGTAAGAATTTTGATGCTAAAAGTTATGACCTGGTGGGAAAAGTACTAGACCTATATATTCTTCCAAATACTGAAAATGTTTATATACTTTCAAAGCTGCCCAAGTCACATGATAAACTTAGATATCATTTTACATTTTCAATATATAACACAGGGGAAGATTCTTCAAAGATATGCAAACAAATCGTACAAAAAATTGCACAGAATATTGTAAGTATTTTTATTTACACTTATCTATTTTGTGTTATTCAAACTGTATCATTGTATTTTTAATAACTTAGTTAATATTGACATATTATATTTTGTTTTACAGGTTTTTGCTGAGGGAATTTTAATTATGTTGGGGGGAATCTATTATATAGAGCGAGATATTATGAATGTTGTCTCCATTTTCCATGAACATGAAGAAGAAGATATGGGAAAGAAGAAAAAAAAAACTTCATGGTGCTACAAGATTATATCAAAGGGATCAATCTATTAAAGGTAGATATGTTACTTTTCAAAATGAGGAAGTTGAAGTTGAAGCTAAAGCTAAAACCAAAGATGAATAATGTGTTGCCATATCTGAGGATCAGATTAGAACTAATATTAGAAAGGAGAAGAGCCATAAAAACAAAACAAAAACAAAAATGTCCAAGAATGTCTCCCTTATAGTTGATGATAAGGATATTTTTTTCAGTTCAAGAAAATATCATAACCAATAGGAGGAAGAAACAAAAAATTTCTCATTCTGAAAAAATCATGGACAGCAGTGAAGGGCCAAGTGAAAACTCAAAAGGAATCAGGGAAATCATTACACCAGGGGCTGATTTAAAGGATGGCATTATGAAAATAAAACAAAATGCCATTCGACATCATTTGGTGAAGAAAAATTTAATTGAGGGTGGTTATTCATTTCAACTTAATGTCATTCAAGTCTACAAACCAGATGAAGGACAGTTCAAATATCAAATTAGAAAGCCACACCACTTGCATGTTCACAATTTGAAAACATTGATGAGGTACAACCCTTTTGCACATGTGGTTGATTATGTTCTTCTTGTTGATCCAAGTCAAGCTCCTAACAAAGAATCATTTGACAAGTCAAAATGTTTTGAATAAAAATATTATGTACTTAGGGGCAACCATTCTGTATAAGCTCAAAGGAAATTCATGGAGGAATATCCCAATAACCCACGTTTTGAAACAATGAAATATAACATTTATGTTGGTTTAACGAATATAGAATCAAAGTTATTGGCATGCGATCATAATTCAGATAATGAGTATAGGATTTTTATGACTTTCATCCAAAGGGTCAGATTTATTCATAGTGAATTTGAAGAAAAATGTGGTGGTGATAAGGCAAAGTTTGATCATGCATTTCGGAAGGAATTTTGTATGGAAATCGGTTATCAAATCGAAGAAAAAATAAGTTCAAAAGGTGGCAAAGAAAATTATGAAATATTCAAAGGTATGGATAACATTTTCCAGTTGGTATTTAGAACTGGAGAGATATGAGAATTGATTGATCATATTTTTGAGTTGTGGGAGAACGTTGACATCAAAAGTCAGAAGGTCAAAAAGTCTAAACCATTGATATTTACCAGCAGTAAATTAGGTCCCGAAATGAATCTCCTTCAGAAGATATGATTATCACACCTTGGAGATCAATGCAAGGAGTGAAGGATGAAAAAAAATTCAAAACAATAGTATCTCGTGTAAATTCAGGAGAATTATCAATGGAGGAAATGTTTGAGGAATTTCTAAAGTTTGTTATTTTTACTTATTTTTGGATTATAAGTTTATGTTAAATATAATATATTTTTGTTGGTAGTATTTGTTATACATATCACTATATTAACATTGTTTACTTTGTTTATCGAGTCACAAGGTTTATAGGAGAATACAAGAACAAATGGTTAAATTATTGAATGAAGATAGTTGGGATGATGTTGTACGCAACTACCCAGATTCAAGCTATACATTAGTGATAAATTATTCTTATCTTTCATTTTAAAAAGTATGTTCATTCATACATTCATTTATATTCATAAGTATATTATTTTTATTTTATAACTTATACATATACTTTTTATTTTATTAAAGATGAAGAAGGATGCAAATGGAGCATCGGATAGTTTCAGAAGCTTTATTGAAAAAATTAAAATGGAAAGAATGAGAAAATAACGTCTTAGTGATGTTGAATTTTGTTCAGTCTTAATCATTTCATCTGGAATGGGCTCCACACTATCCAATATCAAATAATATCAACTGATTGTGAAGACATTGCAAAACTCATACCTAAAAGGGATTATTCCTTATTTATTGCAGATATTCCTCATGTTTTCAATATACCAAACATTGAATATGATAGTGACCCTTATAATTATCAAGCATTTAGTAAAGTAGTTGCGGGATTTCTAAGTCACAATATTACCATTTTAGATATTTGTGACATTTCATTTAGACACACAATTGGGGTTGTTATTATCAAGCTTCAAGGGAATATCAAAGTCAAGGATGCAGCTTACATGGTAAGACGTTGAAATTGTATTTTTGATTAATGTTAAAAATAATTTATGTACAAGTTAATTGAACTTTTACTATTTCATGTTACAGGAAAAAGCCAAATCTTATTTGTGGCGGAAATCAACCAATTATAAGTGACTGTGAGTTCATTCATGTTGAAAGTTGGACAAAGGATGATAGCTATAAGCCTATTCTTTTCAATCAAGTAGATGGAAAGAATCATAGCCAAGTATTGGTCCATGATGTTGTTGTAAAAAAACTAACATATGAAGATAAAGAAGCAAAATGATAGATAGTTAACATATATCAAAAACCACGGTCATATATTAAATATATTTTAACTTTATGTTCAAATGAAGGAGATTGAGTTTTGGATTTATTTTCAGGCTCAGATAAGTTTTATTATATAAAAATGAATTTCACTATTTTATTTTTTAAATTTTTTGTGTTTATACTAATTTACTAAATTTTTTCTTTTGCACTTGATGATTAGGTACAACACTAGCATGTTGCTTACAAAAAGGAAGAAAATTCATTTCCATTGAAAAAGACCAAGTACAATGCAAATTTATTCAACAAAGAATTAATGCTCTTCAATTTCTTCCAGATGCAATGCAAGAAGTTGGATTGAGAAAAGGGGATTTTAATGAATCCCGTGTGGCAAAAAAAGCAAAGGAACCTCAACCACCATTAGATGGAATGATTGGAAAGGCATACTTTGGGACATTCATAGACATCAAAGATCCATCAAAAGAGGAAAATGATGAAATTGAAGCCAATAATGAAAATATTGTGGAAGAGGACAATAATGAAACTCTTGAAGATGAAGAGTTTGGGTTATGTGATATTATTGATTAAGCTTTAGTTAAGCTTCCAAATGAAGTTCGTTTTTTGTAACTATTAATAAGTTATACTTGTAATGTTTTGACTTTGACATTTTATGAGAATAAATAAATATTCAATTGTTCTTATTATATGTTTAGTATTTTTATAATGTGATTTTCACTTCAGTTTTGTGTGAATCATGTAAGTTTTGAAAAAAATTGTAATTATTATTAACTTTTGACATAAAATTCACAAGAATTGTTAATTTTGTACTTTTTTTGTTGATTTTTTCCTATAAAAATGGTTTATTTTACATGTCACTTTTAGCAAAAAAGACTCAAAATGTGTATTTTTTCAGTTATTTTTATATTAAAAATGTGTTTTTTAATGTAAATTGTTAAAAAATCTTGCTTTTTTAGTGACAATTATTTAATATGCAATGAAATATTATTTAACAATATATAATTAGATAGAAGATTGAAACATTAAAATTTTGACCTTTTTTGTTTTTTTTACACTGAAAAAAATCAAATATCTCACTATAAAAAAAAAAAAAACGAAAAAACAAATACGTGAAAAACACTTTAAAAAAATATGTAAGTGAAGAGGAAGAAGACGAGTACCTCAAAAATTGTTAAATTTAGAAAATAATTATTAGCATTTAATAGCTTAGAAAATTTTAAGTCAAAAATAAGTCTTCTAAAAACAGGGGATGATGCTGGCATCAACACTTTTCAAAATCAATATAAAAATCACTAACATTTTAAAAATAATGTCTATAGTTGGTACATAAGAAAATTTAATGTGTTAAAAACATGCTAAAAAAAATTAAGATTATTCTGAATCAGCACTTTTCAAAATCAAACCATTTTTTTCTACCTAAAAAAAGTGGGTACTCATTTCCGTTCATGTTTCAAAGTTTATATTGTTCTTCCTTTCGACCATTGGATCCAACCCCTTTAGGCTATATATTGAGTAACATGGGGGGGGGGCTTTAATACACTAACATGTGCATGGCTCACAATACCATTTAAAATAATCTCTTTGGGTGCCATCACACATTCAACCACTACTTCAAGGCATATTCATGTCTTTAGGTTAGGCCCTCATGGGAATTTAAGATTACTCATTGGTGAAATATTTTTTTCTTTCCACCATTGGGTCCAACCCCTTTGGGCATGAAAATTGAAGGACATGGGGGTGTGCTTTGATCCACTTATGTATGCATGAATCATGAGACTATCTAATATAATCTCTTTGGGTGTAACCATATGTCGACCACTACCTCAAGGTTCCCACATGGCTTCAGGCTAGCCGCTCATGGGAATTGAACCTTGTCTGACAGTGAAAAAATCCTCACTCTCCACCATTAGATTTAATTCCCTTGGACCTAAAATTCAAGGATATAGGAGTAGCATTTGATCTAATTATGTGTGCATGAGACAAAAACATTTAATCTCTCTATCTAAAACTATAATTTTGATTATTGCCTCAAGATGATTCCATGGATTTAGTCTACGCCTTCATGGGAGTTGAACCTTGCTCATTAGTGAAAAACTCGCTTTTCACCATTGGATCCAATTGTGACAACACTTTTCTTTTTACCCCATTATTTTGTAAATAAAATTGTGTAATACCAGTATGCGCATAGGAGCCACGGTTAGCTGATAGATTATGTATTTGAAACATTTAAAATTAATTTATGTGCTATCTAACTAAAGGAAATGAGGACCTTACAAATCCCATGTTTGAGGGATATTTATTGACTAGAAATCCATGACACCCAACATTGAACTTACTTTCGAACTATCGTTTCCAGACTTGGTTGAGCCAACTAACTAACATGTTAATTACAATATCTGATTGGAGACAAGGGTGCATATTCAATCGAGCCACTTCCTAACAATTGATTTATCTGACACAACTGGGGGATATATACTTGTTGACAGAGAATTTATGAGATTAGATTGGGGTGGTGGGGAAAACGAAAGTGCCCATCCCCGCTCATGCATCGAGAAGCTAGGTCAGTGATCTTTCAAACAAACAACAAAATCTAGGATAAAATTATATATGAGTGCACAACTCAATTGAAGACACTATCTCTCACATGCTCTCTCTCATTGGAAAAATAGAGTGCACTCATTGTTGATCATTGGAGTGTATGGACGTTATGGAATATTGGAAACAGAAGACATAGTGGCTTTCAACTATTATGTAGTTTGTGTAATAATTAAACCTCTATGAATTTGGGTGTAATCCCTGTGAAATGTGTGAGGCCACTAGACTATGGTGTATAAGCCTATGTGGTTAGTGGAAGGCTTAGTGAATGATCGAATCACTATGGTGCTTGTTGTATTGCTAATAAACCACCAATACAAAGAAATTTGAGTCATTGTGGTGCCTTTTGAGTAGTTAGTAAACCACCTGGATAGTGTATTACAAACACCTTTGATGCTTGTTGAGTAGTTGGTAAACCACCTGGATGGTGGACTTCAAACCCTTGTGGTGCTTCCTATGAAAAGATAGTTGATAAACCACCTGGATGGTGGACTGCAAACCCTTGTGGTGCTTACTATGAAAATATAGTTGATAAACCACCTGGACAATGGATTCTAACTCTTGGACTAAGTAATACCCCCTTTGAACCTTGGGTGAATCCCTGTGAATGAAATTAAAGGAAAGAGTGATTCATTGTGGTGCTTACTGCTAAGAATAGTTGATAAACCACCTTGGTGTTTTTTGTAGGTGCAATTGATAAAGAATCTTGGTGATTGTTTTTAGAGAGTAGTTGTTAAATCACTTGGACAATGGACTCCATATTATGAGTGTTTAACCAAGCCTTTGGTGTGAAATACCTGTTACCACCAAAATAGGACCCTGATAAACTGTTGATCAGACTACCTCAGTGTAACTATTTCAAACCAATCTTTTAGTTGAGGCTTAGCCTCCTCAGCCTGAGAGGTCTCTCTCAAGGATTTATGATATTGATTAATGATAATATAGATGGCTAAATCTATCTTAGTTTTGTGTGTTTGTAGGTTGGAGACTTTTTGGCCCAGCTACTTTTTGATGTTATGGAATATAACCAGTAATACAGAGAGGTTTTTTCTGAACAGATCTGAGTTTCTCATAGGGTTTAATGTTTTCTTGATCTATATGTTACTTTTAATTACAAGATTGTTTTCTTGTGGAAAAAAAATCTTCGAACTTCAAGAATATTTGCACCTTTTAATGATTTTCATAGATCTTAATAAACAAAACAAGCTAACTTCGAAATGTCTTCAAGAGTGGTGTTCTTCTCCATAACAAAATTGTATTAAGGGATTGTCACTTACTGTTCTGTTTATCTCTATTGTAGCTGACTTTCAGACTTTGTCAATTGAATTTCAAGATCTTCCATCTGCCTCTTCATTCTCCTGTTAGTAGCCCTTAACTTAACATTTATCATTATCATAAATCTAGCCTCTTAGCTATATGAACCAAAATCATAATCTTCACAAAATTTAATCCTCATTTTCCATTTATGAATTGGTCATTTTACCTCATTGTTTTTACCTGAAAAATAGGTGTTGAGATAGAGCTTTTATCTCCTTATTGTTGTTAGAGAGTAGTTGTTAAATCACTTGGACAGTGGACTCCATCTTCTGAATGTTTAACCAAGCCTTTGGTGTGAAATACCTAAGGAAGCATCTCCTCATACATTGGATTTGACTCAAGGGTGGTCAACGACAAGAAAGTTGCAATGTAGCTACCATATGGTCAGCTGGGGAGTGCTTGTCCCTCTTCAATTTCCAGCAAGTTATTGTGAACCAGATATGTGTGAAATACTCTTTCATTAACTAATATTGTTGTGCGGTATTTTATAACTAGTGTTAAGATGGAAGTCTGTAAGTTTACAGTAAAATTAATTTGGGGCCTTTAGATCCTGTTAAAGAAATGTTGGTGAGTAATTGTGGGTACAATTGTGGAGCATAACATATGTTATATATAGGAAGATTAAAGAGCAGAGCCTGGGTGAAAATGTGAAGTTAGGTTACACTTTTTGCCCTTTTTTGAGGAAAAAAACTTTCATTTTTTTCTGCTCTTCAACTTTCTGCAAGATAAAACAATTTTTCTATTTAGAATTTCATTTTGTGATAAAAATAAAAGTTGTCAGAAATTTTATTTGCTTTCTATTGCTTATTTTTTGGAATTTTTTTATACACATTTGATATATCAACTTAGCGTTTCTTTGAGTGTGTGTTTTTAGCAATCAAAGGATTCATAAAAATTCATGTTAATACGCAATGTTGTATTCTTTTAAACTTTGTGTTTTTGAGAAACAAAATGTGTTACAACAATCTAGACAGAGTCTATTTTGGTTTCATCATATTTACAAAGCCAACGAATGCATATCATAATTAGTAGAATTTTTTGAACTCATACAATATGAAAAAACTACATATTTTGAATGTGTTTCACGACGCAAGAAATTTCTTAACATATAAGTTATAAACTAAAAATCTAAAAACTACCCATTACAGATGACGGACCAATGTAATGCACCATAATTTTTTCAATTTTTTTTACAATGTATTTTGGAAGATACAGAATTATGATTTCATTGAATCATAATGACCTTCAAAAAAAATTTGTACCCATTTTATTACAAATTTAATTAAAATTAGTAAATATTTATGAAATTCCATAAAAGTTATATTTCCTAAAAGTAGATTCAATTCTGAAAATGTTTGTCTTGGTTCCGACAGTTAATTCAGAATGTTTCATAGAGTTTAATCAGTCCAAAGTTGCAGATACGTATTCAGAGCTTGGGTCTGCGTAATTGCTAACGCGTTAGTTCGGCCGAACTCTTAAAAAAAGTTCGGTCGAACTGTGTTTTGCACCGATGGCCCGTCCAGTCTAACAACATAAAATTTCGGCCGAACTTTCACCCAATTTTCCATCGGCTGGAAAATACCACAGAACCCCCTCCAAAAAATCATTTCGCGGCAATATAAATTGTTGCGAAATCATTCATTATTTTCGCATATTTTCACACATTTGGTCTAATTTTACAAAGGTCTTGGTCTGATTTTCCAAAGAATTGTTTTGGGTTTAAGGACTTTTCTTGGAGGTACATTCAAAGAACATTTTTGCAAAATATTGTTTTGGGTTTAAGGACTTTTCTTGGAGGTACATTCAAAGGACATTTCTTGGAGGTATGTGATACATTTTTTGGATGTTTTTTGGGCTTCATTTTTTTTTGAAGTATGGATTTGGGCTTAATTTTCATTGTTTTTGAAGGTATGGATTTGGGTTTAATTTCGAAAGGACATTTTTTGGAAGTATTTTTTAAAGTGATATTTTTTGGAAGTATTTTTTAAAGTGGCATTTTTTAAGAAGTTGGAATTAATTTTCAATGGACATTTTTTGGAGGCATTTTTTGAAATGACACTTTTTTAGAGTACGTGTTTTGGGTTGAAGTAAATCTTTTATAATGATTTTTTAAAATGAGTTTTTGTTTAACTTTTTAAATGAAATTATTTTGTAGGACTTGGAAGGAAATATTTTGAGCCTCGTTTCATTTTTATAAGACATTTTTTTCTCAGATTTTTTGAAGTGTTTTCGATTGAAGTATGTTTTTTTTGCAAAAAATTTAAAATGTGTTTTTTTTAAATTAAATCTTTTGTGATGTTTTTTTTAATTGAGTTTTTGTCTAAATTTTTTAAGGAAATTTTTTGAACTTCATACTCTATTATCATGGGAAATCGAAGGAATTGTACAAGAAAATATGATCGAAAAAGAGACCCTGAGGAACGTAGAGAAGAGACGAGACAATCTCGCAAAAGAAAGATAGAAGCACTCTCAAATATTGAAGGGGAAAATTAACCTCAACTAGAAGTTGAAGCAGGTATGTAAATGTAAATATTATGAGTTTGATATATTTAAAATTTTCCTAGTGTAAAATGAGAAGCTTAATTTTTATTTGATGAACTAATTTGAAAAATATTTTTCAATGTAAACAGATAGAGAAATTCCTCAAAACATTGATGAAAAATACAAAATTTTGAAAGAGAAAGTGAAAGAGATATTGAACCTGGAGATGGTGAAAATGTTGAAAGAAATTCAAGTGAAGAAATTGAATCACAAGATATATGTGTGTGTGTGTGTGTGTGTGTGTGTGTGTTGAACACATGCACATATTATTGAAATTATACATATATTTATTAATTTAGTTATTTATTAAATATGTAAACTTATTATGTATTAAATTCATTCGAATATGTACAGATGAAATCAATGTCGATGATGAGATGTTGGAAACTGTTGACACTCACACATATGGAGATAAAAAAGCTGACCATTATATATGATATTGTGTTAACCGCATTTTTAATACGTACTTTGTAAATGAAAATGTGACAGTTCAAGCCCAAATGTTGAAAGTTATCCTATCATTAAGGAAATTAAAATAAGCTATGACTTTATTGGGTATTCGAAAATCAACCAAAGATAAAAAATGAAGGAAAATGTGATACAAAATATAAATAGTGCTATAAATTCAATTAGAAAATCCAGATAGAAAAATGTTTCAGTTGTATGTAGAGCTATACATATGGCAGTGGTTTCATCAAGTACTAAAGAGAATCGCTTGGTAAAATCTATGGCACGAGCATTAGGAACCTCACGAAAAACTTTGCACAAACATCGGAAATTTCGGTTGCAAATAGATGTAAATGATGAACTCGTTTGTTGGAGAGCTATTTGTAGGAAACTATACAAATATAGACTTGGAGAAAATGTTAAAAAATAATATATGAATATTGGAAGAACAATTCACGTGTTTCGCCAACTGCAAAGCATGTGATGCGAAGAAGAATAGCACGAAATCAGTACGAACAACATGAAAAACATTTCTTGGAAACCACTCAGATAGAGTTGTTCAACAAGTTCAAAGAAGAGAATCGTGAAATTCATGTGTCAATCAGTGCTTTTTTCAACAAAAACCATGGTATGTAAAACCTATCACCATACGCGACACTTGTTGTTGTCGTTATCATGTGGAATTTGAGTTATATTATGACACATTTCTTAATTTTGGTAGAACATTTTGGAAGGATTCACCTCCTCCTTCCACTATCCGTGATTTCATATCTCAAATTCTATGTGAAAGACAAAGCGATGAACTATTTTACGAAAAGAAATGTGTTGGTGGTAAAAAATGTGATGATTGTGGAAATTTGACTAAATTTCAAAACAAATATCGTATTGATATAAATGATCAATCATTGTCCAACATGAAAGTGAGATTGAAGAGATATGAATATATCCATACATCGATTCAAGGTGCAAATAGTGTTAAAAGAATTGAATTACGAGAAGAAGAAATTTTTGTGATAGACTTTTTGAGAAAGTTTGAGGCAGAAATTTATAAATACACCAAGCATTCACATAGAGCTCAATGGCAAGACTTGCAATTCAAAAAATCTCGTGAATTTTTTCCACCAAGGACCATTTTGTCAGTAATTGATTTTGCAGAAAACTACACATTTGTTCCACAAAAAGAAATTAAGAGTGAATATTATCATTTTGACCAAGTATCCATGCTCATCCATATTCTATATAGACATGCTGAACAAAACGTCTATCATTAGAAAGCACCAGTGAAAATCGACATATTATTAAATAATATCACTTTTATATCAATGATGATTGTACACATGATACATATTGTGTACAACATTGTTTTGGAAAAATTTATGGTTCCTTGACAAATCGTGGAATAACATTCAATGAACATTGGATATAGTCAGATGGATGCACAGGACAATTCAAATTTGCACGATCATTCTTTTGGTTGTGTTGTCTTCATAAGAAAACCTACATTAAACATTGTTGGAATTTCTTTGAGACTGGCCATGGAAAAGGAGAACATGACGGTGCAGGAGCATGCATAAAATGAGCACTTCGAAGATATCAAATGAACCCCTCTACAAGCCGACTTATGGATTCTAAATAAGTTTTTCAATGGTGCATCGCTGCTCTAAGCCATGAGACTAATCGATCAAGGGAAGTGCGAAGGTACATTCAATTTAATTTTTATTGGATATCTAATTTTAAACAGTGTACATTTATCACAATGATTATCTTCGATTGAATTTTGATATCATATTTAAATTCTTCTTTGAATTTTCCATATAAAGGTTCTTTTGGCATATTGGGATTGAAGACGTAGATAGATCAATTGGAAATGACGTTGAAACAATAAAAAGGACTCGAAAATTGCATTCAATTAAAACAAAGTTGTCCAGAAATGTGTTTGCATTAGATAAAATAAAATATTCTTGTTTTTGTCATGTTTGCATAGAAAACACAAAATCCAATGACGTTTGTGAAAACAAAATGTATGTAAAATATTGGAAACATACAGAGCTAAATACAAAGGGAAAAATGTCCATTGCAATGTTTGAAGAAATGCAATCAAAGGAGACTATAATATCATCTGATGGTGATCAAGTTTATGATCTTGTTAGAGATGGTAACATTTGAATTTCTTTCAAATGATAAAGATCTAAAAATAAATTTAAATACATAAGTTTGTTAAGTTTGTTTTATTGTGCATTGATGAAAAATGTTGCACGTACTGGATATATACATGAACTGAATGTGACCAATTTTTCTCGTGGGCTTTTCTGGTAAAAAGTATCCACAATGTAAATAAATCATCCACAATATAGTTTTGTACAAAGATCAACCATCCAAAACTTAAGTTTTAATTTAAAACAAAAAATTATAGATCTCGTGCAACATTACTTCACATGCCAAATCTACTTCAACCATCCAAAACTTAAGTTTTAAAAACAAAACAAATTATAACACAACATTACCTCACATGCCAAATGTAGTTCAAAAGCAAAACATTAATATAGATCACAACATTACTTCACATGCCAATTGTAGTTCAACCATCCAAAACTTAATTTTTAAAAACCAAACAAATTATAACACAACATTACATGGACAACCTTCTTCTTGAATGAAGCATTCTGCCCTGCGTCTTTTTTTACCAACATTTGGAGCATTTTCAACCTCTGCATCAATATATAAAATTTTTCATATTAGAAAAAACACATGTAAACAAATTTGTACAAATTTAATGAAAAAATTATTCAAATTGATGGCAACCTCGACGTGGTTGGCTAGCATCTTCCCCACCCTCAAACTATTGAGAACCAGAATGACCCTGCTGAGAACCAGCACCACCAACAGTTGATTGGCCTTCGGCGGAATAAATATCACCACCTTCACGCAACCTGCTAGCACTTATTGATGGCCCTCTAAGGGGATTTGAACCACCACCAACCTCTCGAGATGAGAGAGAAGATTCATAAACAAATATGAATTTATAATCAATTGAAAAATACATTCATACATATAAATAGACGTACATATTCATTGATTAAATTGTGTGAACCATACCACGACTGGGTGAACCATGGGTATGCTCCATGGATGGAGTAGAGACCCTTCTCCTCTTAGCTCCTAAAAAAAAAAAAACTTATTAACAACTAATTTAACTCACAAAGTTGATAAAAAATCAATTCCATATGTACACACATGTATGGAGATTTAAGATTATATTTAAATACCATGAACATCCCTCGATCCCTAATCCCCCCCTCTCGTAGAGATTTGGCTTCTGTTGATCTTCGTCGTTCATCCTCCATGATATATATATCTACGGTGGACATTTACAATTATTTTTTTAAATGACTAATTTAAAATAAATTTCAGAAAATAAATGTAATTTAGTGTGCACAAATTATCTAAAACACAACTTTCAAAGCACTAATTGACGTGTGAAAATCAATTTAAACAAAAAAAATTATAAAAATGATAAGTTCACCAAATTGCGCTTTACATGGTGGGAGCACACTTGGTATAAAATTGAAAAAACACATTGTCATTAAAAAAGAAGTGAAACTCCATTTAAACAAAAATTTGTTGAAGTCCCCGCATTTTAATTTTATTAAAATGTAAAGTTCACCACTTGTTGCAAATGTGAAGTTCACCAAGTTGCGCTTTACATGGTGTGGTGGGAGCACACTTGGTATATAATTGAAAAAAGCACATGGTTATTAAAAAAGATGCATTTATAAGTACACAACACACACATATCCAAGATATGTTACAATGTCCATCAATAAATTTTGAAGGAGATCATTTCAACACTAATTCATCTTTGAGAGATGAATCTTGAATTTTTGAAGAAGAGCGTCTCAAAACTAATTCTTATTTGAGAGATGAATCTTGAATTTTTGAAGAAGAGTGTCTCAAAACCAATTCATCTTTGAGAGATGAATCTTGCATTTGCATTGCCCCGTATAATTCTAATTCATCTATGATAGATGAATCTTAAATTGGCATTTCCCCACGCAATAAATTAGTAGACATATTATTCACATTTGTACAATGCCTTATACTACAAAATTGAAATTAGCTAACAATATTGTTTGTTATTCCATGCAGTTCTTTTAGCCTCTCCTTCTTAACTTGGTACACGCCATTCATCTGGTTGCACACAAGTTTAGAATTGGTGAAAACTACAATTCCATTCGATCCATACTCCATAGCTATTCCCAAGCCTTCTATCAATCCAATATAATATGCCTTTTTGTTTATTGTTCTTCCCGGTATATTCATTTTCCTTTGGATGACTTTGCTAGTTGCAATATCAGAAAGCACATATGTAATCCCTGCTTTCCCTGGATTGGGATAGCAAGAAACTTCTATACATAATTTCCATTTTTCAACCATATTTAATGGTTTTATTATCCCTAAAAAAACAAATTCAATAAAAATATATATTAAATTGACATTTATTGCAAATGCATGGGAGAAATGACACGTGATCATGAGATAAATGACATGTGCATGGTTTATCTTAAAGCTTGACTTAATAATTTTATGGTAGAATTCACATCTAGAATTATTGAGAGGAAGCCTTTAGTTTGTGGGAGAAATAAATTTTCCTTAAATTTTTCCTAAAATTTTATGGGATAAGGGAGAAATGACACATGTATAAGGTTTTCCTTAGAGTGGTAGTGGTTTATGGATATGAAAATGAAGAACTTCTATTTAATTCTATTTCAGAGATTGATTGTAGGGGCATTTACTGGATATTTCAACTTTGAGAAAATATGAGATCTAGAGGCTACCTGGCCCTTTACAGACTCTGCCTTTAGAACTTGTAGAAATTAACACTCAACAGATAGACTAAAATCCTATGGAAGTTCAAAATTCTATGACAATTCAGCCACTTTGGGTTCAATTTTTAGGCCTTAAAGCTTGAGAGAAATGACATTTACATGGTTTGCAAGATTATTTTATGCACTTACGAAAAATATGCTTTAGAGTTATATTTTATGCACTTACAAAAAACATGCTTTAAAGTTAATGGGAGAAAGCCAACATGACATGTACATGCTTTAAAAACTTTGCCTAAGAATTTATGGGAGAAATGACACATGTACACAGTTTTCCTTAAAGTGGTTGAGGTTTATGGATATTAAAATGAAGAACTTATATTTAGATCTGTTATAGAGATTGACTATAGGGGCATTTACTGAATATGTCACTTTTGAGAAAATATGAGATCCATAGGCTACCTGGCCCTTTACAGACTCTACCTTTAGAACTTGTAGAATTTAACACTCAACAGACAGACTAAAATCCAATGGAAGTTCAAAATTCTATGAGATTTCAACCACTTTAGGTTCAATTTTCTCGAAATGTGTTACACCCCATTAAAATGGGAGATATATCGAAATATTCCTATGGTGTAATAAAATAGTTATAGTTTCAAGTAGTTTAAAAATATAGATGCATAATTTCAATGAGCATAGTTTTGAGATATAAAAGTCCAAAATGGAAGAGTTGTTTGTGAACAAATATCAGTGGATCACTATGGATATATCTGCTTCATTAAAAGGGATTTTTCTAGAATTATATCCACTAAGTTGGAAAGAAGGGAATGTATCACAATTATATGTTAATGTGCATGTGTTTTACATTGAATATTCACTACAAGAAAAAATCACATTGGTGAGGGGCGAAAATGGTCACCATAAGCTCATTGGTGAGGGTCAAAAGAGCCTTCGTCACCAAAAGCTGAACGTCACCAAAGGTGGCGTCGCCGAAAGTATAGGTGTTGTGGTGACATTCAAGGTCCGTCACCAATAATAATTTATAGTGACGGATAGTGACCGTCACCATTTCATATGAGCAATGGTGACGGAAAATAGCCTCCGTCACCAAAAAATTGAACGTCACCAAAGGTGGCGTCGCCGAAAGTATAGGTGTTGTGGTGACATTCAAGGTCCGTCACCAATAATGATTTATAGTGACGGATAGTGACCATCACCATTTCATATGAGCAATGGTGACGGACAATAGCCTCCGTCACCAAAAAACTGAACGTCACCAAAGGTGGCGTCGCCGAAAGTATGTGTTATGGTGACATTCAAGGTCCGTCACGAATATTGATTATAATGACGGATAGTGATCGTCACCATTTCATATGAACAACAATGATTTTTTGTGATGGACCTTTCATGGCCGTCACTATTGGTGCATATATATGGCGACATTCATTGACCGTCACCATAAACGCATTGGTGACATCAAGGTCTGTCACGAATAATGACTATAATGACAAACAATGACCCTCACCATTTCATATAAACAACAACGATTTATGGTGACGGACCTTTAATGGTTGTCACTATTGATGCGTATATATGGTGGCGTTCGTTGACCGTCACCATTTCATATTTTGGTGAGGGTCGAAAAATGTCACCATAAGAATTAGGGGAATTTTGAGGTCTAAAATGAGCCTTCTAAGGAAATTATAAAATAATAGTGGAAATAATAAAACAATATTTGATTACATCATCAATTTTTAGACGGAAAAAATACAAAACTACTTTTTAAACTCATATTTTCAATTTATCTCCCAAAGTTTTTACTCAAATTTCGAGTGGGAGTACTCATTGGATGAAAAATTTAATTCCTCATCCAAGGAGTACCCATGTTTCATACTTTCGATGGATCCTGCTACATGGAAAATAAGAAATACATGAAAACATGATTGAAATCACCTTTTTTCATGTATTTCTCATTTTTCGTGTAGTAAGGTCCATCGAAAGTATGCAACATGGGTACTCATTGGATGAGGAATTAAATTTTTCATCCGACGAGTACTCCTACTCAAAATTTGAGTAAAAAATTTGGGAGATAAGTTGAAAATACAAGTTGAAAAAGTGGTTTTATTATTTTATTATTTTTTAATCTTTTTCCCCTTTTACTTAAAAAATGATGAATCAACCCCCATGGTTGACATCATCATCTTGAATCCTATTGGTTCTTATAAAGTTTATTTTTGTTGTACATTTTTCTTATGAGGCCCATTTTAGACCTCAAAATTCCCCTAATGCTCATTGGTGATGGTCAAAAGAGCATCCGTCACCAAAAACTGATCTTCGTCATTCCCTATATATGAATATCAGGGCACGATAGAATCGAACCACCAACCTCCTGCTTGTAAAGCATGTGCTCTTCCATTGAGATAGCACCCTTTAAAGAATTATACTTTTAAAAATTATATCTTGAAAACTTCGTAGATTGTAAATTCTACAACTTTCAATAAATTAAAGTCTCGACAATCTTTTACTAGACAAACAAAACACCATCGACATTGCAGGTCCCTACCTAATGGTTATGGAAGTTATGAAAAGTAGGTGAAGGGAAGAATTAGACTTTTAAAAATGATACATGGACTACCACCACAAGAATCCCCCAAGAGAGATCCAGTGGGAGAATCTCTTGAATCGGATTCAATGGAAAATGAAGGACTAGATGAAAGAGAAAGGCCTCAGCAGGATGGGGAATCCACCACCTCGAGTCAAGGAATAGAAGAGGTCCTCGGAAATTCTTACAAAACTTTGAAATAGAGCTAAGGGTAGAATATCTACTTAAGATCTACTTATGAAGATTGCTTATGTAAAATAACTCAAATAGACAAGCAAATCCACAATTATAAAGTGATTATTTGGCATTTCAATCACTAATTTTAGGGCCAAAAACCTAAATAACCTAAAACACTCAAATATCCTAAAACAACGTGTGAAATAAAGACAAAGAAAAAGAGAATATGTTCTCGAACAATGATACAAAACAAAGACAAAGAGAATATGTTCTAGAACAATAATACAAAACACATCTAGCATTTTGAAGTATTTGACTTGTCTTGGTGAACATGCGTCCTTAGCAAATACAATGTAGAAATACCTTCCCCACAAAAGAGAAGACATGTCAGAATAGTATGTTTGACACAGACAATCATAAATATGCCACAATAGCTACTCCATTCAACACATGCATAGGAAATACAACTTAAATGTTGATGGCAAAGTATGGGATAGAAACAAATATCCTAGATGATAGTTGTCTCACAACAATTAATTCAGATTTTACATATTGGTATGATGTTGTGGTGAAGTTCCCAGTTTCTAACCAAAAGAAAAAGTAATAGATCAACATAACATACACTACCAACATGTAACCTAGCCAATGGCTTCATCATATGCCTCATGCCAGGAATTGTATTTTGCATACTAGACCAGCAATAGTTAGGTTCTAAATTTCAACCTAATTATTTCAGACAGCGTATGAGCAGCAGTAGAGAAGTCCTATAATATAACTTCCATCACATTTTAGTGATTTTGTTGTAACATTTTTTTTAGTTTTAGGGCTCATGTTTCAAACAATTTTAACATGGTTTTAAGGTTCCAAAAATATCATGGGAAAGTCTCCCTTATTGCAGTATTTGCAGTATTTGGTGGTAGCCTCCATGAACAGTTTGACATCAATAATATTGTTATAATACAATCGTTTTTAGTAGCATGTTGTCATCCTCCATGGTCTCCAAACAAAGCAAACAGATCACCATCCAAGCATAAATATAACTCGGCATATACGATCAACTTTTGCTGGGAGGATGTGAGGTCATGTAACATACTCTTGTAGGATTATAAGGCAATATGAAGATGATATATAGAAGAAAATGACCACAAATTCGATGGCAGCATGTGAAGAGCCCTAAATAGAAGATACAATAGTAGATATATCCTTTGATTGGTGGTTCTCTGGAACCCAATAGTGTTGGTCTTTCCAATGGTTGATACCTCCAACTGTGGTAAGTTTTCACCAACAAATAGAACTAGGGTTAATGACAGCACGATTATGGCTCTGATACCAATGTTTGGACAGATAGGGCAGCATGAAAACAAGTATAAAAATACAGGTGTAATCAACAAATGTTTTCAACAATGATGTGGGGTTTTTGGGAAGCTTGTTGTGGGATAATTTGAGGGATTTCAGACAACTTTTCAGCCTTGTGAAAAACAATAATCTTGATTACTTGTTTGTGACTACATCTAGGGTCATTGTAAGCAAATTATAGCCAACAATAAAACTCTAAATACCCATCAATCAGAACAGTTCATCTTTCCTTCAAGCAGGAACCAATTTAAATCTTCATGTGTCTTCACCTTACAGAAATTTTGTGGCAGAAATGGTGGTGGTAAAAAATATCATAAGGGTTGTTAATATCTAGTGAAAGTTTTTTTTTTGAAACCCTTGGAAACATACAAAGAACCCTTGAACAAAGGCACTAGAACCTTTGTGAAATCCTTAGGTAGCATTTGAATTGGGCATCAGTATGTCATTATAAACATTGGAGTGCTTTGGTATTCAGAGGCATTTCAAGAGCCCTTTTCATATCTTACTTGGAGTGGTTTTTGGATATACCTCTTGTTGTTGGGTGTTCCTATACTAGATCCTAGCAATCTAAAGCATGTATCAGATCCTAGTAATATGTTGGGTGTTCCTAGTAACTTGTTGGTTGTATCAGATCCTAGACCTGTAGGTGTTCCTCCTTGGCAACATACATTCCTTAATTCATAGAGAATAACATGAGGAAAAGGAGACCTTGAACCACATGTATATGCATAAACTTATGTTTGACCATTAGCTTGATTACAACAGCCTGAAATAGGTCCAACCTCCTCATCTTAGATATTATCTAGGCTTTACTCAGACAGTGCAGTTGATAAATGGGTTTCAACTGACCAACAGTTTACACCCAAAACAGCAATTTGAACTTAGTTCAGGCTAGCAATGGCAAAATTGGATCTTCTAATCATCCAAAAGGTTATAGAATTTCAACATTCTAATTGCCCCATGGCCAAGAAAAGCCAATTCTTTGAGTGTAGGAACCTCTTTTTTTTATAAAAAGGCAAGGTTATATAGGTGATAGAAAATTACTTGGTGATATAGGTCGTAGAAAGATCAGAAAGGAATTTGGCCAGCCCAACTTTAGAAATGGCATCCACAAAACCATGTTGCATTAGTTTAGGTCCTTCAATCTACAAACAACAAAAATGTACTGCACTAGGGGTTTTTCAAGGTGTTGAATCCATATATGTAGTCAAAATTCCATTTTAAATAACAAAATTAAGATATGGCCAAAAACAAATTTGGGGTAATAAGACAAAAACTCAAAAATGTAACATGTTTAGATTCCAAAGATTACATTTTTTGGTAGCCATAGTGCATGGGTTGTCTATAGTTGCACACAATCCATTTTATGTCTTACACCATGACCTTATCTTAAGCAATACAGACACACCCTAGTCTAGTATTGACTATGTGAGTCTCTCTATATATATCATTGAATGTTCTGCTTTAGCTTATCCATCCATCCCTTGATCAGTCAATCAATCAATGATGGTGAAAGTGTCATCCATTCTCTTGCATTTTTGGTGCATTCAGGTTTTCATTCACCTCTGAAAATTCCATGCTAGCAGTCAAGGGAACAAATTGGAATTGAATCCAAGAAATTTGGAAGGGAAAGGCAAGTTGGCTCATTATGGTCATCCCTACAGAAAGATCAATTCCCCAAGTTTCTTTCAACTTCGCAGAGGTGAAATGTATATAAATTTAACCAACTGGGGAGCTACCCTCGTCTCCCTCGCTCTCCTTGATGCTAAAGGTAATCATCCCTAAACCCTACCCTTCAACTTATTTACCATCATTTACTCAGAGGGAGCTAGCTCATTAAGTATTGGTATTTATGCATTCAGGCCATCTAGCAGACGTACTTCTTGGCTATGACAATATTGCCTCATACATGGTATGTATTTTCATTTCCCTTTGGAAATTAGTACTGCCATCATATGCTATAATTTTAAGATAAATTTACAGTTTCTACTCACATATTGGAATGCATCTCAAATGTATGTGTTACCATGGGGAATATGAGATTGTTTATTAATGCAAAACATGAGCTCCACTAGACCTTACTTTGGTGCCTTGGTGGGTCGTGTAGCCAACCGTATCAAGGATGGAGAATTCACACTAAATGGGAAAACATATCAGCTGCCTAAGAATGATGGCAACAACACACTCCATGGTGAAAATCTTCCTTTTCTATTCTGCATGCATGTTTTATCCAGCTAACTAGAGCCCTATAATGACCACTACTCAGGAATAAAATCTCTCTTTTTCTGTATATGTATGTTTGTTTGTGGAGGTCTAGAGCACTACTATTTCAGGTAACATATGTGTATTTTGGTGATCTGAATGAATGCAGGAGGGCTGAGAGGCTTTGACAATGTTCTGTGGGAAGTGAAGTAGCAGAGAGGCTTTGACATGCAGAATTTTATATGACAAAAAGAGTCTTTGAGCCACAAAGGAGGGCTCTAACATAATTTTGTTGATCCCCTACAACTATCAAGTGTTCATCAAAGGAGGTGTTAAAACAGGTCTTCACTACAGCAGAAGATACAATAAGTACTGCTATATTTTATGGTGTTCCTATCAAGAGTTGAGACCCAGACTTAACCATAAAATTGCCCCCCTGTATCAGTCTTAAAATTGGTTTAAATAAATGCCAAAAATGATGCACAGGTCGGCTCAAATCAGTATGTCGGCTCCTTAATCAAAAGACACGACTGTTCAGTTCATACACAAACAACTATAAATAACTAGTCATGCTCATCATTTTGGAATGAAAATTTCGGTGAAAAATATAGTGAGAATTCAGAGATAAAATAGGAGGCCAAGGAGATTAAAAGGGAGATCATAATTACAACGTTTTGGGCTAGAAGGATATATCTCTTGCATACCTATTCGGCCTTTCCAGAAGCTCATACCTGAGACTCTTCTCTGCAACTCAGACCCTTATAATTTGGACCTGTGGTGAAATATGTGACCTTGCAACAGTCTTGTAATTCGGATATATAGTGGCAGTTTTGAAGACAAATTCAGACCTGCAGATCTCTGTTTTTGGAATAAAATTGCAGAGAAGTCTTGAGAGGAACAGTGTTGATTTTATTTTACAGTGAATATATCTAGCAGACTTATTAAAGAACATCTATTTCACACGACGTCTGTTTGACTTTGTTCAAGCATCGTTGGAAAGTCTTGTTGGAAGTTCTTGCAATCTGGACATGGTTGGAAGGTCTTGTTGTTGAATGCTTGATTATTTCTTGAATTACCACCATGGAATCTCCAATTACCACCAATTTTTTGACCTACCTTACACACAACATAGGACCTTAAAACAATTCTATGGTTTTAGTGTGATTTTTGGATGTCTCTCCCAATCCCCTGGCATAAGTAAATTATTGTGGTACTCTAGGGTTGTAAATAGCCACCCCTGCACCTGCCACTCCTAAGTCACTATGGTGACTTTATTGCACATCAAACTTTATATTTTAGCACTAATGTACTGTCCATAGACTCAAAGTGATAACATTCAAGTGACCATCCTTTTGGAAACGAATCGATGGCTTTTAAATTTTAATGCTTAGTAATAATTTCTTTTAGTTGTCCAAGTCTGTTACTCTGTCTTAATAATCTACTATGGGTGAAATGTTTTGCCACTTTTCATGACCTTGTTATGAGCAACACTTTACATATTGTATGTTGTCTCTGATTTGGAAAGGAAGTCGGTGTTGAAATTAAAGGACACTGAAAATGGAATTTTTTAAGAGACCACTTTCAAGCTTTGGGCATATATGGGACAATATTCCATTATGCTATGAATCCTACTTTATTCCATCACTATGATGACTTTATTCCACATCAAAATTTATATTCTAGCACTATTGTATTGTCCACAGACTCTAAGTGATAACATTCAAGTGACCATCCTTTTGGAAACGAATCGATGGCTTTTAAATTTTAATGCTTAGTAAGAATTTCTTTTAGTTGTCCAAGTCTGTTACTCTGTCTTAATAATCTACTATGGGTGAAATTTTTTGCCATTTTTCATGATTCTAAGGCCAATTATGTACATGCATCTATTCTTCTGCATACTAGGATAACATCTATTTCCATTTATCAATTTAGTATAGATTAGTTATTTTGATTTCTATCATTTAACTTAGCCTTTCTTTCTCTGCAGTTAATATAGTTTGCGATGTTATGATCTGGTGAATTCGGACTAATCTTGTTTGCTAAACCATAGCCTGTTTTATTTCATATCGTTCACAATAGAGTGCTTTGAAGCTTGAATTAATAGATTGTATTTATCTCAACCATTAAAACCCATTGAAGCTGGTTGTCAACGATTAAATCTTGTTGTTGTTTGACAAGACATTTTCCCCTATAAATAGGGCATATTACCAATCCATTAAGAAATAAATGAGTCCAAGGAGATACCCAACCTTATCCAAATTTAGCAATATCTAAAACTTAAATCAATCATAATATATGCTTGAGCTCCTTCCATCTAGTCAAATATAACACCTACCAACAATGACGAATTTCCACTCTTGATATTTATCTCATTTAGTTGATAACAACCACAGGATATATTATTTCTTCATAGCATACAATATTAAAGCTCCCTACAGAGACATATGGGGTAAGACAGATCTCTTATTTAACCAATGGTTCTTATAGTGGCATCTTTAGTTTAACTAGTTTTAAAGTAGCCATTCAATAATGTGTTTTAGAAGCTAGCTACAATCTACATGTTAATTTAGCTATAATTTACTTGGTTTAAAAGTAATCTTGACAACCTTTTAGAAATACATTTTGAACTTCAAGCACTATTGGATAATCTTCACAATGATGTAGACTACAAATTAGGTAGATGGAATGTAGAAATACCAAAGTAATCCATAAACAAATGAAACAAATAAATGAAAGACTTTAATAGATGGTCATATTAATGATGATTGCTCAGAAAATGCGAAATTTTGACAGCACAATAGGAAATTTTGAATACAACATAAGGTGTTATAAACCTAGTAGGTTGGGCAATTGAAAACCATGCAAGCCAAGGAATTAGCCTACCAAAATAATGTGTAAAGATGGGCAATTTTGTGAGCGTGGTTATTAATCATAAGGCTAAAAAGGGGATTGGCAATGGGTGGCAGCAAGAGGCAAAGGCTTCTCCCAATCCACAGTTTCTTCAACTACTCATCCATGGTACTAGAATTTCATTTCCAGTCATTTCAAACTAAAATCCAGTCATTTTGTTTGAGATCTTTTAGCTTCTCCAATTTGGCAAGTGTTTCTAAAAACCCACAGGAAAACCTCTTTGAGTGTCTGTCAATAGCTAAGAAAGAATAAAAAACCCCCACTCAAGACGGAGGAGTGTTTACATATTTCCTAATAAACAAGGTGAAGACATCTACAAATGCGCAACCTATGGAGGATTCCTGTTCACAAGCTCCTAATTTGGGCTCTCTGTAAATGGTTGTTTAGAGAGGGTTGCAATGAATAACAGTGGCTTCAAAGACAACAGTGGCTTGTTGAGTCAATGAAAGCGGAGTTTTAATATTTCCCCCACAAGGTTGAAGCCTCTCCAACGATACGCTTCTACTTGTGCTCATCCTCGTGTTTGTGCCAATGCAAGTGAAAATAGTTGGAGTTGGGCAATGGGTAACATTACCGAAAATAGATACCCCTCATTCATGGCTACTTGGCCAACAGAAGCTTGAGTAGTTGAATGTTGTAATCTGACTTTTATTCGACAAATAATTTTCTTATATCTAAAAGGTGAATGCTTGCCACATTAGGATATAAGAAGCATTTATCAAAAAAAAATCTCATCAACAACCAGCATTTTTCTTGTAGCAATCGGTATGGTGCATGGCATAAGAAGGGGCCCTATTGAGCCCCATGTTGGAGGCTTTTTAAATTTCTCAAAACATTCAAGGTCACTTAGAGATGTGGACAATCATAGTGAAGGCCATTCTCACCTTTGAAAGTCGTCTAAAAATGTGTCTTGCAAAAGAAGTTTTAGGGCAGTCGTATATTCAAATGGTGTTCTAGAATCCTTGGAGGATCACAAGGAAAATGCATTGATTTGCAAATTTAATATAACTGGGAAGCCTTCGAGGGCTCTAATAAAATGGATAAAACATTGAAGATAAGAACATCTTAGAATGACCCTGATTCTAGGGGGACTCTTTGCAACCCTAGTTTCCATAATTCAATCCCAAAAGACACATATACTACCAATCTAGTACGTTCAAGACCTCCAAATCTACCCATTCATTTGTTGAAGACAAAAGGGATTCCTCTCTTAATCCAGATTATGTGCAAGATGGGATTTAAGTAAAGGGTTTCCAAAGAGGGTGATCTTGAGCATAGGATATTATAATTGTAAATATATTTTGGATTAACACCTTCAAATGCAAAGTTTGCTTTGAAACTGAACTTCTAGTTGCAAGTTTGCAACTTACCATGTGATGATAAAGCAATCAAAAGAAGAGAGAAGCTTAGTGCTAACCAACATTGTCACTCCACCAAAGCCAAAATTCATGTCTCAAGTTGGTTTCCAGAAAGTTAGTAGGAAAAAGCCAAACTCACATAGAAATCAACCAAAGAACGAGATAGTTATTTTGTCAACAAAAAACATGAAAAATAGGTATTGAAAAGATCGCAAACCTAAAGAGAAAAAGACATTTCAAGAGAAAGAAAAGCAAGATAAACAAAACCTAAATTTATCATACAAGCCAAAACAAAAGGGGGCAATCTTTCTACCTAAGCCTAGTCCGCAATCACAAAATGCAATCTTTGATGAAGCCTTCAAAGCTCAAATGCAAAGGGTGTTGGAAAATGTAACTAATTTAGGTATTTATCACTTGTAGCGAGAAAATAAAATTATTTTAGTATATAAAAGAGTCTAGAAGACTCCCAAGAATCAAGTCAGCCAACCTAGCTCAAGTCAGCCTTGTGAGGGCTATTCTAGCCCTAGGAAAGGCTATCTAAATATGGAGGTTCGACCCATTAGAAGATACATCAAGCACACACATCTTGGATCTGATCTACAGCTAGGAGAATAAATGCAAAGATATCTTTAGATAACTCGAAAGGCTGAAGTTTTGGCTAGAAAGCTCTCATGTGCGAGTAACAACGGAGGCTATCTCAAAAAATATTGGAGATTAAGTTACTTGAGAATTCTTAGGCTAAATACCTTTCTGGTCATGCTTGTTTTTCTCATATTCCAGTTCAAAGAGCATTTCCACAATGAAAAAAAAGCCTTGTTAGATTGGCCAGAACCCCGGAATAAGCCATATAGCCTAAATAGATTCGTATCTCTTGTGTGTCATTCATAGAGACCGTTTGAGTGGAATAATTCCAAGTTGTTATAAGTAAGGGGAGATCGACCTATTTAGAGAAGAGGTAGGGCGTAGTCAGGTATTTCATGACATTCCTTTTTGGCAAGTCAAAGAGGAAACAAATTAAGTTGAGACAAACAAGTTTATTAATAAGATGAGAAAAATTCAGTATACAAGTTTAAATCCTTTGAAATTTTAACAATAAAAATCATAGAAATAAGATCAGAAAAATACCTGTCAAACGTATCCATACAGACTCTTCCTATCGGAGTTCTCTAAGGGTGAAATTTTATCTCCATATGCGGACGATACATGGATCCATGCTAAATGCTAATGGCAGGCAACTATCGTGAAGCGTAGCTGCAGCAGTGTTGCCCTGTGAAGATAAGTGCAGTGAGAATGGGAAGCCAAAAGCCTCATGTCGCCATTTTTCCCAGCGGAGGAATGGTCCATCTTATCCCATTCACCGAGTTCGCCCAGCACCTCTCGGTACACCATGGATTCACCATTGCATTCATTACATGCAAATGGATGTTATCTGGTCCTGAATGCATAAAGTCCTCACAGGGTCTAGATATCCACTTCGTCCAGCTCCCTCATGTGGAAATCCAAGAAGATGAGGGATAGTACATGAAGGTGGAAACCCTTGTATCAAAGTTATTGGAGAACTTGAAATGATTAGCAAGTCAACCTGGTAACATTAACCCCAAACATATTAAAGCACTGAGGAATGGAAAGGTTAATCCCACTGATGCTAGGCGAATGCCCCTAATTTATCCAGTCGGGAAGCTAACACCCAGGTTGGATGGTTGGATCGGTTGTGCATTAAGATTAATACTCTATGGGCAAAATCCTGAATGCATGAAGAGGTTGTAGGAGAGCCCAATAAGAGTATGAACGTGCATATGCAGAAGCTATAACCACCTAAAACACAAATAAAATAGATGAAGCTCGACTACTTACTAATACTTACTAATCAGACCACATTAGAACATCCTCTTTATCTATTCATTCCTCAATCCATCAATCCTTACCTCATTCGTTGGTGAAGCCAGCAATCCCAGCCATCCATCCCACGAAGACCAGTCTATTTTGCTATTTGACCGGCGGGAATTTCACCATAGTTGCAATTTCAATCGAGCCTCTTGGATGAAGGCGAGCAGGTAAAGGCTGAAGGACAATCACAAATTAATATAGTTTACTATAGCCAAATTCGGAGTTCTTGAACATGTTTTCTGCTCCGAATTACAGCGAAATCCCCAAATCAGGAGAAGAAGATTTCAAATAAAGATCAAAAAAGAGTGAACCCGGATCTAATATAATAATTTCGGGTTAAAAATCTAGTAGCGTGGATAGAAGAATTGAATGTCAAAGAAGGGTATGGAATCTGCGGCGAAATCATAAAAATTATGAGCAGAGAAGGAGCACCAAACTCTGTCCCAGACCTGGCAAGGAGAATATCGGCGGGAAAATAAATTTTAATAGGTTGATTTAAATTTTATAGTAGCCACCAAATTAAATTTTAATAGGTAGTCAAATAAATTGCTATGGTCGGTTAGGTTTTCATCAAGTTTTATTTTTATGTGAGTAAAAATAATGTTAAACTAATTAGAGTATTAATAAAAATTATATTATACTTATTTAATATAAGTAAGAATCCTAATTAATCAAAATTATATTATATCAATCTAATATAAGTAAGAATGTTCATATAAAGAGGGAAAATGAACATGAGCTCGGAAATATCTATCAACCTTTAAGGTAGTGAAAATTATCTTTAAATCTATGTGTTGAGGAGGTAAATCCCCTCTGCGGACAGAGGCGATCCCTACTAGCCCAGATCGGGTCTAGAAACAATCAAACACGCTACAACGCAAGCTCCTAATTGCAAAAATCAAAGTGCGATAGAAGGCCTACCTCAGGTCCAACGCTATTGTCGTTGCAGAGAGGATAGTACTCTCGATCCCTTGCTCTGACAGGTCACAATTCCACCACTTGACGCGATCGAACACCTGCACGTACAAGAAACACGATGAACATACGAGCATAAAACCATATAATTTCAATTATGTTTCAGTCAGAGAGGAAACAACTCATAAACGAGCATGAACAATACGAGTGGAACTATAATCGTAGTCGCTTATATTAATGAAACAAAGGATGATACAACCTGGCTCTGACGCTGAAATCCTCCTTCGGCGGGTCGTCAGCGGAATACGTCTCAGTAAAGCTTGTCGAGAATAGGGGCAAGCCTCTCTCTTCGATCATCAATCTCCTTGCTATGGATTTGGCACTATGAGGACTATCAAAGCTCTTGCAGCATTCTTTAGGCTATGAAGGCTCTTGGAGATTCTTGGAGACTCTTGGAGACTCTTGGAGACTACCTTGCAAAGGGAAATGGCAAGCTTATATAGATGGTGGAAGAGGAGTTGGGATCCCTACAATCATGGGATTGGCCCTATCCTCAAGGAAGCTTCCATGAGAGGTGGAAAACTACTTCCTCTACATGGAAATCCAGAGCCAAATGTCCCAATTCAATTTAGAGACCAGTTCAGGAGTTGGTTAAAGTCAATCTTCCGCCATTTATTTTTAAAAAACACCCTTTATTAAGCCTGGCGTGAGTGCGACTCTAAGATAGAGTGCCAATTGGCGCGCCCTCTTTAGAAGATTTCCCTCATTGGTGCGGGTATAACACTGGCTAGTCGTGCCAAGGATGAAAAGGCTATTTTTAGGGTTTTTCACAAGGAGTTGTCTTCAGGGCAATTAAAGTACTTGTTCAGGGGAATGCCATGAAAAAATTTTCAAGTTATGTCACTGCTCGCAGGTCACGGAATGAGCCCTCCAATGTGCAGGACGGGGAATTGCAGGGACGGTGACAAATTGCTGTGTAACACTATGAATAATGTTATCAATAAATTTAAGTAGGTATAGTTAGTTTCTTATTTTTGAGGAAGTTCATTTAGAGCTTAAAAATACCCAATTAGAAGGCCTTTTTGTTAAGAGATACATGGGATAAATTTTGATTAAAGGAATTAAGGGGTACAATAGGATCAATGTATAGCACTTACTCAAATCACCAAGAATATATCCAAACCATCAAGACGACACACTTCTCTGAGAAAAATTATGAAACACCATGGAATAACTCAGATTAAAACTTATAGTCAATCAATCAATAGTTAGAACATAGTGTTTAAGTGAACACAATAAAAATAGTACACATTGGACATAATATCATATACACATGGATCATACATATCCAACTAAATGTGGTAGCTAAAGGAACTTCTTCCTACACATGGTGTCCTAGATGGCTAAGGCAAGGTGTCATCAAACCAATGATACATTCATGAACTACATATAGATCCATATACCTTAGATGAAAAATGATCAATGTGACAGGAATCGTAGGGGTTGAGATGACAATCAAATTTTAAAATATCCTTTAAAAGCCCATATAGAAAATGGGGTAACATATCCTATGACATCCAACTTGTGATATATGGTGGGAAATCCTTAAAGTATATTTGAAGAAAGATGTCTCGTTGAGGTCTAGGTCAAGAAGAGGTACAATTCCTCACTAATTTGGTATCTCGTTGAGGTCTAGGTCAAGAAGAGGTAAAATGCCTCACTAATTTGGTAGTTGAAGTTTAAATCTTGGTTTGTCAATTTGGCCCTAAGTAGGCAGGGCAATATAGAAGGAGGTGACCCCCTTGGAAGATTTCTAAAGGGGAAGGGCACATAAGGCCTTATATAAAGTTCTAAATCCAAGTACCTCCCTCATAAAAAGTTATAGACGTGTATTTAAAGAATGTAGATAACGACTCGTCCAAATGTTGATAAAGACAATAGAACATCCCTTGAATCTCATAATAAATGGGGGAATCTACAAATGGAAATGCTAGTAGATGTTATTAAGAAGAGGAAGGTCATTATGATTCATTTCAACTCAACGTGAATGTAAACCCACTTTGAACGTACCAAGGGAGATATGAAGGGCAGCATCTGATACTCTTGAGTGTATGTGGTTAAACAAAAAGGCCCCCTTTCATTTGCATGAAGTGTTCCTAATACAAATCCATGTTACAGTTGAGGCCTTAAAACTATGAAGTCCAAGTACATTGAATGTATTGTCTATAAATAACCTCTCTAACAACCTGACACAAACATATAATGATTTCATTTACATTTGAGGTGTAAATCACTTGAATTGGGTTACAACTTTAAGCGCTCCCCAACAAAATTGTGCCATGCTTCCTTGTGATGATGCTTCAACCCTATTAGAGAAAAACCTCACAATGTAAAAGGAATTTAAACATGATGTAACTTTAATAGTGCCCCACATTCACCCTTTGGCTCACTACCCATGGCTAATTTGAGGTTATTTCAAGCACTGATGTGGATAATATCATTTTATTTTCTCTTATGTATAGTATTCTACATTGACACAATTGAGTTTGTTTAACAAAAAAAATATTTATATTGAGGGTTCACTCCTTGTGCATTAGGGCTAGACAGACCTTGTCTTTATGAGTGATCTATTCATTTCCAACTCCTTAGTCCTTCAAATTTTTCACGTCGTTAGGCCCAATACACCTACCCTTCTACCAGTCTTGTTTTCCTTCACAAGCACAAGACTTGGGGCTCTTCTTTGATATTCAACTAACAACCTTCCAACTGTACTTGGACTACCATTAATTTTCCCAACCATGGTCAATTATTGTACTGATCTAGTGCCCACAACACTGCCCTCATCTAGGGATCTTCAAAATTTCCACCTAATAGTGATTTGAGTCCTCTCAAAATCACTATTTTTGTGTACCAATTTCTTTGTTGTCCAATCTATGAACAAATCTGAACTGCTCCTCTTATCATCCTTCTAACACTTTGTATATGCTTGAACTAGAGTCACAAAACATCCACTAAAAGTCGATTGACTAATTGTTTATAGGTTGCTTCAGATATCTGTCCAAAACTCTTTGGAAAATCCACCAAAATCAACTCCTCTTCATGTCCATCCATTCTTCATAATATGCCACAATTATTCTACCCAATCTTCTACTCAGGTTCCACCTTCCTTTGTATTTTCTATCTTCGCACATACTTATTTGTGGTATATATTGCAGAGATAAACCTCTCTCCAAGGGTCCCGACCCCTCTTCTTCTACACATATTTGTCACGGTCTTAAGGGCATACCTTATGGATTGAACATGTCAGGAAACCTCCTTAACTACGGCATTATACTTCTATTCGAATTGTCTTAGAACAAACCTTATCCACCCATAGCAAAAATAACAACTCTTACCTCCATAAGAGACACAACCTAGCTCATATGGACCCATAGATTCTAGGAACTTCTTTAACTGAATTAGGGTTTAAGGGGTTAGGGTTAAGGGTTTAAAGGTTTAGGGTTTAAGGGGTTAGGGGTTAAGGGTTTATAGGTTTAGGGTTTAGGGGGTTAAATGGGTTAGGGGTTAAGGGTTTAGTGGTTAGGGGTTAAGGGTTTAGAGGTTTATGGTTTAGGGGTTAAATGGGTCAGGGGTTTAGAGGTTTAGGGGGTTAAATGGGTTAGGGGTTTGGAATTAGTGTTTAAGGGGTTAGGGGTTAAGAAGGTAGTTTCATTGGTATCTGTTTGTGCGCAATAGTTGCTTATTCTTTGTGTCTCAATGTAACAATTTTGTAAGTATTGTTGCTTGTTGCCATGTCTTCTTTATTTATTAATTTATAGTATTTGTTAGCCATTGCTTTACATTTATTGATGAAAATGTCTATTGCAATCAAACCAAATGTATGTTCAATCTCTAGTTTCAAACTCAGCCACAGTGTTGTCACACAATTTAAGTCCGGAGAATGGCCATCTGACGAAGTCTTAATAACTAGACTGCACCTCATGACTACTCCAAAAAATCTTAAGCTCGAGTGTCCCACATTCATGAGAAATTTGGCTCTTATACTCTTGCTCCACCTGACTGTGTCCTGGAAATACCCTTGTTTATTGCAAAAACATTCTAATGTTGTCGACCTTGTCCCTTAACAGACCAAGGAAACATATGTGATTGAGAGGAATGGAAAGCACTACAAAGTTGAAGAGAGTACAAAAGACTAAGATGGTTTAAAGGATAAGCTTGAAGAATGTAGCAGTGTTGAAACAACTAAAAGTTGTCCCAAACAAATAGTTGATAATGTGAAACCTTCTTCTGTACTAGTCAAGCAAGACTACATTCATGTGAGAGCAAGAAGAGGCCAAGCGGCTGATAGGCATAGCCTGGAAGATAGGGTATGGTTCCCTCTTTTTGATGAAATATTTGATCTACATTTTGTCTATCGAAGATTAACCATTTTAACCTTGCCAACAAGGCGTAATTAACCCAATCGTAGGTCCCAATATTTCATGATATATATTAACTCTAGATATATATGAGAATGAATAATAAAGACATATATTGATAGTGTTGGCGAGACAAGGGGAGTCACAAGGGAGAGATGAAGATAAACTGAAGGAGAGGGGAGAGAAGGAATGGAGAGAGAGAGAGAGAGAGGAGTGAGAGAGGTAGAGAAGGGTAAGAGAGGGAGATAGTGACACAAAGATGGAAGGGGGGCAGAAAGAAGGATAGAGGGATGGATATAGTGAGAGGATTGGAGGGTCGAGAGAGAGAGAGGGGAAGAGAGAGCGAGGTAGGAGAGAAAGGGAGAGAGAAGAAGTACAATGTATTAAAAAAATAAATGTATTAGGCCCAGTCTACACAAATATGCAATCTGAGAATTCTGGATAAAAATAGCAGGCTCCAACAACAATTGCATAGAAGTATTTATCACTCAAATAAAAGAATGTCACAGCAAGTTGTCATCTCACAAAAGCTCCTACTACAACCTACAAGCTAACAGTACTCACTCTTATTATCTATTTATACAAATTTCTAACTATTGTGGCCATCCATTTCATTTATAAGTTAAGAGAAGGTGTTGTTAGAAAACAGGCTAATGATAGCGTTAGTGGTGCATCTCCCTTGAGCATGAATAACTCCCTCATAAATTTGCCTTGTAAGCAAGGCTTTTCTTTTAGAGTAGTGCATTATCATAGTAGATATAACTCCTCTCCTGAAGGTGCCTCATTCCATAAGTGTGCACTCATGAATGCACCTGAGATGATGGTGTTAATCTCCTCAACTAGTGTGCCATACTTGGTGGGTGTGACCCAAAAACTAATTTTTCTATCCTCGAAGGTGTCGTTATAAGCTTCTAGCTATATTTAAGAATATTTCTGACTGGTGTACCACAATCTAGCTCTGCAATCCTGGTGCTGCTCAACTTCTCAAGGCTGAGGTGAGACCAACTCGAACCAACTAGGTAATCTAACACTCTTGAGAAAAAAAAAATTCCAATAACCCAAGATTCTCCCCCAACTTGTCAAAATTCCCCTTTGTTAGGAGCTTTGTCAAACTATTAACCATATGCAACTTTTTCAGAATGTGTTCCAACACTACTAACTCCCTAATGAACTTGGAATCTTAGGAAATTGTATTGAATATCAATGTGTTTGAAATGGTCATGACACATTGGATTTTCATAGAGCTTGATGTAACTTTGATTCTCACAAGAGACAATATTGGGCTTCAATAACTGATTGGTTGACTCTAAAATCAAGTTGCAAATCTAGATAGCTTCATAATAAGTATATGACACTACCATATACTTTGCTTCATTGGAACTGAATGCAATTGTTGCTTTCTTCTTGTTGATTTAATAAAAATGATTTATAAAATGATAATAATGATGTTTAAAATGAGCCTTATGATGGTCTATTTATACACATTGATTGTTCATGAGGTGTAGGGGTATGTTTATAACATCACTGCCCTTGAAAGCTTTGTCTTGAAAACACAGTAATTAGAATTTTCTTTAGTTAAGCATATTTTTGTGGTGGAATGAAGTTTATTAGATATCTATTTATACTTTGTAGAGGTTTGACTTTGTTTTTCCTTTGAGTGTTGGTGAGGTTTCTTTGTATTTTTTGCATCATAGTCTAAAGTATTTTGACCTGATTCTTTAACATGAAAGGTTTATGCTTATTGGAAATATATTTGAAATACCTGCATGATCAAGAAACTGTTATGGTTAATTAAATTACTAATTAGGTACTAAAAAAAGAGGATGGTGTTGAGAGGGCTTGCCTGGGTGACTCTGGGAGGAACCCGAAGGTGGTCAGACAAAGCTCTTCTAAGTTACTGTTGAGGAGGTAAATCCCCTCTGCGGATAGAGGCAATCCCTACTAGCCCAGATCGGGTCTAGCAACAATCAAACACGCTACAACGCAAGCTCCTAATTGCAAAAATAAAAGTGCGATAGAAGGCCTACCTCAGGTCCAACACTGTTGTCGTTGCGGAGAGGATAGTACTCTCGATCCCTTGCTCTGACAGGTCACAATTCCACCACTTGACACGATCGAACACCTACACGTACAAGAAACACGACGAACATACGAGCATAAAACCATATAATTGCAATTATGTGTCAGTCAGAGAGGACACAACTCATAAACGAGCATGAACAATACGAGTGGAACTATAATCGTAGTCGCTTATATTAATGAAACAAAGGATGATACAACCTAGCTCTGACACTAAAATACTCCTTCGGCGGGTCATCAGCAGAATACGTCTCGGTAAAGCTTGTCAGGAATAGGGACAAGCCTCTCTCTTCGATCGTCAATCTCCTTGCTATGGATTTGGCACTATGAGGACTATCAAAGCTCTTGAAACATTCTTTAGGCTATGAAGGCTCTTGGAGATTCTTGGAGACTCTTGGAGACTCTTGGAGACTAGCTTGCAAAGGGAAATGGAAAGCTTATATAGATGGTGGAAGAGGAGTTGGGATCCCTACAATCATGGGATTGGCCCTATCCTCAAGGAAGCTTCCTTGAGAGGTGGCAAACTACTTCCTCTACATGGAAATCCGGAGCCAAACGTCCCAACACAATTTAGAGACCAGTTCAGGAGTTGGTTAAAGTCAATCTTCTGCCATTTATTTTTTAAAAACACCCGTTATTAAGCCTGGTGCGAGTGCGACTCTGAGACAGAGCGCCAATTGGCGCGCCCTCTTTAGAAGATTTCCCCCATTGGCGCGGGTATAACACTGGCTAGTCACGCCAAGGATGAAAAGGATATTTTTAGGGTTTTTCACAAGGATTTGTCTTCAGGGAAATTAAAGTACTTGTTCAGGGGAATGCCATGAAAGTGTTTTCAAGTTATGTCACTGCTCGCAGGTCACAAAATTATCCCTCCAATGTGTGGGACGGGGAATTGCAGGGACGGTGACAAATTGCTGTGTAACAGATGCCCCCTAAAGCATGAGGCCCAAAAGAGAGAGAGGGATTAAATTCTTTACGAGAACGTGTCCAACTGAAAACACCGCCGTCGGAAAACCTACGTAGAGAAATACAGCTGATATCTCAGATACATGATATATATGTGGTATGGGCGAAGCCATCCATAACAGAGTATACAATAATCTAGATCCAAGGTACGGACGCAGCCATCCAGTGAGGATCGATAAATAGACTCAGGTATGGTCGTAGCCATCCAATTAGTGAGTCATGTAACTAATCATAATAATCCACAAAATCGTAGCCTAGATTATAACAGACAGGAATCCAGGGTCTTGCGCTCCATCTCGACCCAAACAAAGTACAAGTTCAAGCATGCGAATATGTGAGTTGAAGTCGAACATGCAAGAACATCGCCTAATTACCAGCCAATGATGAAAGCTGTTAACAGACGCGAGAGGTACCACCAATAATGACAATGGCCCTCAAGGTACTACAGGTACAATCTACGGCATGTGAATCAATGAGCTGGCATCGAACACCCGTAGAATCACTCGATCGGAGGCCAATGATGAAAACCTCACGTCAAACGCGAAGAACCTGCCATTGAGGCATGCAGGCTCCAAGGTACCAGAAGGGAGTCTCTAGATCAGCTTCCTGGATAATGAGCTGAAGTTGACAGGAAGTGATCTTGATTGAAGGTGGGCCATAGTGTTTCCCACATCATCGATGCGAGACAGAGGAACATAATGTCTTTTTGAATCAAGATCAGATGATAATTAGAGGAAGGTTGATACTTGTAGAGGTCAACTTGTCTTCAACATATAGGCAGCACAACAATGGATTTGGCAGTATTTGACATCAAAAGATCAGAGGTCACGATGACGAGGCAAAGAATAGATGAGAGGTCAAAAGGGATGACCCAAACCCACGAAGGCAAGTGAAAAACGAGATGAGATGTCCCCAACCCGACACGAATGCAAACAAGTGCCATGTTCAAGAGCGAAATACTGCCGAAACGACAATGATGTTGGTTCCATTTTCCCCGCCATTTCTGGCGAGTACCTCTTTATTTTTACACAAGATTGAAGAGGATACCATATGCTTGTCATATAAACACGTCCTTCGGACGAATCCATCCTAGTACATTTAACGAGCCCTAGGAAAGAGAAACTCAAATATCGTCATTATGACTAGATCCGATGTCATCAGGGTTTAATGAGTCTGACAAAGGAAGAACTCGGCGTCTTTTCATATTTAGAGAGTTTGAAAAGACAGTGGAAAAGTAAACTCCAACAGTCCCTTTTCGTAAATAGTTCCTCAGACATGAAAAGGTAGAAAACAATATCTGAGAAAACCTCCTAGTCGCGATAGGCTAGGGTATTCCTTTTTCGTAAGTAATCTATCCCAGCCCGAAAAAGGGGTAAACGTATACTGGGTAGATATCGTTTCATAGCCACTTTAACGAGATCAAAATGACAAGCGACTCGGCAATCTTTTCATGTTTTAGAGAGTCATAAAAGAGCTGAAAGATGACTCCTCCTGGAGGAACGAGTGGTATAAAAGGTAGCAACTGGTTCCGGCAATGGTGGAACTGCTCAAAACATGATAAAAGTCAAGAGGCTGGCTAACAAGACCACTCATCGCAGCGGTTCCTCGGGAACGGGTAAAACAACCAAGTGAAGGCATATGATCGGCCAAGCAGATAGTGACGATGGAGTGAGAAAACCAAGGTTCATCTGGCAAAAACAAGCTGATAAAATGGCAATCACGAGAGGTAAAATGGGAATGGTTTCATTTTTACACAAGCTTGAAATTTGGAAACTCTGCTTGAAGTTGGTTTCATTTTTACACAAGCTTGAAACAAAGATAAACTATGCTTGAAAAAGTAAGCATGCCCCCAGCATGGTGACTCAATTCGAGGTACATGCCCCCCAAGCTTTAGTCCATGCACCTGAGTAAACAGATGGAGGGAGTGAAGGTTCAAGTTACGAGATCTAAGAAAGACTCGACTGGGATTTTTACGAGATCTGATCAAAGACTCGAATTGAACAAGAACGTGTTTCATTATTTTAACGAGGTTGACACATTAAAAGAACTATCCTCAGACACCCTTGTTTCATTTTTTAAGGAGCTTGACACAAGACAAGGAACTATGCTCCAACAACCTTGTTTCATTTTTTCAGGAGCTTGACACAAGACAAGGAACTCTGCTCCCCAACCTTGTTTCATTTTTTAAGGATCTTGACACAAGAAAACAAATTGTGCTCTGGGAACCTGGTTTCATTTTTTAAGGAGCTTGACACAGGGAAGGAACCATGCTCTGACCGAGCTTGTTTCATTTTTTTAAGGAGATTGACACAAGGAAAAGAACTATGCTCCGACCGACCTCATCATAATGAACAAGAAGTCATGGCTTCCAAGATTTTCCCATCTGATGGAAGGAAAACATCTTGGAAGTCTGGATCCAATGCCCCCAGCACACTATGCACAACGGCATCATCACTGAGTACAGGCACGGGATAGGTAGCCACATAGTTGACCTGCGGTGGGGCAGGTACAACAGGTGGGTAAAAACTAGGAAGGGATGATGGCGGGCCAGTTGCCATATCAGGACCAAAGAACGAAAGCTGATCAATGGTCACGATCCGTCCTTCATGTGGAAAACAGACCACACGAAAAAGGGAGGAGACAAGCGCTCCCATGGCATAGGTGTAATCGCGCCCCAAGAGCAGATTGAAATCCAAGGTGCCTGGAACAACCATCACGTCCATATGGACGATTTTACCTCCCAAAGTAACAGGTAACCTTGGAAGGATCCCTAATGGTTGACTAGTTCTTCTATTAAAAGCCAACAGATTCTACGTAACAGGCGCAAGCGGCGGTGAACGGAAAGCTTGCCAAGTAGTTGAGGATAGAACACTAACAGAAGCGCCTTCGTCTATAATGGTGCTGGGTACGACCAGACCAAAAGCCTGTACTATTATCTCGAAAGGCACATAAGACGGAAGGCGGTATCCTGCAAATCGACTCCAGTCAAAGGAAGCAACCAAACTACTTGGAGGGGCTACCATCGAACCGAGATGGTCTTCCCCTGGTGTTACGGAAGAAGAAGGAGCATCCTCCATGACCTCCATCTCAAAGGTGGGAGGGGTATCCTCCGAGACCTCCATCACGGGAGGCGGAGGAGCAACTTCTTGAGATATAGGGACAGGAGAATCCTTCTCCAAGTCCGAAGAATCTGAAGAAACAAGAAGAACATGAGGGGTGTGAGGTCCACTCTCAACGGAAAATACCTGGTGCACTGCAGACGGGGCCAGTTCAACCGATCCCACGACCAATGGTTGGTCATGGATGGATTCTTGAATTTGAATTTCCAAGGGAGCGGGATCGACCAAGGATGACTCTTGACCAATCATGGCATCAGCTGGTGGAGGACTCAAAGAAAGCCGATTATAACCAGCTGGAAGGCATGGTGTAGAACCGGTTAAGTTGTCTAAAACTCGTTTGGCTTCATCCATATATGGACAAAGGTGAATGGCATGGTTCCCTTCACACAACTTACATGGATTGGTGAGCTTACCCTGCTTCTTAGGAGCCTTACCAGCACCAGTTGAAGACATTCCCCCAACCTGACTCTCGGAATCCAAAGGCAACGGTGGGCGACCATTGGACCATACTTCGAGCACCTTGGGAATGCCAGGGCAATCTCGAAGGAGATGGTCTCAGGTGCACAACATGCAAGGGAACTTGACTTTCCGTGGAGGGTTGAAAGGTTCATCAAGAGGGGATGTTTCGGAAGCAGTAGCTGCAGCCTTAGCCTCTCTCCTATCAGACTTCTTCTTCTTTGTCTTCTTCTTCTTCTTCTTAGCCACCTGGTTACTCGAATCCAAATTTTCACCAAGCGAAGTAGAAGAGGAGGACGCAGAAACAGGCGAAGAAGGGGAGAGGTCCACCTTGGAATCAACATGACGTTGTTCAGGTGGAGGAACTGATTGACCAGTAGCCAAGACATTCGGGACCATAGAGGTTGAAAACAACCAAACAGGCAACCCAACAGTTAACATAGGAAGGGACAATGTTGCCATATAAGGAGCTCCAACATTTCCAAAAGGAGGAAAAGGACCAGGATTCTCATTAGAGGGGATTCCTTGGTTGGTGAACTCCGGAAAAGTTTCCATCAACAACTCAAAACTGCACACGGGCTAAAAACCAAGGCACACAATCAAACGACCAACAAGCAAACTCGAAAAGGGCATGTGATCATGAGTGATTTATTTTATGACATTGAAACTTAGAAACTTCACCGTTTCATGTTTTAAGAGTCGAGAAACGGATGAAAGATGACTCTATCTCTTTCAATTTTGAAGCAAGCGTGAAAGGACAAGCGCTTGGTGATCTTTTCAAATTTAAAGATTCAGATAAGATCAAAATGACTGCTCAGGAATACTAGGCAAAGGGTGTACCAAATAACCGTGAACTGCAATATACACCTTGGTTTCAAAATGAAAGAGAAATCAACCAATGACTTAACGTACGTACAGGCAATCTCCCCGAATGCTGTGTCCGGTGTATCACGGGTATAGGGCAGTAGACTCGGCTTCCTATGGATAAAGGATGGCAACCTAGTGGGGTCTCCCTTTATATACGCGACGGTACGGGGAGCACAAGTCTGTACTAGCGCTGTCTAAAGCCAAGAGGTGAACGACAACTACTAGGTTTAAAGACGCCGAAACACGTCTCTAGCCTAGACTTCTAAATATTTCGTTAATGTTTCAATGCTTCCTTAGTGTAAATTGAATAAATTTGAATGTTTATCTTCAATTATGTTCCAGTTTTTAGGCCCTAGTGAATGTAATGTCTCAAAATCTCCTAAATGCACACTACATGCCACAGTATATCATTTCATTCAATGAAAACTAACTACAGGGGAGTTAAGAGCTTTTCATACAACGACAAAATGACCAGAAGACAATGAATGATATCTCTAATGCAGCTAATGGAAACTAAAAGCTTTTCGCTCAAAGTTACTAATCACTAATAACACCGAAAAGATCTAATTCACATCAACTAATTCAACGCAAAAGAGATTTCTTTTTGTATTTTCAATGTTTATGAGCAAAATGCACTAAACAAAATGAAAACTAATGAGACAAGCAATTTGAGAGGTAGAAGAAAAAGAGAAAAACAATCAAATTTCACTCAATGCAAGCACACAATCAGATCTCAAATCGATCAAAAGTCCCTCAAATAAAAAGACGCCCAAAGACTCAATTGAACCATGTAATCTAGGCTCAATACGAAACAAAGCGGAATTTGAATGAAGAGGAAGCCAATCACTCAAATAACGCAATGAAACAATAAACAACCACTAAACGAGTGCAAAGAAGCAATCACAAAGCTGACTGAACAGACAGAAACCAAAAACTCCCAAGGGAGGCTCGATGCACAATAGCACCTAGATGCCCTAGGGCTACAATGTAAAATCGATAGAAATGGGCAAACAACCAAAGGAAGAAGGTCACAGTCAGTCAAACAAGGCTCCAAAACACTCAAGCAGTTGAAAAAACAAGACCAAACACCCAGATCAGTCTCAGAAGGCTCAAAACACAGTAAACCCTACTACATTACAGGATTGGCGCAACTGTAAGGTTGAAACTAGCGCCAGAATCGGATTGGCGTGAGTAATATACTGACAACATGCACCAGTGGGCGCGACTGTCACACTGGAAAGCACACCAGCCGAGTTTACTAAGGAAAAATAAAAAACAAGCAATCCAAGAAGCAGACCAGTGATGGTAAAGCCGAAACCAAAAGCCAAACTCACAAAAAGAGCCAGCCAAAAGAGCTGATCAAGCAAGCAAAGTCAAGAAACGACTGAAAGACAAGACAATACTCCAAGTGTTCAATTCATAAACTAAACTAGAGATTGACTGAAGCGGCATTGATCTACTTCGCTAATGCAGCGCAAGAGCGTTTCGAAGGCTATCTGGCTAATTTCAAGCTCCGTCTGTAGTTTATAAAGCAAACAACAAGCTAACTCCCCAACGGAGTTTCCAATTTGTTGAGGAGGTAAATCCTTGCTATGGATTTGGCACTATGAGGACTATCAAAGCTCTTGCAGCATTCTTTAGGCTATGAAGGCTCTTGGAGATTCTTGGAGACTCTTGGAGACTAGCTTGCAAAGGGAAATGGCAAGCTTATATAGATGGTAGAAGAGGAGTTGGGATCCCTACAATCATGGGATTAGCCCTATCCTCAAGGAAGCTTCCATGAGAGGTGGAAAACTACTTCCTCTACATGGAAATCCGAAGCCAAACGTCCCAACTCAATTTAGAGACCAGTTCAGGAGTTGGTTAAAGTCAATCTTCCGCCATTTTATTTTAAAAAACACCCTTTATTAAGCCTGGCGCGAGTGCGACTCTGAGACAAAGCACCAATTGGCGCGCCCTCTTTAGAAGATTTCCCCCATTGGCGCAAGTATAACACTGGCTAGTCGCGCCAAGGATGAAAAGGCTATTTTTAGGGTTTTTCGCAAGGAGTTGTCTTCAGGACAATTAAAGTACTTGTTCAGGGGAATGCCATGAAAGTGTTTTCAAGTTATGTCACTGCTCGTAGGTCACGGAATGAGCCCTCCAATGTGCGGGACGGGGAATTGCAGGGACGGTGACAAATTGTTGTGTAACAGTTACAAATATAAAGAGAAAAAACTGGTGATGTATATGTGGTTGCTCAACCTGGGCTGTATGGAAAATCTTGGCTGAGAGTGTTTACCTTTCCGTGTCTTCACGAAATTAGGTTGTCTGGTCACATAATAAGATCATGACTACATGTAGGTGATGGTTCTGTAGTAAGTTCTCAACCTTATCTTCAGAATGGCTAATAGAGAGGATCAGGTTTGAATACAGGATATAATTTGATGAATTTGGAGATTTAGATTTGAAGAAAAAATTGTGGTGATGTTTGGATGGGTGCTAATTTGTAGGGTTTTCCATTTTTATAATTTTCTTTGTTGTGCTTTCTACCATGCTACCTAGTTGCTTTCATGTTTCCCTAGCATTTTAACTTTTTCGATTTCTATCTCTCTATTTTTTCTTGCCCCATTTGAAATGTCATCCTTATTTGGTAGGTGTTTTCTTCAATATAGTGTGAATATTTTTCCATCACACAGATTTTGTGGGGTTTGTCTACGCAAATAGCTTGTAAGGCCAATTCATCGGGGTATTTGATGAAATTAAATGATTATCGATGATCACCAACTAATGGTACCTGCAGAGATTTACTCTAACAACTCTACAGTTTTCTTGTGCCAACAATTATACAACATTTTAACCTCATGAATTAGTCTCCTCTATTCTCTTAGCTGATTCTATGAGCACTTATTGTTGTTGTCAAAGCTTTTACTCTCTAGTCCCATTGAGCTATTTCATTTATTTGTGGACATTGATCTATTTTCATTTCATTTCTTCAATTTTTATGACTGTTATGCGTTGCATTTGGCCAGTGCTTTCTTTCTTACCTATTCTTTTTCTGCTTAATCATTCCAACCAGCGAGAGCAACAGGGGTAGCAGGAGCCACGCAGTCCAGCCAGAGCCCAGCAGGGGTAGCGCAGAGGCAGCAGGAGCCACGCAGGGCTGACGCAGTCCCAGTCAGGGTAGCGCAGGGGCAATGTAAGCCCTTCAGGTGTGACGCAGGCTCTTACTAAGCAATGCAGAGGTCGACGCAGGCCAGTTAGGCTGACGTAGAGGAATTCAGAGTAGGGTATTACTGTCATTTTTATTTCTCTGTTGGATGAACCAGTTTTGGTGCCTAGGATTGTTGTACTTAGATTTTGCATAATAATGAAAACCCTCCAGAGCTAGATGCACTGGTTTTCCCACATTGGGTTTTTTCCAGGGATATTTGTCTAGAAAATCCGTGTCACTTTGTCTATGAGCATGTTATTCAGTATTTGATCTGTATGTGTAGGTTGCTAGTTGTATTTACTATTTACTTCATTAATTTATTGAATATTTCAGAAATTAACTTGTAACTTAATTCAAGTAGGAGAATTAAATCAAGATACTGCAATAGGGTTTCTTAGATTAAGAAATTTTCACATTCCCTAGGTCTAGCCCCATTAGGTCACCTAGGGCAACAATTTCCCAGGAATCTAGCCAGAGGAAAACTTCTATCTCCTAGAGGCAACTGCGTTACTGGGTGCCCTCACTCTCCTCAGAACATGGGCCAATTCCGACGGTTGAATCTCCGGATACCTCAAGCCCTAGCTCTAGGATCAAGTTTTTCCTAGGTGTTCCCAAGGATAGAACCTAGTAGGATCAATTTGACCTATTGAAGTAAAAACACTTGTCTGATCCTTTCCCATCACCTTATCCAAGATAGGAACATCATTGGTTGCTAAATTCCATCCCCGAACCTGGGTTGGGTCCACTTGGCCCCATGTGGTCCCATTTGGTGTCAAAGGCCTTTCATCAAGGACCATTTGGGAATCCAAGTTCCCAAAGGATTTTAGGGATTGAGAACTTCCTTCATAATTCTTATTCTTCTCCCTCAACCCTTCAATCCCCCTCCTCTCTCCCTAGAAGATAATTCCCTTGCTTAAAAGGAAAGCATGTACCACTCTTTATTTTATCTTAGGGAAAGGGTTTTGAGGGTCACTTCCCACCTATTTATTGACCTATACTCTACAAGTGACTTCCTAAACTACCAGGACTCCACCCATCGATGAAAGTCCGTGAAGAGCAAGGAGCCTTCCTTCAGCCTGCCTTGCACACGCAATTCCTATGGAATTATCTCCATATTAATTAGGAAAATCAACCTTCCTTGATTGCGCAATCCATCATGGCATCCCAATGACTTTATAATACAACTGATAGTTATGTTCCTCTGAACTATGTTACAATAAGGATCAAGGGTCTTTTTATTATTTAAAATAAGATAAAACCCTAAACAACCAAAACCCTATCTTAAGGAGATGTAACACCAAGAGTTTATGGGCCTCGTTGGGGTTAGTTTGGCAGCCAACTTCCCGGGGTCATAACTTGGTCATATGATCTTCGTTTGACCACACGATACCTCGTTAGAAAGATCTCTCCGAGGACGACAACTACTAATACAATTTATATGAAATCGCCAAACCTTTCATGCCCAAAAAACATCGTTTGGGGCCTCAAAACAGCTTCGAAATTTTAGGACCCGAAAAACTGACAAAAATAGTAAATTGTGCTATAATTAAGGAAAGTGAAAAACTGAAAGAGACAATGGCAAGGGCCCAAGTGGAATAGGCGGGTGGCCACCAATATCCACCTCGATCACCTTAAATCGAATTTCTTGAGCTAACTCAATCATCATGACTTAGTTAATTGACACAAGTTGTTATGAGACGAAATTACAATTTATTGTCCAATTTATTTAAGGGAAAAATGAATTAGATGTCTCACATTCCTCACTCCTGGTACATCAAAATTCCTCACCAATGTGGGTGCACTTTTTTTTGTCCTTTCTAGTCGCCAATTTGACTATTTCTTGTTGCAAATTTCAACACTCCCTCTCACTAAGAAAGGAATTCAATCTATCCCCATCTGGTACCTTTGGAATGTTCTGCATGCTACACTTCTCTAGTGTTTCACCTACAAATCCTGAAACTGAATAGCCTCTGAACAACTAAATCAGTATAATGCATCTGTCATCGGAGTCTTCTAACTGCTGCTAGCTACTGCACCTGTCTAGTACTGGATTCTCTGCACTGCTGCTGACATCTGCATCCGTGCCCTTTGAACTATTGCTAACTCTATTTGTGCTCCAGTATTTGACATCTATCACTATGATTTCTGTCTTGCTGACATCTAACTACATCAATCTAACTGATCCTTCCTACTACTGCTGTACTATGGGCACCTCGTAGCCAGGTTCGATCCATGAGACACGCCGTCTCAATGGACCTTGCCCAAATTTCTTATCTTGGGATTATGTCTACACATAACCCCACCTTACACCTCGAGGTATGGCTGCTCCCTCTTCCCATCTGGCTCGAAATTTCCCCCTTATGGAGGTCTCTGCTTGAGTGGACACTTCCACTCGGTCTCCTCTCTGCTTCTCCAATTGTGGCAGCTACTCCACAACCTTCTGAGACTGCTTCTCATGAGGATGCATGTTAAGAGGTAATTTATGCTCCCTCTAAACCACCAAGTCTCTAACTTCTGCCTTTCTCCTCAAAGCTTTGCATGCATCCAGTACCTCAAGTGCATATAGGTTCTTGACTCGCGCACAGTGTAATTGTCCCGAAGTTACAAAAAGTTTCTAAAAAAGAGTTGATTTTAAATCGATGATATCTCCCTCATCTGAGCTCCGATTTGACCGATTTTTTTTCCATTTGGGTATATTTTCACCAGGAATCCAAATATTCTATTTTTTTTCGAAAATTTTACACCAAAATATTCAAAGATTCTCTACAAACTCGCTGCCCAAAAAATTCCTACTCTGATACCATGTAGAAAATCTAACCAATGAGTTCAATCTGATCTTGTAATCTACTAAAAAAATATACTGAATCCTTCTTACAATTTACAGAAACAAAACACGATCGCACAATCATATATAAGTAAAAGAAATAAATTATCAATCACACAACAACATGATGTATTTGGGGAAAGCAACTAATCAAAACCCCTATATCTCTATTGTGTATTAAGTCAAGGAATCATGAAACAATACAATGCTTAATCTCTCATGAGATTCTCCAGCACTCTGTCAATTGTCTCCCGTTGAACTAGGCAAACTCAGTCTAGTACTTAGCCAATTCTCATCCTTACTTCAGCCTGCCTTGCTCATGCAATTCCTAGGGAATTAACTCCTTATTAATTAGGAAAATCAGTCTTCCTTGATTGCGCAATCCATCATGGCATCCCAATGAGTTTATAATTGCACATGGGAAACTTTCTCTGAATAAAACTGATAGTTATGTTCCCTTTAACCTCTGTCTCAACTGGGTATTCCTCGAAATTGACATGCATGCAACTATTAATAGTGAAATATCAGTTATCTGATTGATCACTCATTGTGAATTAAATCTAATTTAATTCACTGGACCTCTCACTAGCTCATCACTCAGTTAGAACTAGTTAAACTGATTTTAACTCATTTAATTGAGTTAATTACGCTTGCACTCCACTAATGCATCAACTTCAACTAGACCCCAAAAATATTAGAATCCCTCTAGATGCCTCATATTAGACCCTCAACTCAAATTTCTTGAGCTAACTCAGTCATCATGACTTAATTAACTGACACAAGTTTTTATGAGATGAAATTACAATTTATTGTCCAATTTATTTAAGGGAAAAATAAATTAGATGCCCCACATTCCTCACTCCTGGTGCATCAAAATTCCTCACCAGTGTGGGTGCATTTTTTTTTGTCCTTTATGGTTTCCAATCTCACTGTTTCTTGTTGCAAATTTCAACATTTCAGAATTTGATGTGGCCTTCACACAAAGACACCATTGAAATCACATGCCCAGATTCTCATGAGAAACCTCTCTTAAGCTTGATCTGCCATAAGAGAACTAATAATATGCCATCCTACTTCCTAGTGTAAACTGACCATTAAGGTATGCAACACTCTATTGAACCCTCACATGATGATCTTGCTCTTGGAGAATGATCATGACCTCCCTTTAGAAACCCTTACTTGGCACTCGTACTTGACCTACTTTAGGACTACATCTCTCTTCACCCCCTTGATATGCCAGATAGTGGGAATACATGCCAAACATGCTAAGATGTGCCAAGTGATAAGGCATGCCAAGATGTGCAAGGGTGTGTCAATGCATGTCAGGGACTTTCAAGACAACAAAAGGGAGAAAAAAGTTAAACTACAAGAAAATGAACACATAAGAGGGTTAATAAGTCATCAATTTACCTTTTCCAAGAGGGGCATGCTAGGCACACTAACACTAGGCGGCAATAGGTTCCAAGTGCAAAGTCTTAGTGCATTCTAAGTGCCAAGTATTCCTTTGTTGCTTCTCATCTACTTTCCAACAATTGATCATCACAAATAATTTAATATTAAACCATGCTAAATCATACCAAGGCATCTCAATGTATTCCATACATGTTAATACTTTCCAAGCACCAACACGTGCCAAGCGCCAATATGTGTCAGGGACTAGTGTTATGCATGTTATGAAGTGGAAGGGAATGTTTAAGAGTGCTAAGGTGTGCTAGAGAGTGATAATGCATGTTGATGAGTGTTAAGGAGTACTAGGAAAAAACATTAAGGGAGAACTAGGTAAAAATTCATGGAAGTTAATGAATATGAGGAACGTGTACTGCCAAAGACTAGTGTTAATGGTCAGTGTTAGTTGTCATGCCAAGGAGGGAGTGACAAGGTATGCTAAGCATTGGTAAGGCATGCTAGGGAATATCAAGGCATGTTAAGAATTCCCAAAGTGTGCTTAGGAGTTCCAGGGTGTGCTAATTATATCATGTACCAATTAATAGTGCCAAGATATGCCAATACATGCTAGGTGCTAAGGATGTGGCGTAGGGTGCCAGGGTATATCAATATGTGTCAAGGCAACAAAAGGAAGAACCAATAAGAGGGTTAATAAGTCAGGACTTTATCTTTTTGAAAAGGGGCATTCTAGGCACACTAATAATAGGTCCCAATACATGCCAAGTGGCATTGTGTGCCAAGTACTAATGTATGTCAATGCATTCAACCAAGGTGTTATAGGGCATGCTAGGGACTATATGCAGCATGACAACACATGCTAGGAGAGTTCCATGTTGTGTTAGCGCATGCCACCATGTGCTTGGGCGTCAATGTCATCAAAAGATGTTATAGGTATAAAGATGTTCCAAGACATGTGGGGTAACAAGAAATGTTAGTGTGTGCCAAAGCATTAATTTAAGGTGTGCCCAGATTGTTGAGGATTGTTAGGTATTTCTCATTAATAGAATTTTCAGAGCCCGATTATGTATTAAATAATATATTTCCTACACACCATAGTGGAACTTTATCTAAATGGAAATTTCTAGATAATAAACTTAATAGATATTAATCATGTGTTGACTCATATGAAATCTCTATTTGACTAGTCATTACTTCAGGGAAATGATACACGCTTATTACTTCTTAAAAAATTGACTGACCCTAACCACTATGGCCTTGGACATATTATAAAAAATGCTCAACAATAATGGTATTAAATCGTTATCTTTTGACAACAAATATATTAGCAGGCACATAGTGTCATCAAAAACTCATTGGAATCATCAATGATGACGGACATTTTTTGATCGTCACCAAAAGTAACAAAAAGAGCATTGGTGAGGGTCATTAAAAGTTCGTCACTAGAAGTGTCACCAAAGAGAGAATTAGTGATGGGCCTTTAACGACCCTCACCAAAAGTGAAATGTCTTTAGTGACGAACCATAAAGGACCATCACTATATACACTTACAGTGACAGTTTTTAGTGATCAATGATGACGGACTTTTTTTTACCGTCACCAAAAGTAACAAAAAGAGCATCGGTGAGGGTCATTAAAAGTTTGTCACTAGAAGTGTCACCAAAGAGAGAATTATTGATGGGCCTTTAACGACCGTCACCAAAAGTGCCATTGAAAATGTCTTTGGTGACGGACCATAAGGGACCATCACTATATACACTTACAGTGACGGTTTTTTAATGACCGTCACCATATGTGACATTGGTGACGGACCTTAAAGATCCGTCACAAGCATGACCCTCACCAATGTGCTTTTTTCTTGTAGTGATTTTTCATTTTGTTAAAAATCTATTTGAAACAATTAAACTATATAAGGTTAAAACATATGTTTTGTATCAAATCACTTTTGGTTTCAATGGGAAAATTTTATGGCTAATGTGTTTTTCTCGAAATGTGATACACCCCATTAAAATGGGAGATATATCAAAATGATTCCTATGGTGTAATAAAATAGCTATAGTTTCAAGTAGTTTAAAAATATAGATGCATAAATTCAATGAGCATAGTTTTGAGATATAAAAGTCCAAAATGGAAGAGTTGTTTGTGAACAAATATCAGTGGATCACTATGGATATATCTGCTTCATTAAAAGGGATTTTTCTATAATGATGTCCACTAAATTGGAAATAAGGGAATGTATCACAATTATATGTTAATGTGCATGTGTTTTACATTGAATATTTTTCATTTTATTAAAAATCTATTTGAAACAATTAAACTATATAAGGTTAAAACATATGTTTTGTATCAAATCACTTTTGGTTTCAATGGGAAACTTTTATGGCTATTTGATTACACATAAAGTCTAGTAATGATTCGGGTTCAATACTACTATTTGATTACACATAGAGTCTAGTAATGATTACAAGAAATACGTAGCTTAATATGAACATAACATTTTAGTTAATGTGCTTATTGGGCATGATGTATATCGTCCAACTATGGTACCTCTTGTTTCTATATGGAGTTGATTCACACTAGATAAGGTAAGCTTTTAGTTATTGTTATGATATCATTAGACACATGGTAAAATAATAAGTTGGTTACTCACTCTATTACCGTGAGCTTTGATTACAGAGAATACATACGTGCTTAGACTCAGATTACGAGCTTAAGTTGGACAAGTGTGATATGAATGGTCTTATCAGGTCATGTCTGTTGTGAAAGCTATGCTTGAATCAATAGTGATAAAATGACCTTTACCTTATAGAACATAGACCATAACTAGCTATGAGTACCAAGTGGTGGTGCCTGGTATGATAGCTTAGCTTCTTCTAAGATCAGGTGGTTGGAATACAAGGAATTAGTATAGCTTATAACACCATTACTATTCACTATTTTCTCTTTTTTCCTTAATGACAGGAATTATGGTAAGTTGTACAAGTGAGCTAGATCCTTACATTACTCGTACTAACTAAGAGTGTATCTCCGTAATCAATACAAGAACATATGGGATATAACAGAGCTCTTATAAGCATTACTTAACTACTAGTAATCAATACACCAGTAGACCAATGGAAATACTAGTACTATTCATAGTGATAACCCATAAGCTGAATGAGAGTTGTTCTTATATAAAAGGTTAAGATAGAGAGATACATTAGAATATTAACAATTGATAGAGAACCATATGAGTAGTGTAGTTGATTACTTATATAACGTGATAAGGTATTTAAGCATAGAGTATTACCAGTATGACACCCTATACTAGTTGTTATGAATACAGTGATTCACATTAACTTGGAGTAAGACAAAGCTGGAATATTCATGATGGTTAGAACAAAGCTCAATACAAGGCTCGTAATCATAACATTTGTAACATCAAACATTACTATGGTCATTATAAGCATTGATTCCCATTCAAAGCTTGGTCGATATGATTACATGATCAAAAATTAGTAGAGATAAACAGTGTTTCTATAATATGGGATGACTGGTTAGATTACAGGTTTCCACAGATTAAGCTTATTCAGTAACTAATACGTAACCATCTCTATTACTATTATTACTAAAAGTAAAGTACCAGTGATAGTTAAAAACAAATGATTTTTTTCCCTTTGCTTAAGTTGATTTGTAATCCCTTAATAAATCACATAAACTAAATGCATACAAGGTAAAGTAAGTAGAACAATAGATCAGTAATACAGAATTGTGCATACGTATAACTCTAACCAAGCCCTTTGACTGTATAGAAGTAAGACCATAATTAGACTCTATATTACCAGCTTAGGTATAGCACTGTTTCCATATGTAACTAGTACCAATCCCTTTGTATACAATAATTAGACCACAGTGAATACGGTAAATAAATATGGAAAGATGGTCTAATCCCTTTCCCGATCTTGTGATCTATCTTTATTCTATCTAAAAGCATGTAGAGCCTGGTGTGCAAGTGTGTTATAGCTGGTGGATTCCCTAAGTATATTATGGAATCTTCTGTAGCCACTTATTAGGCCTATCAATATGTAAAGTCAATATGTAATTAGAGCACAGTGAATATGAAAAGTCGGTGATCAAAAATTAGTAGAGATAAACAGTGTTTCTATAATATGGGATTACTGGTTAGATTACAGGTTTCCACAGATTAAGCTTATTAAGTAACTAATTTGTAACCATTACTATTATTACTAAAAGTAAAGTACCAGTGATAGTTAAAAGCAGATGATTTGCTTCCCTTTGCTTAAGCTGATCTGTATTCCCCTAATAAATCACATAAACTAAATGCATACAAGGTAAAGTAAGAAGAACAATAGATCAGTAATACAGACCTGTGCATATGTATAACTCTAATCAAGCCCTTTGAATATATAGAAGTAAGACCATAATTAGACTCTATATTACCAGATTAGGTATGGATACATTGTGATTAGAGTAAGCTTAGATAAGGTATAAGCTAGGGAAAAACCCTTACATATAAGCAAGTAAATATAAGCTAAGATAAGGTTATGTCATGTAATTGAATATGGTTAAGCCTCATTACATGTCAAGCTTTGTCAAAAAGGTAACTAGCTATTACAGTGTAATGGTTATGAGTACTATGAAGATTAAGCTTACACTACCTAATCTATGTTCTTTATCCATACTACCCTTCCAGTATGTACAAGATAGAATATCCCTTATATATAAGTAATCAATCTAAGCTAAATAAGTTGTAAGAGCAATTCCCTTATACCTCTTGTTCAGGATCATCAGTTCACATTTGGTTATGTTTATAGTTAATATGTAGAATAAGGGTTTTGACCTTATAAGTGACATGGAAGTTGATTCCATCAACAATGGGTACAAATATGGTACTCTGTATGAATGTATAGAAGTAAGACCATAATTAGACTCTATATTACCAGCTTAGGTATAGAACTGTTTCCATATGTAACTAGTACTAATCCCTTTGTATACAGTAATTAGAGCACAGTGAACATGGTAAATAAATATGAATGTGGAAATACGATCTAATCCATTTCCTGGTCTTGTGATCTATCTTTATTCTATCTGAAAGCATGCAGAGCCCGGTGTACAAGTGTGTTATGGCTGGTGGATTCCCTAAGTATATTCTGGAATCTTCTGTAACCACTTATTAGGCCTATCAATATGTAAATTCAATGTGTAATTAGAGCACTGTGAATATGATAAGTCGATGATCAAAAATTAGTAGAGATAAGCAGTGTTTCTATAATATGGGATGACTAGTTAGATTACAGTTTTCCATAGATTAAGATTATTCAGTAACTAATACGTAACCATTACTGTTATTACTAAAAGTAAAGTACCAGTGATAGTTAACAGCAAATAATTTGTTTCCCTTTGCTTAAATTGATCTGTATTCCCCTAATAAATCACATTTAAACTAAATGCATACAAGGTAAAGTAAGCAGAACAATATATCAGTAATAAAGACATGTGCATACATATAACTCTAACTAATAATTAGACTCTATATTACCCACTAGAAGGAAAACTAGTGGATTACTTACATGGAAATTCACTTAACGTCGTCACGGTGCAACTCCAGAGCAGCAATTCAACAAAATGGACCACAGCGCAATAGAGCAGCAGCGCCATAGAAAATGAGAGCAAAAACGCGCGAAAAAGAGCGCCACAGAAAATGAGAACATAAATGCGCGAAAAAAGATGTCAAACTAGTAATAGTTCGCGGGCGATATATTTATAAATATGAGTTCGACCGAACTATTTTAGAGGTTCGGTCGAACTTTTGTTGCCAGTTTTCCCATCTTCGGCGAAAAATCTATTTGCCCACGCCGTCAATCTAAACGGCAAAACGAGTTCCACCGAACTTTTGAGAAAAAAGTTCGTCCGAACTATTGCGGACAAAAGTTCGGCCGAACTATTGCGGAAAAAAGTTTTCCGCCCCCGATTCTCACAAAAGTGTAACCCAACTTCACATTTTCACCCATTTGTCATAAATCCGTTTGGACTATTGTGAATATGGGAATGATCATCCATATTTAAGTGATGAAAGTTACCTTCATACAAATACAAGCATGCAATATGGGTGTAAATGTTTTTTGGCGATTTGAATGGTTTATTTTGTTTTTCTTTTCATGATAAAATCTAAATTGAATGTCTTAATACCTGTCAAAATAATGGGAGAAGTTAAGAGGAACCAAGAATAGCAAACCCCTATTCCTATCCACCTTATATGGAGAGAAATACAACTACTTCTATGTATGCAAGACAAATATAGAGCTTAAAGTAGCTAATTAGACTTAAATTCACATTAATTATTTAATTGGAAGAATTTATAAGATTTGACGTAGTCTAGGTAGAAATATTTTCAATGGTATTTATATGTAATTTAAGTGTAAAGTTAGTAATGACATTGCCCCTCATTTGGTGGGAAACTTGCCTTTTTCCCTATATTTTTTATGGGTTAGAGTTATTTAGTGTGTGAAAGAACAGCGTATGTCCAAATGTAATTTCCATGTTTTTACTTGGTAAACATTCAAGAGGATTTTATACTTACGAGCTAAAATCTTAATTTATGGAAATAAGATTTATTAATTCCATTAACGAAAATATGTATGTTTATATATTAATGTATATAAGCCTATGTGATAAGTCTTTCCGCTTGAAAAATATTACCAAGTCTAAAACTTGTGGAAGTAAAGCATGTGCAGAAGTGAGGCATTTGTGGAGGTAAAGCATGTGTTGACACCTAATATTTGGGAATAGGAAAATTATGTAAATTTATTAAGTAACATAAATAAAGGAAGTTGGAAGATGAAACCCAATAATCTCCCACTCCTTGTATATATCCATGTTCTATCTTAATGAAAATACAAAAATTTCATTCGAAGTTACTCGAGGCCTAACATGGTAGCAGAGCCAACTCCTAAATTAGTTTTTTTTTGCTAGAACTCCTGTTAGATGACGTGCATTGAAATGCATTGAACTCCATGGTGATTCTGTTATACCGTTCATTCTCTCATTTTTCTCATCCATCTCTTGTCAGTCAATTTATGTTGATTGATATCCGAATATGCATTGGTATTTGTGTATTAGTTTTCTATGGTCATGGGCTTTCATGGAGTAAATTTATTGGTGTGAGTACTACACAATTTCACGAAAGGAGCAGCTCGATTTGTGACATTCGGTTGTTGGAATAAAGCTTGGTCGAAACCTAGAAGTCATGCGTTGGACCTGTGCGTTAATGGCTTCCTCGATCTATGACACCACATGTGTTGTTGTGCGTTGAATGGTATGTGTGTTTTTGTGTGTTGAATTTATTTTCTAGAGGACTGAACATTGGAGACTACATTATGTGATTAACCAAATAATTTGAAGGGCGAAAACTATGACTGAAGTGTTTAACAAGCGATTAAACAAATTTTTGAACGGCTACAAGATGGCATATATGTGTGCGTTGACTAATGCATTGAATTATTTTTTTGGTTCGTTATATGTAATAACATATCACTGAATCGAAGCTCTTTTAATGGTCGAAGTTCTTATGGTTATATGAATGGTGAAAGACCACACACATATGAATATGTGTTTGTTATGTTTTTAATGGAAGACCATATAAAATAAAGTTTGGACGTGGTTTGTATATTCAAAACCCTTAATACCATAATATGTGATATATATATTAGTTTTTTAAAAGATTTTGAAACCATTATATGCATTAAAAGTTGGATGGTTTTTATATGAAAGGCATATCTATTTGTTGTAGATACATTTCAGATTTGTGGTTATTCAAGGTGTAGATAAGATTTTATGATACATTCACTTATCTTTATATTGGGAGTAGTTTTCACTGGAAAAGAGAACTACCATGAGTGGTCCAAGAAGATAAAACACACCTTTATTTTCAATGAGCTTTGGAAAGGAATTTTTAAATGAGAAGGAGACAATGCCCCTGAAAAGCCTACTTCAAGTAAGGAGCTTTCCATCTACGAAAACAAGAACAGCAAGGCCTTAGCCTTGATTGTAGTTTCTATAAATGAAGGGGTGAGCTAAGTTTCTGTAAAGGAATCGCATGACTCACACTCTGATCTAAAATTGATTGTTGGTTTTTTTGTGCTAATTTCATTTTTAGATATAAAACTTATTATTGATCTTATGCTTGTTGTGCAGGTTCCCTTATTTCTTATGTGTGTCAAAGAGGTAATTAAAACTGAATTTTATGAGTGTTTTTGAAAGCATAAAGCATGAATTTACATGGTTGAATAGCAGCAACATAAATAACTGCAAACCATCACAAACTGAACCATTAAAACATATTTTTGATGAAGGAGTTCACTCTTCCTGGGCTACATCTCCTTGGTCCAGTTTCATAGCTTGAGCCTCTCTATTAGCTCAATTGTGCTCAAAATGTTGTTTACGTGCATCAAAGTCTCTTGGAATTTGTTCCAATGAGTTTAAAATGTTGAAATCTATCAGAAATGCCTATTTTTTTACTCAATTTGGTTACCAGATGCTCTAGGCATGGCTTTCTCTCCTAGTGGTCCTAGGCTTCAAAAATATTCAAGGCGACAAAAACCTATATAGATGAGATCTTCTGCCTCTGAAACATGTTCCAATGGCTCCAAAACATCAAAATTTGTCAATAATGACTCGTTCGGCACCCAATTTGGTCGAAAATTGCCTTAGTTATGGCAAAACCAACTTTCCCTACAATTTTGCCTCCAAATCTAGAGAACTGGAGTTAACTTTGACTAAATGTAGAGTTTTCTGACAAAATTGGCGCTCCGCCAAATCCACTGCCAACTTAACTGTGTCATTAATTAACGATAATCTCGTTTAACTATTTTTTGTTAATGCTAATCATGCTTAGTTTGGAGCCCTGCACACGGTCATAGAGTGTGGACATATGGTAAGGGGCTGGCCCCTCCATTCCGTCGTCGGACTTAAATGCGCATTTAAATATAAGCTTAAAGAAAGACTTTTCAATTGAATGACCTTTGGCCCAACAGTAACGGAGCGTGTTAGGTGGAGGGAAGTCACGAATTTGCAACACACAGATTTAATACACTTGGCCAACCTTTAATTGCCAACGAACATTAATATAAACCCATGACTATAGTTGATGCCACCATATATTTAAATTCGAACCACCATAATTACAATTTCCATTCGAAATATTTAATGATTCGAACCATATATTATAATGTATTGCCATATCATGTTAATAAGGGCCGAACTTATAATAAAACATTTGCAATTCGAATTTTTTTATGATTCGAACCATATATTTCCATATCATGTTAATAAGATTCGAACTTATAGTAAAACATTTGCCTCCACCCTACGTTGAAACGTTGATTTGATTTGGGTTTGTGGAATTTGATATGTTATTAAAATTAATTAAGACTTAAATGAAATTATATATATATATATATATTTAATAAAAAAAATCATATAAAATAATATATAATATGGGTTAATAATATTATGTATTGGAAATTTCTATTTTTTAATTAATTAAAATTATATATATAATTTTTATTAATTAAAAAAATTGAAATTTCCAGCACATTATATTATTAACCCAAATTTAACTTTAAGAAGTTATTGGACAAATTTTATTTTCACAAACCAAATTGGCGAATCTAGGAGTGACACTTGTCGTAGTCTCATTGGACAAAAACTGAAGAAGATTCCCTAATTGCTGACTAGGCTTCCATGTCATCAGCATGTACATGTTTTGCAATTTTTTAATAAAAATTTGCATGTTCTGAACGGCGATCATCAGACCATAACTCCTTCACCCGAACTCAGTTTTCAACAAAATAATTTGCATTGGATTCCTTGTGACGGGCCAAGTGTTTCCATTATGGTTTCATTCAATTCTGAGCACTGTCATGTTTGAGCTAAAATATTGAGCCTCTGATCATTCCTCCCCACTAGAAGCCTTTTGGACCCCAAAAGCTCTCTGATTACTGATTATGTGGATGAGGGTATTGTTCCCTCAACCTTCCAGTCGCTATCCACTGAAATTTACTCAATTTCATCATTTGGAGCTATTCACAGAAAGTCAGTTTTTTCCTTGATTCTTGGGACCTTCTATTGTTGTCATTGACATCGTCATGCTGCAATATTTCTCAATTTGCAGAGCAACAATCTATTCTTGCAGAAACCATCTTGTTCCTACTTTGGTCAACAATTAAAGGAAACATAGAAACTTTCTCACCTTGCACACTGTCACCATGGCGATTTTTACCTGCTTTTTCCTTGTACTTGCGTCGAATCTTGACCAAGTATCTTCGCCATTTCCATGTACCTTTTGGAAAGCAGAAATAAGCATTTGTGGAACCCATGCCTTCTTTTCGATGTTACTCTGTCACTTTCTCTTTGACCATTGCACCCTCTTGTACCAGCATCTTGTTTCCAACACTGCCCAACACTAATGTTGACTGCTGCAAATGTTTTTCACCTTCTTTCAAAGGCAACCTCTTAACATCCTGAAACAAATCATTACAAGCATGAGCATCTTTTTGAAAAGTGTGATTCAATACATCTCTTTTTTTTATCATCAACAATGTCAAGTTCTGACTTGCATTCACTATCCTCTTCATTTCACTTGCATGTACAAGAGACAAACTTGTCTTCTTCTTATGCACTCTAATTATGTACTCAATACCATCCTTAAACAAGTGATACTTGTTCTTATGGTGATGAAATACAACTTTCCTATCATACAGATAAGGACTTCCCAATACAATACCTGATATCTCAAGCAGCATCACATCAAGCTCAACTTCATCATGAAAGTTTGAGTTAATGGTGAATTTTAGTAAGCACTTCGTTATAACCTGCAAGTTTTCATTCTTGCATATCCAACCCAAAGGATATGGTATTGCATTTATAATAGTTTCAAGGCCTAGTTGCTTAACCAAATCTTCGGAAATCAAGTTAGCTTGTGACCCACTATCAAAAAGTGTATCAATCTTGGTATGTTTAGAGACAACTCTAATATGGAAAATTTATATTCTTGTATCTTCATAATGAGTATCATTTGAACAATTTGAAGTACTAGTGCTTGCAACATGTTTACCTTTCAATCCCATGGCTGTTATTTTTGTCTCAGCTCCTGAATCTGACCCTAAGTCTTGTTCAGCTATAGCAACATTTTTGACTTTATCTTTGGCTTTTAGTATATTTGGTTTCAATTTTGGATGAAGTTGCCAACAATGGTCTTCATCATGGCCGGTCTTTGAACAATTTTTGCATGTGAGTTTTTCCTTCTCTCTTTTTACAAAGCTATTTCTTTTTCATATTCCATAAAAATTTCCTTTCCCTTTACCCTCACTTTCACCTTTCTCCTCTATGTTTTGTTTTCCCCTTGCCTCTAAGTGTGTGTCTTGTACACAAAGTTCATCTAAATTACTTTGGTTAAACATAAGGATAGTATGATTCAAATAGGAATTTAAACCCCCAATGTATTTCAAGAGTGTCTTGGGAATTCAAATTTATTCCTAACAACAAAGCTCTCTTTCTAAACTCCTGGGTATACTCTTGAATTTTTTGACCCTTGAGTTGCTTAAAATTATACCAACTCATAATATCTTTTTTCATATAGGCTAATGGATAAAAATGTCTTTTAATAAAAGAAATAAACTCAACCCAAGAAATGGATATCTTACCATGGATTTGTATTTCCTCTTGAGTCTTTTCTTCCCACCAAACTAGTGTTGCTCCTTCTAGCCTCAATGAAGCCAACTAGCTATTTATGTCATCTTCATGAAGGTTCTAAATTCTACAATACACCTCCAATTAACGTATCCAATTTTCAAGCCTCTCTGCATTTACCTCTCCATTGTACATGGGAAGTTCAAACTTAATGTCCAATTTAAGTAATGGAGTCTTTTCTTTTATGGCGTTTGAGTGAGTGTCAGTGGTCTTTGTGGTGGAAGTGGAAGATGATGTTTATGGTGATGATGGGGATTATGAATATGGTGGAGATAGAGGTGGCTTTCCTCCACTTCCCTTTGAACTCTTCTCTTCATCCTTCTTACAATCTGAAGTTCATTCTCCATATGGAGGCTTAGAACCTTCTCCTACTCTTTCTACAATGAATGCATCAAACACGATTTTAACCGTTCTTTGAATTTCCTTGAAGTCTCTCTTAACATTTTCCTCTTCTGAATGTCCTTGATTCTCTCCAACACCTGACATAATGGCTATGGATTCAAGCTTAACTCTTGATTCCTGTACCTCTTCAATCTCAGGTTCTTGAGACAAAACTTGAGGTTCTTCAAGTGTAGCTATGAGTGGAATTTTGGGTAAGGATGATTCCCTTTCAGCTCTCCTCTTCTGGTCCTAATCTCGGGACTTTCAACCAACAATTTCCCTTCACCTTTCTGCAACTTTAACCTTGTCATCATCACAAATTTGCAACCATTAACTTGCACAAAACTTCAAGAAACTATCAAGCAAATAACCTTGCCTTTCAACCAGGCTCTGATACCAACTTGATCTGAAATTGATTGTTAGTTTTTTTGTGCTAATTTCATTTTCAAATATAAAAATTATTTATTGATCGTATGCTTGTTGTGCAGGTTCCCTTATTGCTTATTTGTGTCAAGGAGGTAATTAAAACTGAATTTTATGAGATTTCTTTAAAGCATAAAGCATGAATTTAAATGGATGAACAACAACAACATAAATAACAGCAAACCATCACAAATTGAACCATTAAAACATAGTTTTTATGAAGGATTTCACCCCTCCTGGGCTACATCTCCTTGGTCCAACTTCATAGCTTGGCCCTCTATATTAGTTAAATTATGCTCAAAATTTTGTTTACATGCATAAAATGCACTTGGAACCTGTTCCAATGAGTTTAAAATGTCAAAATCTATTAGAAATGACTATTTTTTTACTCAATTTGGTTTCCAGATGCTCTGAGCATGGCCTTCCCTTCTGGTGGCCCTAGGCTTCAAAAATATTCAAGGCAACAAAAACTTTTGTATATGAGCTCTCCTGCCTATGAAACATATTCCAATGGCTCCAAAACATCAAAATATGTCAAGAATGACTCTTCCTGCACCCAATTTGGTCAAAAATTGCCTCAGTTATGGAAAAACCAATTTTCCCTACAATTTTTCCTCCAAATCTAGAGAAATCGAGTTAACTCCGACTAAATCTCGAGTTGTCCAAAAAAATTGGTGCTCTACCAAATCCTCCCCTAGCTTAAATGTGTCATTAATTAAGGATAAGCTCATTTAACTATTAATTAACGGATGTTTGTTAATGCTAATCGCGCTTAGTTTGGAGCCCTGCACACGGTCATAGAGTGGACATATGGTGAGGGGCTGGCCCCTCCGTTCCATCGTTGGACTTAAATGTGCATTTAAATATAAACCTGAAGAAAGGCTTTTCAATTGAATGGCCTTTGGCCCAATGGTAACGGAGTGCGTTAGGTGGGGGGACGTCACGGGTTTGAGCCCAGACCTCGACCCCCATTACATGGTTTTTGCAATGCACGCATTTAATACGACTGTCCAACGTTTAATTGCCAAAGAACATTAATTTAAACCCTTGACTATATTTGATGCCACCATATAATTAAATCCGGACCACCATAATTTCATTTTCCATTCGAAATATTTAATAATTCGAACCATATATTATAATGTATTGACATATGATGGTTTTTGCAATGCACAGATTTAATACGCATGTCCAACGTTTAATTGCCAAAGAACATTAATTTAAACCCTCGACTATATTTGATGCCACCAAATAATTAAATCCGGACCACCATAATTACATTTTCCATTCGAAATATTTAATAATTTGAACCATATATTATAATGTATTGGCATATCATGTTAATAAGATTCGAACTTATAATAAAACATTTGCCTCCGCCATACGTTGATTTGATTTGGGTTTGTGAAATTTTATATGTTATTAAAATTAATTAAGATTTAACTGAAATTGTGTGTGTGTGTGAATTTTGCTTTTGTGATCCATAAAATGTATAAAAATAAATTTGGTGATAATCACATTCAAGAATATTTTGTCGACACATTTCGAACCAGCTAGTGTGGTTCATCATCATCTTGTCTTGATGATGAACCACATTAGTTGATTCGAAACACGTCAACAAAATATTCTTGGATGTGATTATCATCGAAAGATTTTTTATACATAATATATGATATTTAATAAAAAAATTATAATATATATATATATATATATATATATATATATATATATATATATATAATCTTAATTAATTAAAAAAAATAGAAATTTCTAGCACATAATATCATTAACCCAAATTCAACATTGGGATGTGATTGGAAAAATTTTACCTTCACAAATCAAACTAGCGAATCCTGGAGTGACACTTCTCACAGTCCCATTGGACAAAAACTGAAGAAGATTCCCTGAATGCTGACTGGACTGCCATGTCATCAACCTATACCTATTCTGCATTTTTTTAATAAAAATTTGCTTATTTTTAACGACGATCAGCGAACCGTAACTCCTTCATCCGAACTCGATTTTCAATTAAACGATTTGCATTGGATTCCTTGCAACGAGCTGGTCGCTTTCGTTCTATTTTCATTCTATTATGAGCACTTTCATTTTTGAGCTAAAATATTGAGCCTCTAATCACACTCTGAGTTTGAAGTTTTTCAAGTGATGATCAAGTTATTCAATCTTGATTTGAAAAATGATGACCCTCTTGCCTTAGCATCAAAATTAAGATCTATTATGCATGACATAAAATCCACGAGTGTTGAAATATATATTCCTCTCATAGCCTATGTCAAGGCAATATATCCCACCTATTCACATTATCTTGAGTCATTGCAAGAAGTGGAAAAATTTAGGATATTTCCTTTGACTCCCTTGAGAAGAAGTTTGCTGAAATAAAGAAGGATTTTGGGAAGAAGAAAACTCCTCAATCTTCTGAAGAATCTATGTGCCTTGCACAAAAAGAGAAGAATCATGCACAAGATTCTTCTAGAGGAAGAGTTGGTTGAAGAGCAAGAGGAAGGAATAATTTTAAAGGAAGGGGGATAGCCATTTCCAAGGAGAAAGGTATGATATTCATTACATATGATGCAATAGAGATGGACATGATGCTTACACATGTAAGTTGCCTTAGGACAAAATCGAGATGGAAATAAATGAAGAAAAAGTTAAAACACTTGGTAAAGGGAAAGGAAAAGCACCCGAGTCAGCTCGTTATGTTGTGGCACATTACTACATTAGATTAACTAAAGACTTATTCAATGCTTCACTTGCTTCATGGAAATATGCTTGGTTCCTTGATTCAAGAGCAACTTGCTAGATGACTTTTAGAAGAGATTTGTTTGAAGAACTCACTGACAATGTTGATGGAGAAATATACTTTATAGACAACTCAAAACTCAAGCCATCAAGGCTTGGCACCATCAGGATTAAACTACTTGTTCTTTCGTAATTTATTCTACATGATGTTCTATACCTCCCGTAGTTGAGGAGAAACTGTTTGTCTTTGGTCCACATATGCTAGCAAGGACACTCCAAGATTTAGGTTAGAAAATCATCAAATCACTCACTTGTCATGACTAGGATAGAAGAAGAAAGACTTCTAAAACTGCAAGGAACCTTTGCTCATGCACATAAATTTTCATACAGTTCTCTCACTCTGATGAACGTACATTTCCATCAATTATTTTATGGCATGATAGAGTTGGACATTTGAACTATGACAACCTTAATTTGTTGAAGAAAAATTGTGTTACTAGTTTCCCTAATATTCCTAGGAAACTTAAGCAATGTGATGCTTGTATCTTAGGAAAGGACAATAAACAATCTTTTCATGATTCTCATTCTAGAGAACATAGAAAATTTGAGCTCATTCATTCTGATTTATATGGCCCTATGTTTTTTCCTTCTTCAAATGGTGATAAATATATGATGACATTTATTGATGACTACACCAAAATGTGTTGGTTTTATTTATTGAAGAACAAATATGAAGCTTTTGAAACATTCAAGAAATTTAATGAATGGATTGAAAATGATGCATAATCTCATATTGGATCTATTGGTACTAATAATGGAAAATTATATACATCAAATGAATTTGAATATCTTTGCCAATGTGGGATCAAGCATCAAATAATCGTTCCTTATAATCCCCAACAGAATGGAGTGGCTGAAAGAATGAACAGGACAATCTTAAATATGGTACGATCAATGATGTTTTTAAAGAATTTTAAGCTGATTTTTTGGGTTGATGTGGTTCTATGTGTTGTGTATATAAACAATAGGTGTCCATCTCATGTTATAAAAAACAAGAATTCCTATGAAATGCGGTATGGCCACATTCCTTTGGTAAGGCATCTCAGTTTTTGGTTCCACCTATTATTCCTTGATACCTAAAGAACATGGAAACAAACTCAATGCAAGGAGTCACAAATGTATCTTCTTGGGGTACTCAAACACCTCCAAAGCATGCCATCTCTATGATGAAGTAAATAAGAAGTTTATAATATCTAGAGATGTGATCTTTCTTGAATCTTCCAATATTGACAGTGTTGTTGAGTGGCAGGTTGATTGCTTGGATAGATTCAAACATGTAAAGTCTTTTGGAGAGTTTGATAATAAGATTCCACATCATGAAGGGGGGGATATATATACTGTATCAATATGTGGAATATTATTTTGAATCACGCTCTCCCTCGCATGAAGCTCCAACCATTTATCAAGATGACACTTTGAGTGATGTGATTGAAATAATTGGGAGGCTAAATCTGGATTCAACCCCATCTCAGTCAACTAAGCAACATGGGCCATCTCGGAAAGGTCCTCGGCCAAAATGGTTGACAAATACACTTGAAAGTGTTCATCCTATTGAGGTTGGAAAGACAGGAACAAGAACCTCAACCAGAAAAATTGGAGGTGATGTAGACGATCCTGATTCACCTGTTGATATGGATGTTTCTTATTATTGTGAACTAAATTTGTCTAGATATTTTGAACCAACTTACTTCAAATAATCCGCTTCTCATGATGAATGGAAACAAGCGATGTAGAAAGAATATGATTCTTTAAAAAATAATGGCACCTAGAATTTGGTTATTCCTCCATTGGGAACCAAAACATTAGGGTGCAATTGGGTCTTCAAAAACAAGTATAAGGCAAATGGCTCACTTGACAAGCACAAATCCAAGTGTGTGGAAAAAATTTTTTGCATAGAAGGAAGGGGTTTATTATGAGACATTTTCTCCCACAGTAAAATGGGATACCATCCAGACACTCTTTGCCTTGGAAACTCATAATGGTTGGAAAGTCCATCAAATGGATGTAAAAATTACTTTCTTGAATGGAGATTTGAAAGAGAATGTTCTTATGTCCCAACTAGAAGGATTTGTTGTGAAGGGTCAGGAACACAAAGTATGCAAGCTTGTAAAATCCTTGTATGGCCTCAAGCAAGTACCGCAAGTCTGGTACAAGAAATTTATTGAGCATCTTCTGAAACTCAGTTTCAAACATTATGATCTTGATGATACAACATTATTTGTAAATAAAGTTGTAAAAACGGTTGGGTATCTTGTGGTGTATGTAGATGATATTTTAATGAGAGGAAACGATGAGAACTACATTGCATCCATAAAAAGGAATCAGGGAAAGGTTTTGAAATGTAAAAATTTGGGCTTTGTTCACTACTATCTTGGTATTGAAGTAACTCAGCATTTGAAGGTTATATTCCTCTCTCAGAAGAAGTACATTGGATATTTGTTGAACAAGTTTGGCATGGCTTAGTGCAATCCTTTTACTAATCAAATGGAATATAACTTAAAGCTAACATCCATTGAAGGAAAAGAATTTTAGAATGCAACAAAGTATAGAAAACTCGTAGGAAGTCTCAACTTCCTGACTACTACCAAACTAGACATTTAATTCTTGTTGGAATCCTCTCCAGGTTTATGAAAAATTCTTGTGAGGGTCATTGGTCTGCTACAAAAATAGTTCTAAAGTACTTGAAGGGAACTCAAGACTTTGGACTCAAGTATACATAGGTGGGTGACTTCAGCTTCATTGGATACTTTGATTCAGATTTCGATGGAGATAAATAAATTGGGGCATCTAATTCAAGTTATGTTATGACTCTTGGATAAGGAGTTGTCTCCTTGAGGTCATGCGAACAATTAGTTCCAACAGATTCCACAATTGTTGTGAAACCAGCTGCAACAAGAGGAGAAGAGATATCAATGCCTTATAAATAATCCACTTCGAGGGGGAAACCTCCAATACATTACATGAATGAACAATTCTTGGATGCTACAAATGACCAAAACCTCCTTCTATATATAGGAGTCCATGGGGCCACAATATAATCCTAGTGGGGCCACAATGTAATCCTAGCCGACCTAACAATAATAACGTAAAGGCACAATAATAATAATATGGGGGTTAAGGGGTACAAAAATAAAAATAAGGGGGGCTACACTAACATAATAAGGGACTACACTATTAATATAGGGACTTAACATGCCCCTCTCCTTCAAACAAGTGTTGTCCTCAACGCTTGATTATTTCTTGATGCTTCTGTATAAAATTCTCATCCTCCCATGTGGAATCTTCTACAGAAAAGTTCTACCACTTGTTGAGATACTCTAAAATTGATCGTACTTGTTGAGTTCTTATTTCTGTGACTGCTTTAGAACTTCTTTCGATGTGATGTTGATATTCATGTTGTTTCATTAGATTCTGCACCAAAGTTAGGTTATCCTTTGAGAGTTGGAGAACTTGTTGTTGATGCTCGATGTGATCTTCCACTAATTTATCATCCATATTAGCTATTATTTGATCCTTTAAACCATCCAACTTAGCCTCCATTTCTGCTTTTAAACCATTTATGTCATCTTCGATTTCTCTTCGTAAGATCGAAATTTGTTGAACTTGGTATAGTAATTTTGATATCTCATACTACAATTCTTCCTCTTCATGCGTCATAGTATAGATTTTTTCGGGCTTAATGGACATGAAATTATTTTTTGGAGGCATTATAGAACCTAATACTGATAAAAATTCTAAAATATGCCCTTGAAATCACTTCAAACTTCTTTTTCAAACAAACATTATGCAATTTTAAAAACCAAATACACACCTTTTGCTTGCTTTTGAGGAGCTTGATATTAAAACTGAATTATATCTATGGTTTCAGATCTTCAAAATCTGAAATTTGGCACTGAGGTAGCCCTCTAAATTCTCTTTCGAATATCACAGGTCTTACCTGATTTGGATTCTTGAAGACAAATTTGTGCCCAATCTCCTACGATGGCCTAATTATGGATTGGTTCAGTAGAGCAAACTTGTACGACTTGCCACATGTCACTATTTCCTCCTTTGGCTCTAACATTGATAGAATGGAAACTGCGGTCCGTGTACTTGTGGTCACTTTTTACAGAATTCCAATCCGATGCTCAGCGAGAGAGTTTTGAATATTTCCCCACAATCACCTCTTTGATATTAAATTCGGGAGCTTGCAAACGATCTAACTTCCACAGACCATATCTCTGAAAATATTGCAAACCAAGATCTGAAATTTTGCAACGATGTTCCTCAGGATTTTGGCTTCGCACTTTAAAAATTTCAGCCTCTGAACCTTCTTAGAAACAAAGTTATAGTGAAAATTCTTCGATGACATGTTTAGGTTAAATTCAGGAGCCTGCAAAAATCCGTAACTTCCACAGATCATATCTCTTAAAATATTTTGAACCAAGCTATGAAATTTTTTGAGGATGTTCCTCAATATTTCTTATTCACACTCTAAACATTTCAGATTCTGAAGCTTTGTAGAAAAAAATTTATAGCGAAAATTCCATGATGACCTGTTTAGTGCAGTGAAACCCTAGAATCCAAAGCTCTGATACCAAATGTTGAGAAACCAGCTCCAAAAATAGAGGAAAAGAGATATCAACACCTTATAAATAAGCCACTTCGAGGGGACAACCTCCAATACATTACATGAATGAACAATTCTTCGATGATACAAATGACAAAACCTCCTTTCTATATATAGGAGTCCATGGGGCCACAATGTAATCCTAGTGGGGCCACAATGTAACCCTAGCCGACCTAACAATAATAATGTGAAACCAAAACCATGTAATTGAAGACAAAGTTATGTCATCAATGTGTATCTGGTTTTTAAAATTTCATAACATTTGTTTGAAAAAGAAGTTTGAAGTGATTCCAAGGGCATATTTTAGAATTTTTATCAGTATTGGGTTCTATAATGGCTCAAAAAAATAATTCCATACCCATTAAGCCCTCAAAAGGTTATGCTATGATGCATGAAGAGGAAGAATTGCAGTATGAGATATCAAAATTACGGTACCAAGTGCAACATAATATGACATATCTTACGAAGAGCAACCGAATATGACATAGATGGTTTAAAAGCAGAAATAGATGCTAAGTTGGATGGTTTGAAGGATCAAATAATAGCTAATATCGATGATAAATTAGTGGAAGATCACATCTAGCATCAACAACAAGCTATCCAACTCTCAAAGGATAACCTAAATTTGGTGCAGAATCTAATGAAACAACAGGAAGATCAACATCACATCGAAAGAAGTTCTGATGCAGTCACAGAAACAAGAAATCGGCAAGTACAATCAATTTCAGAGTATCTCAGCAAGTGGAAGAACTTTCCTGTAGAAGATTCCATATGGGAGGATGAGAATTTTATACAGAAGCATCAAGAAATAATCAAGCGTTGAGGTCAACACTTTTTTGAAGGAGAGGGGCATGTTAAGTCCCTATATTAATAGTGTAGTCTCTTATTATGTTAGTGTAGCCCCCCTTATTGTTATTGTTGTACCCATGTAACCCCCATATTGTTAATATTGTGCCCTTACATTATTATTGTTAGGTCGTCTAGGATTACATTGTGGCCCCATGGACTCCTATATATAGAAAGGAAGTTTTGTTATTTGTATCATCCAATAATTGTTCATTCATGTAATGTATTGGAGGTTGCCCCCTCAAAGTGGCTTATTTCTAAGGCATTGATATCTCTTTTATTCTATTTTTGGAGATAGTTTCTCAACATTTGGAGGTTCCTGCTTCTTCACGAGTGCATCCAATCTTTCATGTTTCATGCTTAAAGAAGGTTATAGGTGAAAATCTTCCAATTCAAGCAATATTGTCGGAACTTGATGAGGAAGGAAAAATCATATTGGAACCTGAACCGGTCATGGAAACAAGAACTCTTTAAAGTACCTATGAAGAGATCAATCCTTTAAAGTATCCTCATAAGGGTTATCCTACCATATTTGGAATCTTCTAAGATTATAGGGTTAACTAGATGCACGATTCCAATAAGGGTTATCCTTTAAAGTACCTATGAAGAGATCAATCATGTGTTCCTCTGGAATATCAGTTACCCTTATATTCAATTTTTGGAAGTCCTCAATGTGCTCCCCCACTGAACACAAAAATAATATTGTTCTATGTTCCAAAAAGAGAAGAAAAGAGATATCAACGCCTTATAAATAAGCCACTTCAAGGGGGCAACCTCCAATACATTACATGAATGAACAATTCTTGGATTCTTCAAGACAAAGTTATGTCTAGTCTCCCACAATGACCTAATTATGGACTGGTTCAGTAGAGCAAATTTTTACGACTTGCCACGTCTCACTGATTACTCCTTTGGCTCTAAAATTTATAGACAGGAAACTACATTCCATGTGCTTCCAGTCACTTTTTACAGAATTCCAATCCAATGCTAAGAGAGAGAGTTATGAATATTTTCCCACGATCACCTATTTGAGATGAAATTCGGGAGCCTGAAAAAGACCTAATTTCCATAGATCATATCTCTGCAAATATTGCAAAACAAGCTCTAAAATTTTGCGAAGATGTTCCTCAGGATGTCTGATTCGCTCTCTAAAACTTTCAACTTCTGAATCTTTGTAGAAACAAAGTTATAGAAAAAATTTTGCGATAACCTTTTTAGGTTAAATTCAGGAGCCTGAAAAAAGCCCTAACTTCCACAGATCATATCTCCGAAAAAGTTGTGAACCAAGCTCTGAAATTTTGCGACGATGTTCCTCAGGATTTCGGATTCGCACTCTAAAAATTTAAACTTCTGAACCTTCGTAGAAAAAAAATTTATAGTGAAAATGCCGTGATGACCTGTTTGGAGCAGAAAAACAACCCTAGAATCTAAAGCTACGATACCAATGTTGTGAAACCAACTCCCAAAAATAGAAGAAGAGATATATCAACACCTTGAAATAAGCCACTTCGAGGGGGGCAACCTCCAATACATTACATGAATGAAAATTCTTGGATGATACAAATTACAAAACCTCCTTTCTATATAGGAGTCCATGGGGGCCACATTGTATTCCTTGTGGGGCCACAATGTAAATCCGTGACCTAAAAATAATAATTTAAGGCACAATAATAACAATATGGGGGTTACAAGGGTACAATAACAACAATAGGGGTTACTAACAACAATAAGGGACTATCTAGTAATAGAGGACCTAACATGCCCCTCTCCTTCAAAAAAGTGTTGTCCTCAACACTTGAGTAGCTTTGGGTGCTTCTGTATAAAATTCTCATCCTCCCATGTAGAATCTTCAGTGGGTAAGTTCTTCCACTTAATGAGATACTTTGAAATTGATTGATTTCGTAGCTTTCGAGTTCTTATTTCCATGACCGTTTCAGGTTCCAATATGATTCATGTCATGTATTAGAGGTTGCCCCCTCGAAGTGGCTTATTTCTAAGGCATTGATATCTCTTTTCTTCTATTTTTGGAGGTTTTTTCTCTAAAATTAGCATTGAACTCGACAAGTACGATCAATTTCAGGTTAATTGATATCCTAAGATAACAAATAATTAGAACACTATTAATTGTGTTCTAAGGCATTGAGCTTGCTTATTATCTCATAGAGCATTTTAAAGGCTTAATGGGTGTTGAATTATTTTTAGGGGCCATTTGAGAATCCAATACTGATATCTATTCTACAATATTCCCTTGGAATCAATTCAAATTTATTCTTCAAACAGGACTTATGCAATTCGGGAAAAAAAATAAAATAAAATAAAATAAATAAATAAATAAAAATACACACCTTTTTCTTGCTTTTAAGGAGCTTGATATTGAAGCTGAATTATCTCTGTGATTTCAAATCTTAAATATCTAAAATTTGGCCCTGCGGTAGCCCTCTAAATCCTCTTTCGAATGCCAGAGGTCTGACCTAATTTGGATTCTAAAAGGAAAAATTATCTCCAATCTCCCACAATGACCTAATTATGGACTGGTTCAATAGAGTGAACTTGTACGATGTGCCACGTATCACTGTTTGCTCCTTCAGCTCTGAAATTAATAAACTCGAAACTACAGTCTGTGTAGTTCCAGCCACTTTTTACATAATTTCAGTTCGATGCTCAAAGAGAGAGTTATGAATATTTTCCCACGATCACCTCTTTCAGATGAAATTTGGGAGCCTTAAAAAGACCTAAATTCCACAGATCATATCTCCAAAAATATTGTGAAACGGGCTCTGAAATTTTGTGACGATTTTCCTTAGGATTTATACTTCGCGCTCTAAAAATTCCAGCTTCTAAACCTTCTTATAAAAAACATTATAGCTAAAATTCCACGATGACCTGTTTGGAGCAGCGAAACCCTAGAATCCAAAGCTCTGATACCAAATGTTGTGAAACCAGCTCCAAAAATAGAAGAAAAGAGATATCAACTCCTTATAAATAAGCCACTTCAAGGGAGAAACCTCGAATACATTACATGAATGAACAATTCTTGGATGATACAAATTAAAAAAACTCATTTCTATATATAGGAGTCCATGGGGCCACAATGTAATCCTAGCCGACCTAACAATAGTAATTTAAGGGCACAATAATAACAATATGGGGGTTACAGGGGTACAATAATAACAATAAGGGGGTTACACTAACAACAATAAGGGACTGTACTAGTAATATAGGGACCTAACATGCCCCTCTCCTTCAAGAAAGTGTTGTCCTCAATGCTTGAGTAGCTCTGGGTGCTTCTGTATAAAATTCTCATCCTCCCATGTAGAATCTTCAGTGGGTAAGTTCCTCCACTTGATGAGATACTCTGAAATTGATCGATTCCGTAGTTGTCGAGTTCTTGTTTCCGTGACCGCTTCAGGTTCCAATATGATTTTTCCTTCCTCATCAAGTTCTGGCAATATTGTTTGAATTGGAATATTTTCACCTATAACCTTCTTTAAGCATGAAACATGGAAAACTGGATGTACTCGCGAAGAAGCAGGAAGCTCCAATTTGTATGCCATAGTACCAATCTTTTGCACCACCTTGTAAGGACCATAGTACTTTGGCGATAATTTATTATCCTTCTTAGCTTGCTTGAGGGACATTTGTTTGTATGGTTGTAGCCGTAAAAATACCCAATCTCCTACATCAAAACTTCTCTCGCTGCGATGTTGATCTGCCTGTTGTTTCATTCGATTTTGTGCCAAATTCAGGTTATCCTTTAAGAGTTGGAGAACTTCTTGCTGATGCTCAATGTGATCTTCCACTGCTTGAACCTTCAAATTTTCTCTTAAATATGATGTGATGGATGGTGGATGATATCCATAAAGTGCCATAAATGGGGTCATTTTTTCTTCAGTATGGAAGGAAGTGTTATACCACCATTCAATGATAGGTAACCACTTGACCCATTGTGTTTGTTTATTAGATACAAAACAACGAAGATATCCTTCCAAACATTTATTTACTATCTCTGTTTGACCATCGTATTGAGGAAGATAAGATGAGCTATGAGCTAATTGAGTACCCAAACAAGAAAATAACTTCGTCCAAAAATTTCCAGTAAAAATGGGATCTCTGTCGCTCACAATAACCCTTGGTTTTCCATGTATCTTTTGAATTGTGTCCATAAATGTAGTAGCAACTGTACTTGATTTAAATGGATGAGATAATGCACAAAAGTGTGCATACTTGGTAAGTCAATCAACTACCACCATGATGATATGGTCAGACTCATTTCTTCTTCTTCTAGGGCTGGTTCCTGGTGTATATCCTCTTCTTTTGAAGATTCTTGTTCATTTTCTTCTTCCTCTTCACAATCTATGTAAAATAATTTCTTCTTAGCACACTTATGAGTATTTGATATCACAACTGTAGCAAAGCCCTTTTGATCTTTTTTCTTCCAATTTTTGTGGTGTCAACCTTGTAGGTTATGGAAATATAGGAGTAGAAACACTTCCATCTTTATAGAAGTGAGTGGTAGGCTTCCTTGTCGCCATAATTTTACATTCAATTTTTCTTGCCAACCTGAATGCCTTCTCCAATGAATCAGGTTAAAAAACGCGAACTTAATGTTGGATGTTATCCTTTAAATTACCTATGAAGAGATAAATCTTGTGCTCCTCTCTAGAATATCAGTTACCCTTATATTCAATTTTTGGAAGTCCTCAATGTGCTCCGCCACTGAACACTTTTGTTTGAGATTTATCAATTGGCTAAAGAAAGTGTTTCTCTTTGTATCCTCATAATGTGATATCATTTCCTTCTTAAAAATTGACCAAGTGACAATTTTTTTACAGGAGCAAAGCCATCGATACCATACTAATGTATTTTGTTCTAAATGTAAAGTTGCAATGCGTACCTTTTGTGTGTTTTGCACATTATTGAGATCAAATTATTGCTCCATCTTAAGTATCCATGTTACAGGATCCTTTCCATCAAACTTACTCATATCCATTTTTGGAATATGGTGGTTCTTCCCTCAAACATTAGAGTTTATGAAATCACAATTAACATTTATTTTGTTCTCATCATGAGTTTCCTCTACTATCTTTTCACCATTAGGAAATATTTCTTGTATCAACTTTCTCAAATCTTCCATGTCTAGTTTTAGATCATTCTTCATGTTTTTCATCTTAGCTTCCATGTCATCCATCTTAGATTCCATGCCAGCTTCCATGCCATTCTTCAAACCATCCATCTTATATTCCATGCCTTTATTCAAACCATCCATATTAGTTTCCATGCCTTTCTTCAAAACTTCCATGTCATTTTGTGTTGCTCTTTGTGAGAGCGAAATTTGTTGCACTTGCTCTTGTAATTTTGATATGTCATGTTGCCATTATTTGTCTTCATGAGTCATAGTATAGCCTTCTAAAGGCTTAATGGGTGTTGAATTCTTTTTAGGGGCCATTTGAGAATCCAATACTGATATCTATTCTACAATATGCCCTTGGAATCAATTCAACTTGATTCTTCAAAAAAGACTTATGCAATTCAGAAATAAATAAAATAAAAAATAAAAAATACACACCTTTTACTTGCTTTTTAGGAGCTCGATATTGAAATTTACTTATCTCTATACTTGTAGATCCTCATTATCTGAAATTTGGCCCTGTAGTAGTCCTCTGAAGCTTCTTTCAAATGCCACAGGTCTGACTTGATTTGGATTCTTCAAGGCAAAGTTATGTCCAATCTCCCACAATGACCTAATTATAGACTGGTTCAGTAGAGAGAACTTGTACGACATGGTGATATCAACGCCCTAGAAATAAGCCACTTCGAGGGGGCAACCTCCAATACATTACATGAATGAACAATTCTTAGATGATACAAATTACAAAACCTCCTTTCTATATATAGGATTCCATGGGGCCACAATGTAATCCTAGCCGACCTAACAATAATAATTTAAGGGCACAATAATAATAATATGGGGGTTACAGGGGTACAATAATAACAATAAGGGGGTTATCCTTATTGTTACATGCCCCTCTCCTTCAAAATAATGGCAACATGACATATCAAAATTACAAGAGAAAGTGCAACAAATTTCGCTCTCACAAAGAGCAACACAAAATGACATGGAAGTTTTGAAGAAAGGCATGGAAACTAATATGGATGGTTTGAATAAAGGCATGGAATATAAGATGGATGGTTTGAAGAATGGCATGGAAGCTGGCATGGAATCTAAGATGGATGACATGGAAGCTAAATAACAATATGGGGGTTACAATATGGATGACTTGTTATTTGTCTTCAAAATAACAAGTGACAATTTTTTTACAGGAGCAAAGCCATCGATACCATACTAATGTATTTTGTTCTAAATGTAAAGTTGCAATGCGTACCTTTTGTGTGTTTTGCACATTATTGAGATCAAATTATTGCTCCATCTTAAGTATCCATGTTACAGGATCCTTTCCATCAAACTTACTCATATCCATTTTTGGAATATGGTGGTTCTTCCCTCAAACATTAGAGTTTATGAAATCACAATTAACATTTATTTTGTTCTCATCATGAGTTTCCTCTACTATCTTTTCACCATTAGGAAATATTTCTTGTATCAACTTTCTCAAATCTTCCATGTCTAGTTTTAGATCATTCTTCATGTTTTTCATCTTAATGGCAACATGACATATCAAAATTACAAGAGCAAGTGCAACAAATTTCGCTCTCACAAAGAGCAACACAAAATGACATGGAAGTTTTGAAGAAAGGCATGGAAACTAATATGGATGGTTTGAATAAAGGCATGGAATATAAGATGGATGGTTTGAAGAATGGCATGGAAGCTGGCATGGAATCTAAGATGAATGACATGGAAGCTAATAACAATATGGGGGTTACATGCCCCTCTCCTTCAAAAAAGTGTTGTCCTCAATGCTTGAGTAGCTCTGGGTGCTTCTATATAAAATTATCATCCTCCCATGTAGAATCTGCACTGGGTATGTTCTTCCACTTGATGAGATACTCTGAAATTGATCGATTTTGTAGCTGTCGAGTTCTTGTTCCCATGACTGCTTCAGGTTCCAATATGATTTGTCCTTCCTCGTCAATTTCTGGCAATATTGTTTAAACTGGAATATTTTCACCTATAACCTTATTTAAGCATGAAACATGGAAAACTGGATGCACTCATGAAGAAGTGGGAAGCTCCAATTTGTATGACATAGTACCAATCTTTTGCAACACCTTGTAAGGACCATAGTATTTTGGCGATAATTTATTATCCTTCTTAGCTTGCTTGAGGGACATTTGTTTGTATGGTTGTAGTCGTAAAAATACCCAGTCTCCTACATCAAAACTTCTCTCGTTGTGATGTTGATCTGCCTGTTGTTTCATTCGATTTTGTGCCAAATTCAGGTTATCCTTTAAGAGTTGGAGAAATTATTTTTGATGCTCGATGTGATCTTCCACTACTTGAACCTTCGAATTTTCTCTTAAAGATGATGTGATGGATGGTGGATGATATCCATAAAGTGCCACAAATTGTGTCATTTTTGTTTTAGTATGGAAGGAAGTGTTATACCACCATTCAGCGAGAGGTAACCACTTGACCCATTGTGTTTTTTTATCAGATATAAAACAATGAAGATATCCTTCCAAAAAATTATTTATTATCTCAGTTTGACCATCGGATTGAGGATGATAAGATGAGCTATGTGCTAATTGAGTACCCAAATAAGAAAATAACTCCATCCAAAAATTTCCAGTAAAAATGGGATCTCTGTAGCTCACAATAACCCTTGGGTTTCCATGTAGCTTTTGAATTGTCCATAAATGCAGTAGCAACTGTACTTGCTTTAAATTGATGAGATAACGCACAAAAGTGTGCATACTTGGTAAGTCTATCAACTAACACCATGATGACACTCTTTCCTTCGGACTTAGGTAAACCTATGATAAAATCCATTGAAATATCCTCCCAACGTTGACTTGGAATGGATAAAGGTTGTAGAAGACCCGGGGTATTAATTGTCTCGACTTTATTCTGCTGGGAAACCAAACATTCTTCCACAAACTCAGATTTAAGGCCATCCAGAAAAATAAATAAAAAAAATCTTCACCCTGTGGTAAGTTTTTAAAAATCCTGAGTCTCCTCCTAAAGGAGAAGTGTGCAATTCCAAAAGAATCTTTTGTTTTAGTTGGGAATTCTTACAAAGATATAAGCGATCTTTGTGCCATAAGGAATCATTTTTCCAAATAAATGTATCAGATGTACTAGGATCTTGCTACAAATTTTGAATGAGTGTCCACACTTCTTCGTCCTTCTTCCATTCATCCCTTGCTTCGGTTATCCAATCTGGTTGGATAATAGAAATGGCACAAATCAATGCTTCCACCTCTTCATCCTTTCTTGAGAGTGCATCTGCAACAACATTTAGCTTCCTTTTTTTGTAGATGATTTCAAAGTCATAACCCAACATCTTTGTGACCCATTTTTGCTGCTCTTCTGAAGATAGTCTTTGTTCCAAAAAGTGTTTAAGACTATCATGATCAGTTTTTACCTTGAAGTGTCTTCCCGTTAGGTAAGTTCGCCATTTCTTTAGTGCATGCAGTATTGCTAACATTTCCTTCTCATAAATAGGTTTCTGTAAATACTTTCCTTTGATTGGGCGACTTTCAAAAGCAATGGGTCTTCCTTCCTGCATTAAAACTGCACCAATTCCATTTCCTGAGGCATCACATTCCACAATAAAGATTTTTGTGAAGTCTAGCGTAGCTAAGACCGGTGCTAGGCACATTGCCTCTTTAAGATGTTCAAAGGCCTTAGTTGCTTCAGGAGTCCATGAAAATGCATCTTTCTTCAATAATGTTGTTAGAGGTGCTGCTATTCTCCCATAATTCTTAACAAACTTGTGATAATACCATGTTAACCCGAGAAATCCTCGCAACTGCTTTATGGTTGTGGGGACTTTCCATTCCTTAATGGCTTTAATTTTGTTAGGGTCTACCTTAACACCCTCATGAGATACAATATGACCCAGATATTCCACCTCTTTCACTCCAAAGAAACATTTGGATGTTTTTGCATATAATTGTTTCTCCTGTAATAGTTTGAGCACCCTCTAAACATGTTGAACATGATCCTTCCAAGACCTGTTGTAGATTAGCATATCATCAAAAAATACTAGCACAAATTTTCTAAGGAAGGGTTTGAAAATGGAATTCATCAACCCTTGAAATGTAGAAGGTGCATTGGTAAGGCCAAAAGGCATGACCAAAAATTCATAATGACCCTCATGAGTTCGAAATTTTTTTTTCAGAATATCTTCAGTCTTCATTCTAATTTGATGATATCCTGAACGAAGATCCAACTTGGTAAAATAAATTTCTCCATGTAATTCATCCAATAATTCATCAATCACAGGAATGGGAAATTTATCTTTAATGGTGAGCTTATTGAGCTCCCTATAATCTGGACACATGCACATAGATCCATCCTTCTTGTGTACCAATACTACAGGATCAGAGAAAGAACTTTGACTAGGTTGAATTATACCTGCCTCTAACATTTCTTCAATCATACATTCAATTTCACTCTTTTGGACATAAGGATATCTATAAGGCCTGATGTTTGGAGGAACAGTTCCTGGAATCAAATGAATAGCATGATCATGATCACGAATAGGTTGGAGTCTTTTGGGAGTTTCAAACACCTTGGAATGATTGTCCAACACTTTTTGGAGATTTGCAGAAATAGTGATTTTGATGTTGGAACTTCTAATGAGCATAATTATGAAATTACGCCTCGTTGTTATTTCTTTAGAATATTTTTCATGACATTAGAGCTTATTATCTTTCCCGACTTCCCTGCAATACCCCGTAATTTGACTTCCTTTCCTTCTGAAAAAAATTTCAAGAAAAGTTCTTGAAAATTAAAAGCTATCATCCCCAAAGATTGTAACCATTGTACTCCTAGTTCAACATCAATACCTCCCATAGGAATGTAAAGCATTGGACTATTCAATACATATTCCCCCATGGTTAGCTTGATATTATGGAATTTTCCAAAGAAATTTATAGTTCCTCCATTTGCAACCATTACTTGACATTCTGGTGCTGGGTATAGGAAATAATTCAATTCCTTGGCTACCTTACAATGAATAAAATTATGGGTACTACCTGAACCAATCAACACTATTACATTTTTCTTCTTGATATGTCCTTCTATCTTGAGAGTTTGAGGAGTGGTAATTCCTGCCAATGCATTACACGATAGGTTCGGACTCATTTCTTCCTCTTCTAGGGCTAGTTCCTGGTGTATATCCTCTTCATTTGAAGATTCTTGTTCATTTTCTTCTTCCTCTTCACAATCTATGTAAAATAATTTCTTCTCAGCACACTTATGACCTTTAGTGTATTTTCTATCACAACTGTAGCAAAGCACTTTTTCTCTTTTTTCTTCCAATTTTTGTGGTGTCAACCTTGTAGGTTGTGGAAATCTAGGAGTAGAAACACTTCCATGTTTATAAAAGTGAGTGGTAGGCTTCCTTGTCACCATAATTTTACATTCAATTTTTCTTGCCAACCTGAATGCCTTCTCCAATGAATCAAGTTCCAAAATTCGAACTTCATGTTGGATGTTATCCTTTAAAGTACCTATGAAGAGATCAATCATGTGTTCCTCTGGAATATCAATTACCCTTATATCCAATTTTTGGAAGTCCTCAATATGCTCCCCCACTGAACACTTTTGTTTGAGATTTATCAATTGGCTAAAGAAAGTATTGCTCCTTGTATCCTCATAATGTGCTACCATTTCCTCCGTAAAAATTGACCAAGTGACAATTTTTTTACGGGAGCAAAGCCATCGATACCATACAAATGTATTTTGTTCTAAATGTAAAGTTGAAATGTGTACCTTTTTTGTGTTTTGAACATTATTGAGACCAAAATATTGCTCCATCTGTAGTATCCATGTTACAGGATCCTTTCCATCAAACTTCCTCATACCCATTTTTGAAATATGGTGGTTCTTCCCTCCAACATTAGAGCATATGAAATCACGACCAAACTCTTCCCTCCACATGGGAGGATGAGAATTTTATAAAAAATCATCAAGAAATAATCAAGCGTTGAGGACAACACTTGTTTGAAGGAGAGGGGCATGTTAAGTCCCTATATTAATATTTTAGTCCCTTATTTTGTTAGTGTAGCCCCCCCTTATTGTTATTGTTGTACCCCTGTAACCCCCATATTTTTATTATTGGTGCTGCCATTATTATAGTTTAGGTGAAACAGGATTACATTGTGTACATGTATGCGACCTACTGCCTGCAAAAGGAGGTTTTTTCATTTGTATCATCCAAGAATTGTTCATTTATGTAATGTATTGGAGGTTTCCCCCTCAAAGTGGCTTATTTCTAAGGCGTTGATATCAAAGTTATGCCCAATCTCCCACAATGACCTAATTATGTACTAGTTCAATAGATCGAACTTGTACGACTTGCCACATGTCACTGTTTACTCCTTTGGCTTAGAAATTGATAGACAAGAAACTATAGTCTGTGAACTTCCAGCCACTTTTTACACAATTCCAATCCGATGCTCAAAGAGAGAATTATCAATATTTTCCCATGATCACCTCTTTGAGATGAAAATCGGGAGCCTAAAAAAAGACCTAACTTCCACAGTTTATATCTCCGAAAATATTGCGAACCAAGCTTTGAACGTTTACGACGATGTTCCTCAGGATTTCAGCTTCGTGCTCTAAAAATTTCAGCTTCTGAACCTTTGTAGATAAAAATTTATAGTGAAAATTCCATGAGGACCTGTTTGGAGCAGCGAAAAACCTAAAATCCAAACCTTTGATACCAAATGTTGTGAAACTAGCTCCAAAAAGAGAAGAAAATAAATATCAACGCCTTATAAATAAGCCACTTGGAGGGGGAAACCTCCAATATATTACATGAACGAACAATTCTTGGATGATACAAATGACAAAACCTCCTTTCTATATTTAGGAGTCCATGGGGCCACAATGTAATCCTAGTGGGGCCACAATGTAATCCTAGCTGACCTAAAAATAATAATGTAAGGGCAGAATAATAAAAATATGGGGGTTACAGGGGTACAAAAATAACAATAAGGGGGGCTACACTAACATAATAAGGGGCTACACTATTAATATAGGGACTTAACATGCCCCTCTCCTTCAAACATGTGTTGTCCTCAACACTTGATTATTTCTTGATGCTTCTGTATAAAATTCTCATCCTCCCATGTGGAATCTTCTACAGGAAAGTTCTTCCACTTACTGAGATAGTCTGAAATTGATCTTACTTGTCGAGTTCTTGTTTCTGTGACTGCTTCCATACCCATTAAGCCCTCAAAAAGATATACTATGATGCATGAAGAGGAATAATTGCAGAGCTTGGTTCGCAATGTGCTTTTTCAAACAAACATTATGTAATTTTAAAAACCAAATACACACCTTTTTCTTGCTTTTGAGGAGCTCAATATTGAAACTGGATTATCTCTGTGATTTTGGATCTTCAATATCTGAAAAATTAGCCCTAAGGTATCCCTCTGAATCCGCTTTCGAATGCCACAGTTCTGACCTGATTTGGATTCTTAAAGTCAAAGTTATGTAAAATCTCCCACAATGACCTAATTATGGACTAGTTCAGTAGATCTAACTTGTACGACTTGCCATGTGTCACTATTTTCTCCTTTGCCTCTAAAATTTATAGAAAGGAAACTACAATCCGTTTAATTTAAGCCACTTTTTACATAATTCCAATCTGATGCTCAGAGAGAGAGTTATGAATATTTTCCCACAATCACCTCTTTGAGATGAGATTCAGGAGCTTGAAAAGGACCTAACTTCCACATATCATATCTCAAAAAATATTGTGCACCAAGATCTAAAATTTTTACAGGAGGTTCTTTAGGATTTCTACTTCACTGTGTCAAAATTTCAGCTTCTAAAACCTCGTAAAAAAATATTTATAGCGAAAATTCCGCGATGACCTGTTTAGGTTAAATTCAAGAGCTTGCAAAAAGCCCTAAATTCCACAGATCATATCTCCTAAACTATTGTGAACCAAGCTCTGAAATTTTGCGAAGATGTTCCACAGGATTTTGGTTTCGCACTCTAGAATTTTCAGCTTTTGAACCTTCGTAGAAAAAAAATTATATTTAAAATGACATGATGACCTGTTTGGAGCAACGAAAACCCTAAAATCCAAACCTCTGATACCAAATGTTGTGAAACCGGTTCCAAAAAGAGAAGAGAAGAGATATCAACGCCTTAGAAATAAGCCACTTTGAGGGGGAAACCTCCAATACATTACATGAATGAAAAATTCTTGGATGTTACAAATGACCAAAACCTCCTTCTATATATAGGAGTCCATGGGGCCACAATATAATCCTAGTGGGGCCATAATGTAATCCTAGCCGACCTAACAATAATAATGTAAAGGCACAATAATAATAATATGGGGGTTACAGGGGTACAACAATAACAATAAGGGGGGATACACTAACATAATAAGGGACTACACTATTAATATAGGGACTTAACAACAATTGTGGCAAAATATGTGGCAGAAACTGAAGCAACAAAGGAAATTCTATGGCTCGGGAAAATTCAGGAATATTTGGAGGAGAAAAAAGTCCATTTGACTCCTCTTTTGATTGACAACACTTCAGAAAAAAAAATTTGGCCAACAACCCAAAGTTCCATGATTGGACTAAGCACATCAATATAAAACACCATCTTATTCGACATCATGTTGAGGCCAAAACAATCAACCTACAACATTGTTCCACAAATGAGCAAATTGCAAACATCTACAACAAGAACTTGGAAGGGAAAAGTTTTAAAGATTCGGAATGATGCTTGGAATCACTAACATCCCTTCAAATTAAGGGAATGTCGACACATAATCTTTGGGATCGGGAAATTATGTAAATATTGTAAATAGTAGAATTAAATAAAGTTAGAAGATGAAGAGACATTGGGATAGGAAACATAATAGTTTCCCTCTCTTTGTATATATACATGTTCTATCTTAATGCAAATACAAAAATTTCATTCGAAGTTATTCCTAGCCTAACAGCATATGCGGAGCTAAATCCTGTGTGGAGGTAAGGCCTCTAAGTCAATTTCCTTTCATTAATTCCTTTGGCATTTTTAAGGTCCTCGCACCAAATAGAACCCCTTCTATTTAGATTAAATATTGCTACTTTGGTTTTCATATTCCCATAGTAATCGTGCACATGAAAATACTTTTATAGGCCTCATAGTCATGCCCAACTTCTTCACCCTTAATGATTATTCTATCGAAAGTGGGTGGATTCACCTTCTTGAATTCCTTTGATGTAGAAATTTTTGAATGTATCTTCTTATCCTTTTGTGAGAATCTAATTTTGTTTCAATTCTAGATAGCCCTTCAAAATTATCTTTCTATGTATTACACGAATTTACTGATGTTATCATCAACTGTATCTTTCTTTTTCCTCTTTCTTAATGAAATACTTCCTATAGTAGTAGTTATTGGCCTAGGATTTTGGGTCTCCAATGGGATGGGTAGCTTCTTGGAAAGATATGTATCTACATTACTCATGGTTGGCCTATGTTGCAACTGTGTATGTATATCAAACAATATTTCTAACAATACTACATGTATCTCAGTCTATTTTTCCTGGTCTCTAATGACCCTCTCATTGTCCACCATACAGCTCTAAAGTTTAGCATTTAATCTTCTCTTGTTTTTTGAGAAATCTGGAGGAATTTTCATAACCTTCCTTCTATATCATTCCTCGTCTTTGATGTATGAGGTTGCTTCCATTTTGTGTTGTACATTGATATTGAATTTGTTTCTTTATTGTTATGTGTTTTCTTATGTGTTGAAAGAAACATGCCATTGTTAGTTCATTAGAAAAGATTAATTTCCACACAATTAATAGCCTTGGAAATATATATCCATTAGCATATAATATCTTGAGATTGAATATTTTCTCCAGTTTAAATTCATACTTATATTATATGTTAGATTCCAACTCGTAACTAAATTCACACAGAAGTGATTTTTTCAACAACAAAAAAATTATTTCTAGAGGAATCGACAACTAGATTGGTCTCATACTCATGTGACACAGGGTCGATTATGACCAATACCACTATAACCCCTATGTGAACTATGTGCCCCCCTAGTAGGAAGCCATATGGATTTGAACATGGGACCTTGTACTCACATTTACTTTACATTTTCACAGGTTTTCCAAGTGAGCTCCCGGGGGCTGGCTCAATGATATTTTCAAAATTAATACAGATACTTTTTATCTCTTATCATTTTTTTTCATAAACATAATATTAGCTTCGACATGCCCACCATAAATTGGATATAAAATCTATATTTAATAAAAAATATTTTTCTATTTCAAACAATTAATTATAAATTCAGCATAGTAATCATTTCTTGCATAAAAGAAACAATCATCATTTTCAATGATCAATCTCACTCTCTCTCTTTAGCCCATTCATCCCAAGTTTGAAACTTACCTTTGATACGATTATGTAGCATACCCATTCCCACCAACCCTTTTTGAGGGTGAAAAGTACACATCCCAACCCCAAAGGTCATTTTATAGAGGTGAGGTTTCCAAATTTCTCTTCTCTTAACCATCTCAAGCCTCCTTTCTGAGGTCTCTATCATCTTTTTCTCATCAAGAAATTTCTAACCATATGAATTTCATCTCATTTCGAGACCTGTGAACATTTTTTTTTTTACAAGAGTGATTAGAAATTTCATTAAGTTTTCACCCATAACACAACAAAAAACCAGGGGAGTGTTTACATTCAGTACATAGGCATAAGATCTTCTATAAAGATCATATATGGAGTTTCAAAAATTAATTTTTCCCTATTTTCATGTTCATACATTATGCATAAATTATTATAATTGTAAGATCTACAAAATTGGCGACAAAACACAATACATTTGCAAAATTTAAACATATATCAACTAGGGGGAATCGATCGACATCTTATTCGAGGGTCCTCCTAAGGCACTACTTGTTATGCTTTAATTTTCATCTACAATCATTTGGAATTGCATTCCCTCCAATTGGCACAAAATCCAATTGATTTCATCTTCAAACTAGTTCATTTTGGACGAGAGCTTCTGTAATTTAATGAGGAACAAAATAGAAGTTAATTGTTGACTCATCTACTGCTTTCTCATTATTACCATCATTACTTCCTATGGGAGAATGACGGCAAATATGGTAATGGTTAGGACACTCAGAACCTGAGGAGGGAGCTCCTTGATTCTCCATGTGACACTGAAGCATTGATTGACCTAAAAACACCCACACTGAGCTAAGCACATCAATACTTCTAGAAAAAAGGATGGGAAACTTAGACTCCATGTGTTGAGGAGACCCATTGAGCATGGCTCCAAGAAACTAACCCACAGGGGCTAATATCATGGGCACAAATTTATGGCCTTCAGAAGATTCACAATTTATGTCATGCCAACAATATTATAGTTGGCATGTGGCAGTCTAACACTCATATGTCATCATCGTGTTGTGCAACTCCCAGGTCATATTATTTTATCCCTTCCTCATGGTTATTTTAAAATATTGAGGATGTTCATATCATATGCATCTAGATCATGGTGAGGCGCTCTGGTTATCATGTACATTATTTGGATATCCATATTCCTAGATATTTAAAACATCAACTATATGAATGTTTCCAAAATTCGATTTTTTTTTAAAAGTCAAATACCATACATTCAAAACATTCACTATCTAAATGTTTTCAAAAATCCATTTATTTGAAAATGTAGATCCTAAACATCTACTATCTTGATGCTTCCAAAATTCTATTTATTTGTAAGGCTAGATCCTAGATCTCATATCCACATAACTTTCCATAAAGCTTCCACCTTAGTCATCCACATAAAATTTCCATATTTCCAAAATGCCATGTCATCATGCATTTTTATCATATTGAGCCATCATGCCACATCAACATGCATCCACCTCAGACCCCTTCCTAAATAGACTAGGGTTCATCTCATGTGGGATCCACATGATTACTACATGTTTCACCTATGTGTCATCAATATCCAAGTTTATATTTTTCAATTAAACTCACTCTTTACAAAAAATGCAAGATTTTGGATAAATTGTGTATCTTTGCTATTAGATTTTCCTACATACAATATTAATCCACTTAATGGTTTCACCGATCTGAGCCATATGAAATTAAAATATTTTGTTAGTTTCCATTTAAAATAAATGCAAGATTCTTGAATATTTAAATATTCTCAATTTAGATAATCCCTCTATACAAATTACGCATAACATGAACATATTGAAGTTTTAATATCTGACATCCAATGTAACTCCTTACTCAACCACACACATGAACAAATTATGAATTCCCAGACATCCAAATATTTGGACATCCAACATATATCTCTCTCTCTCTCTATGAGCCTTGATCATATGGGCTATTCAGGTCGGGCAAAGAGAGAGAGAGAGAGAGAGAGGAAAATTTATCAGAGAGAGAGAGAGAGAGAGAGAGAGAGAGTGAGAGTCAAACATTGTCATAACTTACAATTACAAAATGGGGTTCAAGATGGGGTGTTACAAGGGAAAGGTGGATAGATGGAATGCATAGTATAGTAAATGTAGGGAGATCGAAGTGCATATGGGAAGTTCTTCCCCCCACCGAACGGGTAAATCCCCTCTGCAGACAGAGGCGATCCCTCTATCCCTAGGGTGGGTCTAGCAACAAGGGAACAAGCTGGACTTTCAGACTCCTAGTTTATAAATGAAAACGAGTTGGGATAGATGGCATACCTTAGTCCAACGCTCTTTTTTTCGTTTGCGGCAACGATCCGCTGATCTTTGTCTTCACACGTCGTTGTATTTCAGTGATAACATATGTGTACCTGCACAAGGATCAAGTGAATGATGACAGCATATGACAACATACTTTCATTCACAACTATTTGATTTGTCAAGGAGAATTAAACATTTTGCATATTATCGAACACAAAATTGGAACCAAAAAACCAGTCATGTATTAATGATAGAGAAAACAAGTTTACAACCTTAATGCCTTGAAGTTGCAGCCTCCTTCGATGGGTTTAGTTAAGCATGTCTCAAGCATTCGTCAGGGATCGGACTTGGTGAGGACTAAAATCTCTCTCGACAATGGATTCCTCTCTGCCTTATTATTCACACCAACTATAGTAAGGACTGTTAAGCTAGTTGAAACTATGTGACAAGGAATTATTTATAGGAGAGAAGGAGGTGGTTTGGGATCCCTCATAAGGTGGAAGGGAGGCCTTATCCTTTGGGGACTTTCTCAATTATAGGAAACAATATGCCAAATGGAGGACTTAGATGTTATTTAGTTGAAAAAACCATGATGACTCTGCTTATGAAGTGGTTAGGCATGGAAACTTCATTTATGTTTTAAAAAACTTTCCAAAAATTGCTCGACGCGGGTCTTCCACTGAGATAGAGCTCCAATGGGCGCGAGGCCCAGTGTTGATTTCTCTATGGGTGTGAGGCCATAACTGCCCACCAACACTGACCCAAAATCATGTGTTTTTGAGAGCCTGATTTAGGAATGATCAATAGAGAAAATGTTCTTGACATGTTAATCGATGTAATGACACTTTTTGCAAGGTATGAAAATACACAGAAGTCACTAAAATGGTCCTCCAATGTTCGAGATGGGGATTTTAGGGATGGTGACAAAATGTTGTGTAACGGGTGCCCCCTAAAAAATGAGGTCCGAGAGAGAGGGAGGGGTGAAATGCTTTATGAGAATGTGCCCAAACCAAACATCGTTGTTGGAAGACCTGCAAGTACAAGTACAACTGATATCTCAGATACATGAATATGTGGCATGGGCGCAACCATCCATAATAGAGTACGTATAAAAACAAGATCTGAGGTATGGACGCAGCCATCTAGCAAGAAGGATCAATAAATAGACTCAGGTATGGTCACATCCATCCAATCAGAAGAGTCATGCATATAGTCATGATAAACCAAATCGTGTCGCATCCTGGATTTTATCAGACAAAACCCAAGGTCTTTCACTCCATCTCGACCTGAAAAAGTACAAATTCAAGTATGTGAATGAAGTTGAACATGCGAGAAAGTCACCTGATTACCAGCCAATGATGAAATTTTTTAACAGGTGCGAGAGAAACCACCAATAATGACAATGGCTCTCAAGGTACAACTAGTACAATCCGTAGAATGTGAACAGCGAGCTGGAGTCGAACACCCACGAAATCACTCGATCGAAGGCCAATGATGTGGACTTGTCGTCATATGCGAAGAAATTTCCATTGAGGCATGGAAGCTCCAAGGTACCGAAAGGGAGTCTCTATATTAGCTTCCTGGATAATGAGCTGAAGTCGACAGGAAGTGACCTGGTCGAAGGAGGGCCATAATGTTTCCCACATCATTGACACGAGACATAAGAATAAGATGATAGTGAATCAAGACCAAACAGAGGATCATAGGTTGAAAACTGTAGAAGGAAAATTCTCTTGAACATATTGAAGACATGACTCCAGAATTTGGCAGTATTTGACATCAGGGGATCTAAGGTCGTGATGACGTGGTAAAGAGTAGATGAGAAGTAAAAACAGATAACCCAAACCCATGGAGGCAAAAATGATGAAATGGGATGTCCCCAACCCAACACGAATTACAGAAAACTGTCATGTTCAAGAGCGACATATTTCCAACACGACTGAGAAAAGCTGGTTCCATTTTCCCCCACCATTTCTGGTGAGTACCCCAATTATTTTTTGAAACAAGCTTAAAGGGGATAGCATGTGCTTATCATATAAATTTGTCTTTCGAACAAATCCATCCTAGTACATTTTGCGAGCCCTAGGAAGGAGGAACTTGGTTACATCATGGTGACGATTTCTGATGTCTTGTAAGTTTTAACGAGTCTGAAAAAGGAAGAACTCGGCATCTTTTCATGTTTAGAGAGTTTGAAAAGAAGCGGAAAATAAAACTCCAACAAGTCCCTTTTCGTAGATAGTCTCACATATCCAAAAATGTAGAAAACTTTATCTGAGAGAACCTCTTAGTCGCAATTGGCTAAGGTATTTCTTTTTCATAAATATTTTATCCCATCCCGAAAAAGGGGTAAATGTATACTGGGTAAACGATGTTTCGCAGCCTTTAACGAGTTCAAAACGACAAGATCTCCACAATCTTTTCATGTTTTGAGAGGTAGAAAAGAGTTGAAATTTGACTCTTCTTGGAGGAACGAGTGGCATTCAGGATAGCAACTGGTTCCAATGATGGTGGAACTGCTCAAAACAAGTAAATCTCAAGAGGTTGGCTAACAAGACCACTCATTGCAGTTGTTCCTCGGGAATGGGTAAAATAATCAAGTGAGGGCATATGATCTATTGAGTAGATGGTAACAATGGAATGAGAAAACAGGCCGATAAAATGGAAATCACGAGAGGTAAAATAAGAATGGTTTCATTTTTACACAAGCTCGAAATCAGGAAACTCTGCTGGAATTTGGTCTAATTTTTATGCAAGCTTGAAACAAAGATAAACTGTGCTTGAAGTTGGTCTCATTTTTACACAAGCTTGAAAAAAAGATAAATTATGCTTGAAAAAATATTTGCATGCCCCCAGCATGGTGACTCAATTCGAGGTACACACCCCCTGAGTAGACTACTGGTTACTAACTGGTGGATGGAATGAAGGTTCAATTATGAGATCAAGAGAAAGACTAGACTTGAATTTTACGATATCTAATAAAAGGCTCGAATTTAAAAGGAACCTGTTTATTTTTTAACGAGGTTGACACAGTAAAAGAACTATCCTCATGACCTAATTCATTTTTTAATGAGGTTGACATAGTAAACGAACTATCCTCAAGAGCTTGTTTCATTTTTAAGGAGCTTGACACAATAAAAAAAACTCTGCTCCGACGAGCTTGTTTCATTTTTTAAGGAGGTTGACACAAGAAAACAAACTTTGCTCCGACAATAGCTTGTTTCATTTTTTAAGAATCTTGACACAAGAAAAAAAACTATGCTTTGACGAGCTTGTTTCATTTTTTAAGGAGCTTGACACAATAAAATGAACTGTGCTCCGGCGAGCATATCATGACATAAAAGAGGTGATGGCTTCCAAGAGGTTCTCATTTAATGGGAGAACAACATCTTGGAAATCGCAATCAAATTCCCCCAATAGATGGTACTCGACGGCACTATCACTGGATGAGGGCAAGGAACAAGTGGCCACATAATTAACCTATGGCAGGGAAGATACAACTGACGGGTAAGAATCAGGAAGAGACGATGGTGGAACAAATGTCAAATGAGGACCAAAGAATGAAAGCTGATCAATGATCACGATCTAACCTTCATGTGGAAAACAGATCACACGAAAGAGGGAAGAGACAAGCACTCCTATGGCATAAGTATAGTCACACCCCAAGATTAAGTTAAAATCCAAGGGGCCTAGAACAACCATCATGTCTACATAGACGTTTTTCCCTCCCAAATTAATAGGCAACTTCGGAAGGACCCCTAATGGTTGACTAGTTCCTCTATTAAAAGCCAACAGATTCTGCGTAACAGGCACAAGCGATAAAGAACCAAAATATTTCCAAGTAGTTGAAGACAGAACACTAATAGACACGCCTTCATCTATGATTGTGCTAGGTACAACCATATTGAATGCATGTACCATGATTTCAAAGGGCACATAAGAAGGAAGATGGTATCCCACAAATTGACTCCAATCGAAAGAAGTGATCAAACTACTTGGAGGAGGGGCCACAGGAATGGAATGGTCACGATCTTGTGTTACAGGAGTAAGAGGAGCATCCTCCTAGACCACAGGTGTGGGAATAGGAGGAATAGCTTCCTGAACCATAGGGACGGGAGGTTCTTTCTCCAATTCTAAGGAATCTAAGGAAACAAGAAGAACATGAGGGGTATGAGATCCACTCTTGAAGGAAAATACATGATGAACCATAGGCGGGTTAAGATCGACCGATTCCACGACCAATGGTTGGCCAGGAATGGATTTGTGATTTTGAATTTCTGGGGGAGTGGGATCGACCGAAGATGAATCTTGACAAATCGTTTGATCAAGTATTGGAGGACTCAAAGAAAGCTGTTGGTAACCATCCAGAAGACAGGACGCAGAAGAAGTAGGGTTTTCCAACACTTTCGTGGTTTCATCTATGTACGAACAAAGGTGAATGGGATGATTCCATTCACACAACTTACGTGGGTTTTTAATCTTACCCTGTTTCATACGAGTCTTATCAGTACTAGCCGAATACATGTCACCAACATGACCTCCAGAAGCTAATAACAATAGTGGATGGCCGTTAGACAATTCTTTGAGCACCTTGGGGATGCCAGGGCAATCTCTAAGAACGTGGTCACACTTACATAGCTTGCAAGGTAATTTGACCTTCTGTGGAGGATTGGAAGGTTTATCGATGGAAGGTGCCTTTGGAGCAATAGCTACATGGTTGGTCTCTCGCTTATCAGACTTCTTCTTTTTTGTCTTCTTCCTCTTCTTCTTAGCCTCCTGATTACTGGATTCCAAACTTTCACTAGGCGAATTAGAAGAGGAGAATTAAGAAATAGGAGAAGAAGGTGAGAGGTCCATCTTAGAATCAACATGATGTTTTTCAGGCGAAGGAGACGGTTGAACAGAGGTTGGACCACTCGGGATCACCGAGGTCAAAAATAACCACACGGGAAAACCAACAGTTAACCCAAGGAGGGACAATGTTTCCATATAAGGAGCACCAACATTCCCAAAAGCAAGAAAAGGACCAGGATTCCCTTCGAAGGGAATTCCTTGGTTGTTAAACTCCGGAAACATTTCCATTGGAAACAACCCTCAAAAAATCACTAAGGAAGATAACTTAACCGGAAATATTTTGTGGGCAGTTAATCTTATGACACTGAAAAAAAAATCCGCCTTTTCATATTTTAAGAGTCAAGAAAATGGAAAAAGGTGACTCTAGTCACTTTTAGGTTGAACGAGCGTGAAAGGACAAGTGCTCAATGATCTTTTCAATTTTAGAGAGTCACGAAAAGACCAAAATGAATACTCAGGAAATCTAAGCAAGAGGGTGTACCAAGTTTCAATGAAATGCAATATACACGTTGGTGATCAAATTAAAGAGAAATGACCAAGGACTTAACATACATGCAGGCAGTCTCCCTGAATGTTGTGTTCGGTGTATCATGGTTACAGGGCGGCAGACTCGGCTTCCTATGGATAAAGGATTGCAACCTATGAGGGTCTCTCTTTATATACTCGATGGTATGGGGAGCACAAGTCCATGCTAGTGTTGTCTAATGCCAGATGGTGAACGAAAACTACTAGGTTTAATGATGCTGGAACACGTCACTAGCCTAGACCTCTAAATGAATGTGTTAGGTTTCAATGATTCCTTAGGTTGATTGAATTCATTTTAAAGTTGATCTTGAATTAATGTTGCAGTTTCAAGGCCTTACCGACTGTAATCTCGAATCCTTAATGCGCAACTATATGCAAAATAAAATCATTCCAATTTGATGAATCAACTAGCTAAGAGAGGGATAGTAGTTCATAACGAAGCAGCAATCAATTTAACATAAGAAGGATTTTCCCTAATGCATCTAAGACAACCAAAGCAGAAAACAAAAAGCTCTTTTTTTGTTCACTAAAAGCTACTAATGCAAAAGAACGTTTTTCATTTTCAAACTAAGAGAAAGAATGCAAACTTTGTCTTTTTAGATGAATGAGAAGCAAAATGCACTACTACACCAAAAGGAAAAATGGAAACTAGTTTTGAGCAATTTGAATGGAACGATCTAGAACAAAGATATCAATCCAACACGAACATCAAACACACCCAAAACAAATATGCATTCCTTCAAGCAAAAAAGGGCTTTCAAACCGATTCAGTGAGCAATGTAATCTATGCTCAGGGTGACCGATGGAGAATTAAACGAACACAAAGATTATCATTCAACAACCCAATGGCACATAGAACCAAAAGGAAAAATAAGACAATCAGTCAAGAAATTGAAAATATAAATACCAGACTGACTCAAACTCAACTCAGAAGGTTCAATGAGGAGGGAGTCGAACAAGCAGCATAAGGCACCTAGAAACCCTAGGATGACAAACTCCACTGATTAGATGAGGGAAAAGCAGCTGATAAGAAAGAGACAAGAGACTCAAAGCAATTACAGTGGACTAATTGAAAGATGAAAATTCAACCCAAAGGCAAGAGAAACTAACAAAACTCAGGGAAAAGGCTAAAATTTTAACCTACAAGATTTGGCATGTCTGTGTAGCTGTAATATGCGCTAAACAGAGGTTGGCACACCTGTGACAAAGGCAACAAGCACCAATCGGTGCGACTATTCAAGAAACAGCAGCGCGAGCCAAAAAACTATGGAAAAACAAAAACCACTGAGCAGAGGTCGGACTTGACACTCTGAGACTGAATGGGATGGCTAAAAACGATCAGACAGGCAAAACAAAGAAGAAAAAATGATGATACGACCAAAGTCAACTTGACAAGCAAAACACTAGACGAACAATGAGAGACAACAAACAATCTTCTCCCCAGTATGGTCGCCAACTTGTTGAGCAGGTGAATCTCCTCTGCGGACAGAGGTGATCCCTCTAGGCCTAGGGTGGGTCTAGAAACAAGGGAACAAGCTAGCCTTTCAGACTCCTATTTTATAAACGAAAATGAGTTGGGATAGATGGCCTACCTTAATTAGTCCAACGCTTTTGTTCTCGTTTATAGCAATGATCCATTGATATTTGTCTTCACACGTCATGGCCCTTTAGTGATAACATTCGTGTACCTGCACAAGGATCAAGTGAACAATGGCAGCATACGACAACATAATTTCATTCACAACTATTCGATTGGTCAAGGAGAATCAAATATTTTTCATATTATCAAACACAAAATTGGAACCAAAAAAAGAGTCATGTATTAATGATAGAGAAAATAAGTTTACAACCTTAATGCCTTGAAGTTGCAACCTCCTTCGACGGGTTCAGTCAAGCGCGTCTCAAGCATTCGTAGGGGATCGGACTTGGTGAGGAAATGGGCCTAAACTCTCTCTTGACAATGGATTGCTCTATGCCTTATTCTTCACACCAGCTATAGTAAGGATTGTTCAGCTAGCTGAAACTATGTGAGAAGGAAGTATTTATAGGAGAGGAGGAGGTGGTTTGGGATCCCTCATAAGGTGGAAGGGAGGCCTTATCCTTTGGGGAGTTGCTTAATTATAGGAAACAAGAAGCCAAAGGCAGGACTTCGACTTTATTCAGTCGAACAAGCCATGATGACTCCGCTCATGAAGTGGTTAGGCATGGAAACTTCGTTTCTATTTTAGAAAAATTTCCAAAAACAGCTCGGTGTGGGTAGTCCACTGAGATAGAGTGCCAATGTGTGCGAGTCCCACTGTTAATTTCTCTATGAGCGAGAGGCCATAACTTCCTACCAATGCCGACCCAAAATCATGTGTTTTTGAGAGCTTGCTTCAGGAATGATCAATAGAGGAAATTTTCTTGACATGCTAAGGGATGCAATGACACTTTTTGCAAGGTATGAAAATACACATAAGTCACTGAAATGGTCCTCCAATGTTTGGGATGGGGATTGCAGGGATGGTTACAAAATGTTGTGTAACACCTTGTATCAAATGACTCATTAGAATGGAGTGTGGCCAAAGACATTATGATAAATCGATTTAAATTATGTGACTTTGGTCTAAGTTTTTAGACTTCAAGGGCTAGCCCCAAGGCCTTAAAATGGCTTTAGTCCAACATTTCAAAAAATACCTAAAAATATAATGTGATTTTTCAAAGGATAAACATGGTTCCACATGGGATGAAATCTCCTTGTGGGACGATAGTAACTCTGGAGCCCCTTAATCAATCCTCTAGAACTAAGTTCTTAGATATGTTTTTGCACTAGATTTTTGAAGACAACTAGTCATAGCTTCTCTTTATTTCTTAAATAATGATTAGAAAGTACTATGTATGTAGTTATTTGTGCTTATACAATTGATGCAAGTAGATAGATAAATGGGATCTCTTGAACATTTAACCCTAGTCACCTAAATCCCTCTAAGACATCCTATCTAGATTAAATTGTTGGTATAATTCACTTAGGGATATTCTTTAGAAAAATATACCATAACCATCATTTTGTCTAGTCCACTTTCTCATATTTATTGCTTTCACATGCAAATCTGTCTTGAAAACCCTAATCTAACTCAAAAGACTAAAATAAATCAAATATTAATTTAAATAATAAAGGACAAAATACATTTAACATGATTGAGCCTATTCAAATATATCCTATCCTACCCTAAATTAATACATTTATAGTATGATCAAATATACTCATATTTTTTTTGTAGCCAAGCCATCATTTTATTTGTGTCACAAATTTGGCATACATCTACTTCACGCGACTCATGTACAATTACATGTGATTGAAAAAGGATTGATTTTTAACATTGCAAATTTATGACTATGGTAGCCCAAATATGATAATTATATGAAGTTAGCTTGTCATATAGGTATTTCATCGATAAGTGCGCAAAACAAACTTCGCTTCGTACACCCAAGAAATCATAAAAAAATCAAACAAATGCTAGAAAGAAACAAGATGTGGGAATTTTCATCCCATAATGTGTGCATTGTTTTTTGAACCATGGAATATGGCTTCAAGTTTCCATTCTTTATTTTGATTGTATTCCACATGGAGAAACATACTTTGAGTAATTTTTCATGGGCGTACAACATGGATCTTGCTAGCATGATAATGATCCTTTGTTTCAGAGGGACATGTAAAATATGCATGGATGATCACCCTCATTATGAATATGACGATGTTGATTAATGTCCGGTAAGACCAATATGGTCTATCAAACCTTAATAAGGTGAGATATTACTTAGAATTATTTAACATTTTATTTCTATGCTCGAAATGCATCGAGAGAAGAGTTCCAAGATCACTGTAGTTTTGTTAACTTAAAAGTTCTAAGAGGTTGGTAGTATGATAAATATTTTGAAAATTAGATCAAATGTGACTATAAGATGGAACATGTAAGAGAAATTATTTTTCATTTTCAACCCTCTTAACATCGCATATGTGATAGACCCTTTCATCACATGGTGTTTTTGGAAATTGACCAATACCTAGTTTCACATGGACATTGAGAATCCCTTTTCAATTGAGTCACTGGGAAATATTCATTCAAGGCATGTGCCTTTGATTTTTATGTTTCATATACTTCTTGTTTTTTTCCACCTCTATGGGAAAATAATTCAAAGTGCTATATACCTCCATGTTTAATATCTCAATCACTTTCTTCTTATGATCTTATAATTTGTTCTCTCATAGGGAGCAACTAAAATCTTTTGAAGGATATTAGCTTGTTTCTCTTTGCTAAATATTTTCACTATTAATAGCATAACTAGGTTCATTATCATAAAATTGAAACCATCATCTATATTTCCGCTACATTCTAAAATTATATTTTCAATTGGACTAGTAAGAATGGGCATATCACTAGTATATGATTCATGAAATTTCTCTTTTAAAAAATCCTCATTTATTAACATGGAATTGACATGGAATTGAGAGAATAACTAAACACACCTACTAGATCAAATTCTATTTCCCATTCTTCCTTAGGCCCATAAATATCTTCTTGGCTTCCATGCTCTTTAGTAAATGATATCACATTACTTAAATAATGCATATTCTCATAAATCCCAGTAGATGTGCATGCTTCCTTTAGTTCCAAAATATCATATGAATCATAACCAAAACAATAAGGAAGAAAGGAAACATATATTTATCATTTTCTTATGAACATTACCACACCATTTATAGGAACAAATCTTGTTTCAATTTATCTTCACGAATCTTCCTAATGTGCATTATCTTCTTACGATTTCCTTGCATAAGCACAACTTGGGTTAGCTAGAATGCTAATTTTATACTCTTATGTCATTGCATCGACCCTGGGACAACATATGTAGTAGGTTCTTCATGTGTCTCATTTTATTCAATGCATCATTCATGGAAAACATGAGGATCATTGGTTTTATACAATTCAAGTACACCACACATCGTTCCTTTCCTCTTGTTATTCTTCCTTATTCTCATATTAAAAAGGGATAGAAGAACATACATCATTAATCAATTCAAAATAACCAACACATGTTACATTTTCACTAGCACTTGGATGCTTTGTAGAAATTGAAAGATATTCAGTATAACCTACATTTATATATAAATAAACATCCTTAGCTTCATCTATTAATATATAAAATTTGCACTTTTTGCATGGGGATCCTTACATGCCCTACACCAATATTTGAATATCGACGTGATAATGAAATAAGGCTTGCATGGAAATATATGTTGTTGCTATGCTTTAAAAAAACCACTAACATCAAGGTCCTATCTTCAATCCAATTATTTCTCTCAATATCTTCCATTCATTCTATCAGAAACATGACTCGATTCACTATCTTCTTAAGTCCAAATGCAAGCATCTCAAATTTGGGATCAATATCATATGTTATCTTTTCAAGGTTAGATACCTCTATGTATATTCATTACATGATATTTTATTCTTGGAGGGTTCGCTTGTTCTCACGATAAATACAAGCAACATGAAATTTCGTTCAAAGAAAGAGGCTTTGTTCCCAAGTAGAGTTTCCAAAAGAGTAGTAAAATTTCCACCAATCTCATACTCATCAAAGTGTTGTAGCATGGACTATTGATCTCTAGGAAATTGTAGTTTGTGTTTGGAAATGACAACCAATTTTTTAGCCCCCAAACTCGCACTTTAGAATAAGAATCCCCTCACATAAAATCAAAGAAAGTTGGGAACTAAACTAGAGGCAATGCCCATTGTCACCTTAGCGTTCACCTCTCTTATTTCACACTTAGTGCATTTTCAGTTATAGGGGAAATTACCTAAATCTTGTAACTAATATGTGAGGTGGATCAAATGTAAAGGATATATTAGAAAACAAGGAAAACTTATGGATACAAAAATGAAATTAAAGATGAACTCATAAGGCTATGAAGTCTTTAGTGAAACATATGAACATGGAAAGGATCAATGGAGAATTTTATTAGGGAAGATCTCATTCAAGAACTAAATCAATTAAGCTATGATATTAATGCAAAATGAAATCACTTTAAGTAAGTGAATGAATCTTCATAAACAACATTTCTTATCAATGAGCACAATAAAATAAACTAATCAAGAACAAATGATAATCAAGGCTTCTTGAACAAAAAATTATATCTACCATATTTATAATAAACTCAAAGCTTACAAAAGATAGGATGGGATAGACAACAAGTCATTAATTTTCACTTAATCACCTCAAACTCTTAAGCATTAGAAAATATTTAGCATGAAACAAAAGTAAATATATTCACTAACAATAATTGATTGCATCAATACCCATATATGAATTATAGAGTGAAGAGGAAAGATCGAATAAACACTACTATTACATGATCAGTCAATCCCTTCTAAGATAATCCATTAATATAAGGGAGTCATCTCCTAGAATGGAACCCTTTGTTTAGAAAATAGCACTTCCTTTATGGATTTTCAAGCATGATAGATGTCGTGAGAGGTGATTACAACCTTCTCCAACCAACCTATGACTCATTTCCAAAAGTATAGCATCTATTAGAGCCAATATTGATAGTGGTCACAACCATATAATCTTCATCAATCACTTGTTTAGGTGTTGTATTTCCTGCAAAAAAGTGTCCTATATTTTATGAACCAACATCTCATATTCTATCAAGTTGCTCCAAGTTGTGTGTGCCTTTTTCATTGATGTGGTTGAAGGCTAAATGTCCCTTTTAATGTGCTTCAATCTAATAAATAAAATGTTATTTTTTGATTTCTAAATGAAAGGTGTGTGATGTATTAGCTTGTGACATCTCAAGCATATATGTGTCAACTCAACCCTTCCACCTCATGAGCGCCCCTCCACACAATTATTCAACAGGCTCTCCAACTACCATTCATATAGTCCTTTTGGTGACCTCTAGCCCTGTATATGGCCATTGGGAGAAGGGATACAATTGTTTTCATATTCATATCTGATCAAATGTGATCATTGGATTTGATGTGAAAAACTTTATACCACATGCATGGTTCGAAGAAATTCCTTATGGTTACAAACATGGGTGCTCCCACACTATATTATATATGAATTAAAAACTCTATGCACATGCCTCTAACCATGTCCCCATTTTGACTTTCATGTCACCAATCGTCTTCATGTCATTACACCTATGTACCATGTTCTACTCTTATTGCTAAGTGTTAGTGTGTTATTTTCCTCCACCAAGCTATCTGGAAATTGTTTTTCCACCTCTCAACCATATCATTATCCCATGTTAAAGTCTAAAGCCTAAAATTAATAAGGGACATAGGTATAAGGTATGATATGGAAGGCATGATAAATTGTTTCTTTCAATCTACCATTCTCTTAAACGGGGAAGTGAATTGAGGTGAAGTGAAGTGTAGAGGGAAGAAAATGAGGGTGGGATATAGAGAAAAGGAATTGTGATATAGAGTTATTACGGGAATCGAATGAGAATATCTAGCATGGCATACATTTTCCCTCTTCCTAGGTGAAAGTTGGAAGAAGGAAGTGTAGAGTAGGGACGTATGGGAATCTGATCCAAAAGTAGGTGAAAAAAATGCTTAAACAACTCCACCAACCAACTCATTAGGAAAAATTATGAATTGATACTATGGTTGAAAAGACTTAAACACTGAAACTTATGGTCCAAGATGCTTGAAACTTTAATGTATGGCCCTAAAAACTTAAAAGGTTTTGATCCAACATTTCACAATAAAACCCTCAAAACATAATATTGTGCTAATAGTTACAATCAAGACTATATGATTAGAAGGCGGTATATCCAAACAATAATGTCTAACTTTCCCTTTAACAAAAGTAAAAAAATTATCATGACTTGTTATGAATATGTATCTTTTGGTGCAAAATGGAGACCAAAGTTTTCAAGGGTTGTTGAGCAAAAGGGCCCATTGTAGTCTAAATCCATATATTTACTTTCTTTCACAATCTTACCACACTTCAACTTTTGTTCCTAGTCCATGCACTTTTTCACTCCAAAAATATTCCTTCATCAATTTTCCATCATAACAAAAGTAACTAAGTTATTATAATTCTTATAATTCTTTGTGAATCCCATCATAACAAAAGTAACTAAGTTATCATGATTCTTTATGAGTATTTCTCTCAAGAAATTAGACGGCATATAACAATATACTTTGATATTACCCTTTGAAAAAAGGAGAGGATCTATCTTGATTTGTTCTTGATATTTGTCCCTACCTTGATTCTTTAGCATTACCAAAGTAGGTAAGTTATCATGACCCTTTATGAATCTTTCTCCCAAGTGGTAAGAGTTTGTAAATTATGCTCAACCTATCCTCCCAATCTATATATATATATATATATATAACATGAGATTTTAACATTTAATTTAATTAAAAGTAGATAATTTTTGCATAATCCATGTGTAAGTTTAATATATATTAACTAATTTATAATATAATATAAGATTTTTATTTTTTTTTTCAAGTTTGGTGGAATTACATTATCATCATGTTTAATATATTACCCCGATTAAATAGGGAATTGAACTGATGACTTCACTTCAAGGAGTGCCTTAACAAAGCACCCAATCACCATCTATCCAAGACTTCATGGACTAATACAAGATTATATTGGTAAATAAGATAAATAATATATAAATTGTATAAATATAATAATAATTTTTTAACATGTATAAAAATGTTATAATATTTTTATTATTTTTTCCTTTTTAAGTTTGTGAGAGTTTGTTTTTAAGAATATTTAGATGAGACTTAATTTCCATTCGAAATAATAGTGGATAATCTAACTCGATTGGATTTGAACATGTCAACAATGTGCAATGAGCAAATGGTTTAATCAATTAAACCTTTCCTTGGGCCCCTTACAAAAGTTTATTGCACACAAACATATAAATATTCATTAATATAATTAACATTAATATAACAAAAGTAACTAAGTTATTACAATTCTTATAATTCTTTGTGAATCCCATCATAACAAAAGTAACTGAGTTATTATAATTCTTATAATTCTTTGTGACTCCCATCATAACAAAAGTAACTAAGTTATCATGATTCTTATAATTCTTTGTGAATCCCATCATAACAAAAGTAACTGAGTTATTATAATTCTTATAATTCTTTGTGACTCCCATCATAACAAAAGTAACTAAGTTATCATGATTCTTTATGAGTATTTATCTCAAGAAATTAGACGGCATATAAAAATATACTTTGATATTACCCTTTGAAAAAAGGAGAGGATTTATCATGATTTGTTCTTGATATTTGTCCCTACCTTGATTCTTTAGCATTACCAAAGTAGGTAAGTTATCATGACCCTTTATGAATCTTTCTCCCAAGTGGTAAGAGTTTGTAAATTATGCTCAACCTATCCTCCCAATCTATATATATATATATATATAAAACATGAGATTTTAACATTTAATTTAATTAAAAGTAGATAATTTTTGCATAATCCGCGTGTAAGTTTAATATATATTAACTAATTTATAATATAAAATAAGATTTTTTTTTTAAAGTTTGCTGGAATTACATTATCATCATGTTTAATATATTACCCCGATTAAATAGTGAATTGAACTGATGACTTCACATCAAGGAGTGCCTTAACAAAGTACCCAATCACCATCTATCCAAGACTTCATGAACTAATACAAGATTATATTGGTAAATAAGATAAATAATATATAAATTGTATAAATATAATAATAATTTTTTAACATGTATAAAAATGTTATAATATTTTTATTATTTTTTGCTTTTTAAGTTTGTGAGAGTTTGTTTTTAAGAATATTTAGATGAGACTTAATTTCCATTCGGAATAATAGTGGATAATCTAACTCGATTGGATTTGAACATGTCAGCAATGTGCCAAGAGAAAATGGTTTAATCAATTAAACCTTTCCTTGGGCCCCTTACAAAATATTATTGCACACAAAAATATAAATATTCATTAATATAATTAACATTAATATAATGCACACTAATACAAGGTTGATCATATACTCATGATATAGTGCATTAGTATATAACCATTTAATGATATAAATACTCGATATAGGTTCATATCCATATCTTAACATAAGGTTAGAAATTCCATCCATAAGAGGTGATAAGTCCCATATACATAGTAGATATCATTTAGATGCTTTGAACTAGACACCCGACTTCCCAAGCAACATGTACTCAACATGCTTATTTTTTCCTTTGCCATGTTCCAAGTAGACTTCCCAATAGATGGGATTCCTACATCAATAGCACCATCAAATGGTAGAAAATTTAATAAAGATATGGATAAAGTAGCAAACTCAATCCTCCTCTTCATAATCTTTTTCATTTTAATATGGATTTCAAAAGCCATAGCTCATTTTAGCAATTTGTGTCGAGTCCCATCACAACAACCATATCAAGCATATACAAGTATTCCATTCGTTTCACTTCCCATAATCCCTACTTCATTCTATTGATTAATTATAGATCATTCTAAATCTATGATCCAAGTAAAGGTGAAAAGCTTTGTGGTTTTTCGTTTCACAAAATTTCCAATTTTAAGTTCTACCAAATAGTTAATCTAGTTGAAAATTCTCTCAATTCTTTGAGTTTTGGTATATACATTTGGCCCATCATATGATCATCATCTAATAAAACTCCTAAAAGTTTTGTATATATATGAAGTTTTAAGAAACACAAAAAAAACAATTAACATCAATTTTCCACATTAATGTACCCTCATTGTGGTGCTTAAATTTATAGTTTTTTGTAATGATGCTAATTGATTTCCTCTTATATACATAAGAAGAATGTTTATATGTTTTAGGATTTTAGATGTATGAGATAAGGATTTAAATATTAATGCTTTGTTCCTTGGATCAATGGCTATTTTAGCATTTGCATTTGTATTTCCCTAATTTTATAGATATTATCTTAAAGTATGGAATTTGGCTCTTACGAGATTGATCTCTTTTCCTGTAAGATTCCATTTTTAAAACAAAACGTTTTGAACTATTTTTTAAGGCGAGGTATTGTGTTTATTATCCCCTATTTTTGTAAATACAATAATCCTTAATTTATTAGATTTCATTTTTCATTTCATTGTTAAAATATAAGTGTACTGCGAAGCTTCTTGCATTGATCTTGCTCTTGCTAAATACATGTTTGAAAAAATATGGAAATAGATATATACTCAGATGATTATACTACTTAAGGCCTATTATAAAGCACACAGGGTTCTTATAAGAAGAAGATCACATCATTTGTGGCTTTATATTAGAATTTAGTAGTTTGTAGTCCACTCAAGAGATTCGCAAATAAATTATAAACTATCATTCACTCAGCTGGAAAATGATTTTATAATTATTAATTGGAGCATGAGTCTTTTCCGTTTGTATTGGTGGTATATCATTGTGGTGTAGTTTCCAAGTGGAATGAACAATGATAACAAAAATAATTGGAACACAAGGTTAAAGAAGAAGCTATTGGGGAAATGCGAGAATCTTCAAACTCGTCGTCTTGCTATAATAATACAAGTAAAAAACAATGCGCAACAATGCAATCCAAGACATATTTGGGCGATAGAAATAACCTGGATTGGACTCTTTGCAAAGAAAGGTACATATAGAAGCTAATTACACCTTTTCTTAGTGGTAGTAAACAAAATATTTTCATCACTCCCCATGCATTAGTTTAAGTACTATATTTTTTCATGCACTAAAATATTTTATTATCTATGGTGAACCCCTTCTCATAAAAATCAATAGCATGACATCGACATTGGGCTCTTTACAAAGAAAGTTACATATGGAAGCTATTGTTAGTAAATGAGATGTTTAAATCACTTGAAATCCCCATGGATTAGTTGTTTCTTGTAATTTTGAGATAGTTTACTTGGCATTATTGACCTCTTGCATCTCAAGAACCATAAAAAAACAACTAGCTTGAAGAAAGGAAATTCATTCAATGACAAAGACTAAAAGAGTATAGAACACTCACCATATCTCTTTAATAGTTAATTCATAGTGACTACCATCAGATATGGCCTTTTTTCACCCAAAAATTACACAGTTACAAATGACAAAGTTATGATGGCCTAATAATTCTTCATATTACCACTTCCTATAGACATAAGAGGGCATTGTCACTCCAATACCCTAAACTAATTATATTGAAAAAGAGATGCTTAAAAGTTAGGAGGAAATAGAGGGAAAACTTTGATTGTCTCATTGACATGTTAAATAATAATGTTATGTGTGTCAAACAAAAAAATGTGTAGATGTAAGCCAAAAAAAAACTATACAATAAACATAGGCTAAATATATACACCAAACATTAAAGAAACATAAACATTTAATATTATGAGCTAACACTAAACATCAAATTTAATAATAACGCACTTTCAAATGTGATATAAATATATACTCAATAACACACTTCAAAAAAAAAGTGATATAAATATATAGCTCATTTCCTTGACTTTCAAACCATACCATTCACTAAAATGGTCAACTCACCTCAATTTGAGGCCAAATAAGAGGTAATCCTCTTTGAATAGAGCACATCAAGCATCATGTATCTTTGGTTCGAAGACATAGTGTTATATATATTTATTTAAGATATGATAGTGATAGATGCATCGATTAAAATAAAAAATAAATATAACTAAACAATTTGTAACCATTCCTGCCTTGAAACCATGACTAATAATATAATACTAATAAGAAATATTATATAATAATATTATAATATTATAGAACCATCTCCATTGACCTAAACTTCATAAACCACGTCTGCTTACATGGTTCCACGATAAGTAAAGACGTATCGTTTTGAATAGTTTTGTTTAAATGGGAGAGTGAATACAAATTATATGGGTATGGTGCACGAAAAGGATATTTTAAAGAATCAAAAATATTTCAAAACGTGCAATTTATTATTTTTCAATGGAGTCACGTTATATAATTGTATTATGGAAGGTGGAGTAGTTGTGTCCCATTGACCATGTAATGTGATAATGATAAGGATAAGTTGTTATATTACATATATATAGTATTTTTTTTAATAAAAACTATTGAAAACAACTAAAATGATTAGTTGTATAGAATAAAAATTAATCTAAAAATCTATTACCATAATGAGTTACTCGATTACATTAATTTAAAAATAAATACATATTAAATAAAAATTTCTCTCTTATCATTGCATTTTGTATTTTATAATTTAATATCAATTAAAATTTTAAATATTGTATTTATTTATTATTATTTTTTCAAAAAAATCGTAATTTTTTTATATATTAAAAATTCCAATATATGTGAAATAGGTTGCATAGCCTTGTCTTGTCAAAATTTGGACTATGAATTCTATATATATATATATATCATAAATCAAGTCTGAGATATACATAATCTTATAAGAGAAAACATAAAAGCAAAAAAAACATAGATATTGTCCATATATAAATAAATTCATCAAAATCATTTAGCAGTGATTTATATATCAGCGAAAGACCAACAAAAAATAATAGAATCAATGATCTAGATGCATGCACTATATGAAGGGTCGGTGGTAAAAAGCATGTTCCTATCCATTTATATGCTCTATCATTTGCCATGTTCCCATATTTTGAGCAACACATTCCTTAGATAAAGTGTTAGTGTCCATGTTTCTTTCCTTGTAAGTATGGAATTAGGAAACATAATCAAAATATTGTTTTAGATGATTGATCTCCTCAATGATGGGGTAAAGTGTGTGCATGTGGCATCTACAAGTGTTGTTGAACCAATTAAGAACTATCTTTGAGTTCCCATAAATCTGAACTCTATGAACGCCCTTTTGAATAGCAAACAACAAGAGCAATTTTAAACTCATAAGCTCAAAGAAATTATTTGTGCCTAGTCCCATCCCACTCTTAATCTTGAAAAAATGGTTTTGTGATAAGCACAACACAACTCCTCCCTCAAATTCTCCATGAGGAAGATAAGCACCATCAAAGTATGCCCATGGGAAAGAAAAGTCATTGGTTTCATCAGTAATGTTATGGGGTTGAGGAAGATGATCAAAATACGAAATCATTGGAAATATTGCTATAGTTTGGGTATTCACTCTATCAGGTATGCTCGTTTTACATTGGATATTTTTGTGTTCCGAGCAAGCCATATTCTCCATGATATGAGAAGTGGCAGAGAACGATTCTTCTTTGGGTTTGAATTTTTTCACCTGTCCTCCCAAGCTTCCAAATAGGATGCTCCATGCCATAGATTTGCAATACCCATAGATGATTTAGCTGATAACCAGACAATGTGTGCAAAAGGACATGTAAGAAATAGGTGTCTAACAAATTCATCCATTTTTTTGCATAACAGGCACCAATTTGAACCAATAATTCCTCTTTTATTTAAATCGCCCCTTGTTGGTACTCTATTTTCTAAAATGCACCATTGGAAAAGACGGGTTTTTGCAGTGCATTTGATCTTCCATAACCTCTTCCACCAGCATGAAATATTTTATGGATTTTTTTTCATATATGACGAAATGATAACCTGATTTTGGGGTGTATTCTCTAGCAAGAGCATGTGCCCAAACCATAAAGTCTTCTTTATCTCTAATGCACACATGAGAAGAGTTTATACCTATAGTGAATTGATGCCATTGATGCATACATTCATGGGGAAGATGAAGTTACAAAGCATCATACCATCCCTGTCCCCATATAGATGACATATCATGATCAATAATTTGAGCCAACATAGACCTCTTAGATGTGTGTAGGAAATCAATAAGCTCTAGAGATAGGAAAAAAATTTCAGCACATCCTACCCACAAGCCAACACTAATTCTGATATGTTCCCCATCTCCAACTTCCAAACTAATCCCTTTTCAATCATTTGGAAAGAGTGAATCAAAACCTTCCAAATCAACGAGACATTCAGTCTATTCTTTTCCGATGAGCGGATCCAGTCCATTATAGTCCAGGGGTGAATATATTTGTGATGTGCAACCTCTTTCCATATGCTTCAAGTATAAATCAGCTGCCAGCCCACCTTTGTTTCAATAGACTTTTCAAATAAGTAGATATTTTTAGGCCACATCCTCCCCAATCCTTTCGCAAGGATATTTATCTCATTTACCCATGCAAAAATGATGCCTTCCTTTTGTCATGCCCACAGATATCTACAGCATATTTTTCGAATAGAAGAGAAAATGCCTATTGGAATCCAAGATATAGAGGACTAGAAAATCAAAATAGCTTCAAGCACAAATTTAGTGAGAATCAAATTTTCATCACAAGACAACCACCTGAAACTCCATGCTTTTAATCATTTACAATTTTTTGCAAGGAGACAATGTCAATCTGTCTTTCTGTAATCATTTGGCTTTAGATGAAATCCCAAGTATTTTAGACCTTCATCAAAAGGGTTAGATTGAAAAGGAAGCATGTTGAGTGCATTGATTAATTCATCCCTTGAAAGACCAATAGGAGATAAAGAATATTTCTGGAAATTTACCTGCATACCAATGGATTTTTCAAACAGGGATAGAGCTCCCTTAATTGATGGCACATCATGTTAGGATCCATCACATAAAAGCAGTATGCCATCCACAAATAATAGATGGGTGATGAAACATTCATCTGCCACTGCGATAAAATAATATAACATAATTAATTAAAATTAAAATTTATAATACAAACAGTGAAAAAAATTGCTAATAAATTGAAAAGGAAAAAAAATTAAATGGCAATATAAAAGGGTTTTTTTAATAGAGATAAGTTTGGGTTTTTATTTCTACTTAGATTAATTTTGATATTTATTAGATTAATATTTAAGGTTAAATTTATTTAAATTTAAATCCATTAAGAACTTTTAGAACTTTTTAGAAGTTATGCATCTTGTAATAGCCCTATATTCCTTACAATTGAGAATAATATAAATTTTGGTCCTAAGAAACTACACTTTTACCACTGATTTGGTTTCCCAAGTGGCAGACCATGATACGTAAATTTATGGATGTATTATGTTTCTATGCTAATCTAAAGTTTCCTTTATCTACAAAAAAAATTGCTAGGGTTATTTCATTTTTTATTTTGATTGTTATATAAAGATATGTTTGTTTATTATTAATAATGATGACAATGATTATATCTACATATAGTAACTTTTGTCTATTAAAGAAAATTAATAAGGAATTAATTGATTTGTTTAACATTTTTGTGTCTATAGTTGAAAATATTGGTGAGGAATGTTCATAGATCTCTTTGAAGTTCATAGGTTAACAAGTTATGAAGATGAATATTGTTATAAATATTTTAAAATTGACATTGTTTTCATCATCCACTTTCTTATATTCACAAAATTTTATTTCTTTTCATGGCGTTTTAAGTTTTGTTCAACACCTCATTTCCTTGTGAAGGTCATAAAAGTTGGGTTTTATTTTTGTAACGTTAATTTTCTCATTTAAGATAGTCATTCTAAAAATATACTTTTGATATTCTAACTTAGACTTAATGATTTGTTGATAATACTTCCACCTTTTTCTTAAACATTTATTTGTTTGTTACAACATGATTTCTCTTTAAATTTAGTTTTGACAATGCTTTAAATGGCATCAATAATTTATAAACTTTCCTCCCTATTTATTCGTAAATTATTTAACCAAGAATTAGTACCTTTATGTTATCCTCTTTTAAATCTTAAAGTGGCTTTGATTGGAATTTGAAGCAATTCTAGGAAACATGTTATCCTTCGTGTTAACTATTTGTGCTTATGCATGAGGTACCTAGACAAAAAATTGTTTTCAATTGGTGGAAGGCCAACATTCAAGATGATGATTGGGTAGGGTGTATTACTTTTGATTTTAAGATAATAAAGTGAACCAAGATTTACTTGATTTTTCTTCCTAGTTTTTTCAAGTAATTTTACAAATTAAAACTTCACATTCATATAAGATAACTGGACTAACATGGATGTCAAAAATGGTTTTATTTTTTTATTACAACCATAAATCTATAAATTTATGGTGGTTATCAAGACCAAAATAGGTTTTCCATCCTACATTTATCATTTTATCAATATTATAGTCTCATTTTATATTCTTATGAATGTGATCCGAAGATCAAAATTTTTCTCAAAACTGAAAGTACCCAGAATGTTTTGAAACAAGTTTCAAGTCGTAGTGTTCATCGTTTTTATTCAAATGGCACTTGAATCGCCTCAATCTGATGTCGTATAAAAAAATTATGATATTCCGAAGTTTTTGGTCGACAACAAAAAAATTTGCAGGTAGCCTCCCCTAGGCCGCTGACTAGGCAGTCCATACTGTTGATGTCATGATGACGTCAACATGCCAACTGGGTGTATGTTCAACCTACTAGAAATCACCACGTTTCAGGCTTGTACAGGTGTAGGGTGTCATAATTTGATTGGTCGAATTTTTGTTTGGTGGCCCAATGGGAGGTTGCCATGTGTCCCAATCAAAGGTCACCATGTGGCACCTCCACACTGGCTAAAATTTTGTTAAGGGTCGGATGGCCTTGGAAGGGATCGAACTTGTAACCTGCCAATACATATTCAAGCACCTTACCAACTCGCCTACAAGTGATTCTTAATTGTATAGGTGGTCAACCCTATTTAAAATTTATGCACGACACTTTTGGGAGAAAGGGGTCGGGCGGTGAGCACTGACCCCCGGTCTTTTGCTTCTCCACACGACCACGGCGCAGGTGCGAAGGACTTCAGATCTTAGAGGGGCCTATCCCTTGGTGACGATCGCACCCACAATACCATGGTGAAGGGTTATGAGCACTCAACAGATGGGGGTTGGACTTAATCTCTAGCCCTGGTCATATTATAGCCTATAGGACCGAGCGGTGTGGAGTGTAAAGGGCTTGGTAGAGAGGGCTAGGCATTAGCCCCTGGACCATGGTTGTTGTAAATCCCATAGGATTGAGTGAAAAGGGAAAATATCTTGGCAGAGGGGGAGGGTTGTAGGCCCTAGCCCCGGGTCCCATTGCAGTTCATATGAGCGAATATGAAAAGGTAAAGGGCTCCGGTGGTGGGGGTGAGAATTTGGCCTCGGGCTCTAGCCACATTGATGGTGCATAACCTCCGGTGGAGAATTTTAGAGCTAGTGCAACAGATGAGGGCAGTTGGCCCCAAATCTTGGCCACATCAATCACATGTGACCACCAACCCAACAGATTTGGTGCCTAGGTCGGCGGGGGAGAACCGTTGGCCTAACCCTCGGCCTCATGGCACCCATGTGGCCCTAGTATAGCGCATAAGGGGTTATTGGGAATTTAAACCAAGTGACAATTTTCACTGGATGTGGGAGAAATTTTCACCTTCCGAGCAATTAAAGGGTGAAAATGTCCCTCAGTTTGCAGGTTGATCCACTTTGGAGGAGGAATAGCAAGAGAAACTTGGAAGAGCCATAACTTGATGATTTTTTTGCCTTTTTTAGCCCAAGAAGAGCCCAGATAGGGGTCTCTGGGCATTCTGAATCCAATGGAAGCCTTTGTTTAATGGTTTGAGCACTTATAGAAGGAATTTTTATAGTTTTCAGTCTATGAGTGCCAAGGAAAATGAGTGGTTTGAAGCAGATTTGAAGGTTTTTTAGCATGGAGGGGACCTTGTAGGGGTTTTTGAACCTTCATATGTCATTTGCAACAGCTATGACATATATGGTGCAATTCATTTTTTTATTTTCTCATTATGTCTTTTTTAGGAAATCTCTCTTTTAGTACCTCAATGTGGAATTGTTGTACTTGTTATGCTAATTTTCACATGGAGTATAGGGTCTTGATGTGAGAGCCCTTTTCTTGTTGACTATTTCATGACTGATTTTAGGTGGTCATGCTTTTTAGAGTGAGAGTTCTTTGCAGGATAATGTTTCCTTGAAGGGAAAACAAGGCACTCATTTTTTCAACACATTTCATGTAACCTTTTATCACTGAAATCTATGGAGCCATATAACTGTGTTAGCAGGCCCAGAGATGTAGCCCAGGAGGGGTGAACTTCTTCTTCAAATTCTGATTTGTCTCTCTTCATGTTTCCTATTATGAGTTAAATGATGATATTTTTCTTTTTTTAAGTTCACATGAAAACTAACTTATTATCCTTGAAGAGACCATAAAATTTACTTACATAAGACCCATTGTTTTTCCTTGCAAAGCATCATAGGATGGTCATTTTTTAGGAAGAAAAAGTTCTCCTCCACTTTTAGATAAATTGGTATTGGAGTTGGTTCTGACCAAGTTTCAAGTATGGGCAAGAAGCTTCAACTCCAAGATCTATAGGAGATGAACTTGTCTCTTCGAATGGAGAACGTTGAGCTAAGGAGAATGCTTGAAGTTGTTGAAGAGGAGAAGAGGCATATGCACCTTCAGATGCAGCATGTGCTTGAGGAACAAGTTGATGATATTTTTGCTCCAGAAGAAGCAAATAATTCCTCCAAAATGAAGCCAATAAGTGGGCATGGTCCAAACACAAGATAAGGACCCTATGTGGAGAATGATGCTTGTGATTTTTTTCAGCATCTCAAAGATTCCCATTATGTTCATGTTGGTAAAAGTGGATGGCTTGATTCATCTTCAAATTCATCATCAGCATCTGAAGCAGAAAATATGGGTGGAAAATCCAAGGAGGTAATCAACAACTCTAGTTCAAATCCTTCAGTTTATGTTAATAACACATCTTTTGCAACCTTTGAACAACATACTAAAGGCATAGGTATGAATTTTCTAGCTTGGATGGGTTATGAAGGAGGAGGCCTCGGAATCAATGACCAAGGTGTCACTAATCACATCAAGGTGAAAGAGAGACCATGGTATCAAGGATTGGGATATGGTCATAAAGGGTTTGGAGAGTGTTCTAAAATTTTTGAGGCAAGAAAATCATCAGATGATGATATGTCACACCAAGATAGTAGTGATAATGGTAATTTGTCTCCCAAGAGAGATGAATGCTTCAAAGGACTTTGTATTTCACCATCCAGTCCTCATTTTCAAAGTTACATCCCAAGATATAGGTATAAATGTCATGGGAATTTTTCAAATGTTGGTAACTTTGATTATTTGTGGAACATGTATCCTTGAACATTTTGTGATGTAGTTGATCATTATGTGGATGATTGTGAGCAACACAAAGTGGCGGTCAAAATAATGGACCAAATTCTTGGCATCAAGCATGAAGAACATCCCTCGGGATTGAAGACTTCCTTGTCGATGGGAAAGTGAAAGTATTTTTGTACCCATTGTAACCTAAATGGGCATGGGAATGAAAGATTTTGGAAACTTCATCCAGAACTTCATCCCAAGAAGGATAAAGAGGTCATGAAATCCAATGCAAGGAAAGCAACAGGTGGAAAAGAGGTTACTAGAATAGTTCCTAAGGCAACCTTCAAAGCATAATATATGGAGAAAGAGAACCCATAAGCCTAGGAGAGGAAAAGATTAGGTATATTGTTTGTATAGTTTGTTACTTTGTAAATTGTAAATACTTGTTGTTCATTACCTATTTTTTGGGTACTTTGTGTTAGTGTTAGTCTATACAACATGTCACTAGTGATCAAATGGGCTCTTATCATGTCATTTTAGGGTCTCATAGTCAAAAAAATTTCATTTTAATAGGTCTTCAAATAAAACTTTGGTCACTGGGTATTAGGTCTAGGACTATTTTTGATATGTTGGTCCTTTTCATCACTCAATTGAGTGTATCATCATTCAAAATTCATCATCATCATTCCAGTCATCACCATCATGATTTCTTTCAGTTCATTGTCTCCATTATACCATTAGGGTTTCAAGGTCACCAAATCTGCCATTTCATTCATAAAATCCAATAATTGGAGGAGCGGTAATAGGCAAGTTTCTTCAATAAAGTTTGATTTCAAAATGTGATTTTATGTTTCTATATGTAATAAGTACTTCATGTTCCTAAATATGCAATTGAAGGTTTCAAAAAGATTAAAGGTTACAAAGACGCTACAAAGCTCCAAAAATTTATAAAGTCCAAAGGTTACAAAGTTCAAAAATATAATTCATTCTTGAAAAATGACATGTGGGGCCCATCCTCACTCAAAAGAAGTCACTTCACGTTTATAACAAGGCCAAAAAGATAAAAATGAAACTCATGTGCACCCTTTCACCCTCCTATCATGAAGCTCTCCTCTCACAGTGGCAAGAAAATCGAGTTTTCACCTCTCGCTAGAAAAAACCTTGACCTCCTTGCGCATACAAGCACTATGATGCGCATCTGGAGGAGCTCACTGCGCATAGAAAGATTGCACTGCGCATGGACACTGCACACAGGAAGCTTTCACTACGCACGGGGAATAGTTTTCTAGAATTCATTTTTTGGCAATCAAATTGTTTTTTTGAGGCTTCTCTTCAGTTATTTCATAGGTAAGTTAAAGCCTTTCATACTCCCCTAGCACTGTTTATCAAGAGGATTTAATGAAACAATTCTTCTCTTAGGGTTTGCTTAGACCATGTGTTTTTTCTTTCCAAATGATCAATTGCTATTCAAAATCATAGTTTTCTTGCTCCTACATCTTTACTTGTAGTTGATATATCACTTCCATCCACTACATAGCCATTTCCCTTCATTTTTATCATTTTCCCTATAAACCCTAGCCCAATTCTACCAATTTGGGCAGTTTTCCTAGCTAGGACGGTGTTTAAATTTCCTAGCTCATTTCCCTCACTCATTTTAATCCATTTCACTCCCTAAAGTTCCTTAAGACCCCTTCTCATCTCCCTAAATTTTCCTTCTCTCGTCTCCCTTCCCTAACTCCCTCATTTTATCCCTTTACTCCTTTTCCTTGTTTTTCCCTCCTATCATCTAGGGTTTCATAATGGAATTTGACTCATCACCATCAGAGAAAATAAAATATAACAAAGGGGGGTAAATAATGAGGTTTGATCCCTCCAATTGTAATGAAATTACTTCCTCACCATTCATCAATAATTTCTTTGAAGATGTCAGTTGTTTAGGGTTTTTTCAAAGAGTGCGGGAAGTAGGCTATCATGAGCAGCTCACAGATATGTTTGCCACGACTTTAAAAGGAGAAAAGGCTACCATTGCAGGGATTGATTTCATATTTTTAGTAGATGTTATATCTCATGCTACAGGAATACCAAATCATGGTGAGTATTGGTTCAAAGGCATGAACCTAGAACTTGAAGAGTACAAGCCCTACTTGAAATCACAGTATAAAGGAGCTCATTCACATGTTTCCCATCTAGATATTTGTTGGAGATATATGCACCATTAATGAAGTTTTTCATGAATTTTTTCACATGTGAGGGCAGATTTTCAAGGATACATCAATACCATATAAGACTGCTCATGCACTTCATAGTTGTTAAGTCTATCAATTTGTGCAATTTCTTGTATAGGAGTGTGATTAAAATGTCAAAAAAGGTGCACGTGAAAGGTAGAGAGAATTATCCTAGTATTTTCCATAATATTTTGGTGAAGGTCATAATTCTCCATCAGTTGGCATAAAAGGACATGACATGGTATTCCTTCATTGAGGTAGCCTTGCAAATGCACATAACTACTACACCAAGTCAACAACAGACCATGTCACATACCATGTAGGAGGTGGGTTCATCAAGAAAGTTGGAAACTCAATCACCCAAAGAATAAATGACAAAGAGACCTAGGCTTGAGGTCACTCATACATATCAGAGAGGCATAAGTTTTGTGTTTTCTCCTCAAATTGAGGAAGGGGCCAAGCCCACATTAGCAGAACAGGTATTACCATCACATCATGAAACATCCATGCCTGATGAGGAAGAGCATGAATTTGACCTAGTAGAATTGGAGGTTAGTGATGAGCCTAAGAACCTATAGAGAATTTTAAAATACAAGGATGCACAGATCAAAGAGCTCCAAAAAAAATTGGCAAGAGCTAACTTCATCATTTCCTTCCTAGAGCAAGAAAACCAGTAGTTGAAGGCAAAACAGTTGTCTATGGAGAAAAGTCAGTTTGAGGCAAGTGAGCATGATGAGAAAGGAAAAGCAGTGGTTGACATATATGAGCATGATGAGCATGAAAAAAAGGTAAGAAGAAAGAGGCCAAGGAACATGGGTCTCAAAAGAGCATTGCAGAAGGAAAGAGAGCAAAACCCTATAGATGAAGACCTAAGTTTTGATGAAAATATTGCTAATGAAATCAATGAGAATAGGGAGTTTTGGCTTGAGAAAGTCAAAATTCACTTAGAGAAGCTCCTTGACAAGGCCAACAGGGATAACAAGATTGATAAGCACATGGTTGACCATTACTATGCTAGAAATCAAATTTTTAATGTCAAGGTCAAACAATTACAAGCCAAATAAAGGAAACCCTAATCATCCATGAGGAGAAGGGTAAGTTGGACTTACTTGTTGATGTATCCATGATAGCATAACACACCTCATTTGACACTTCTAGAACAATTTTGAGAAGAATTGGAGAATTTTTTTCATTTTTCTGAAATTTGGTGCAATTTTGAAATATTCAGAAATTTGATTAGGTCCAAAAGCGCAGCGAGCTCACACGGCACTTCTTCATCAGGCCTCTAAATGGTAAAAATTTGAAATTTTTGAAAATATGATGACCTCCTATTAAAACCAATTTCCTCAGTTTTCTTGTCCAGGGATCATATTTTGAGAAAAATGAAGAAAAGGGGTCAAAAATCAACATTCTCCCTATGTTTTTTACTTTCGTCGTGCACCTGGAGACACCTTGGGAAAATGGGCATATCTCAGCCACAAATGGGTCATTTTTCATGCTAGAATGCTCAAAATACATCTAAAATCTCTCATATTTCCATAACAAGTCTCATATTTCAATTTGGACTTTAAAAAGGCACCTAAAAATGGCCTCCAACATCTCGTTGAGCATCTACAATTTCTGATAATTTTCATGAACTTTTCACTACGTAATTTTTGTTAATTTTCAATTTCACTTTTGTAAAATTCGAAGAGTTATAGTAAATGAATGTAAGGGGTTGAAGTAAATTTTTAAATGGCTAAAATAGGGTTACTTAGGTGTCTTATCCTCCATTTAATGTTTTGAGGAAATGTCCCGTGATGGTTAGGAAAAGGAGGAATTGGTTGAGTAACCTCCCTAGTGTTTAGCAGACTTTGGATAGGCGCATCTATTTGGATTTTCTTGTTGGAAATTCAACCTCCAAGGGAGGATTTTGACCTCAGTGACTATATGAGTAACTTTTTAATCAGTTTCAAAGATTGGATGTTGTGGAATTGAGCCTTGGATACTAGTGTATTTTGCGAAATTGGCAAGAACTAATAGACATAATTTGCAGATATTGTGGTGGGATTCATGTGGTATGTGCTTTAGTAGTGTTTTTCCTTTTGTGATCATATGTTTGAATGTATTGTACCTTCCATTTCCATTTCCATGCTTCATGTGTTTGTTTTCTAAGATGATTAGTCGAATTCATTGATTTAATGCTCTGCTTTGGAGAAGCTTTCACATTTTTGTTCATTATATTTTGATATAAACAAATTCATGATATTCACGCTCATTTTTTAACCCTATAAATCTACCCTATACACAAATATATCTCTAAAGTGCTAAATTATGTGCCTACCTTGCCCCATTACATCTCTGCAAATATGATTTTCAAAGCCCTGATCTAGTCCTCCTAGACCTAAGCACCATCCAGCACAAAACCATCAAATCAACCAACCCTAATCTAAACATACCTAGCCTAATATATTTCATGTCACAATCAATCCTTGGATGTGATTTGATTGAGAGAGCCCTCTCAGCCTAATAGGGCTAGATACTAGGTCAAAGTGGTTTGTGGTTACCTTTGTTGGTCTCCTTTCAACCTTCAGAGAACTGGTGGAGTGCTAACTCTTTGTAAAGTGAAACAAGAATAATCATGTATTTACAACAAGTACATTTTTTATTGACATATCATGTTATGTTGGCTTGTTTATGAGTCCAATTGTCAGAGTAATTTTTGGGATGAATATGTGTATGTCATCCAGTATTTCTACAGTTGCGTCATGTACTCACCAATACAAGTGTTTCAAGATGAAGCTTGTTGTGAATGAAATATTTGATAAATATTGTACAAGAAATGACTTGTTTTTGTGGACAAAGCTAAAATTTTCATTGAATTATCGCAGCCAGAGTAATTTAGTGTACAAGTGCAGTTAGAGGACAATAAAGTAAAGTTTGAATTAGTGCATGGCAAGCATTGAGTTGCTTATAATTTCCAAGATGGAAAGTCGAGTTTGTCTTCAGCAAAGGAACTTCAAGATGAAGTTGTTTGAGCCAAGAAAGATGTTTTTGGAGAGAATTTTTAGATTCCATGCATCGATGTTTTTGTTCCTTCATGGGTATAAGAATTGTGGCTCAATTCTTGACAGTAAGGGAAGTTCTTCATGTAGAGGATAGGTGGAGTACCTTGATTGGAGCTTGAAGGCACCAATTGAAAACAAAACATTGAGGATTGAGATTTGGGAAGTTTTGAGATTTTTCCTCATTTTGTTTACGAGGAGAAGATAAACTTTTGGAGACCAAAAGTTCCTAGTGGGGAGGTATGATCCAGAGATCAAAATTTTGCTCAAAAAAAGAAAGTGCCCAGAATGTTTTAAAACTAGCATCAATTCGTAGTGTTCATTGTTCTAATTACAATGACACTTGAATCACCTCAATCCAATGTCATATGAAAAAGTGATATGAAATTGCAGGATAACTTCTCCTTCCTAAAAATTGACCGTCCTCTGACGCTTTGCAAGTAAACATGGGCCTTATTATATCAACAGGTTTTATGGTATCTTCAAGGATAATGAGTTAGTTTCATGTGAACTTTAAACAAGCAACATATAATTATTTAACTTATAAGGAAAACATGAATAGATACAACACATCATTTGTTAACAGAGTTCACCCCTTATGGGCTACATCTACGGGCTTGTTAACACAGCTAGACCGCTCCATAGATTTCAGTGCTAAAGAGTACATAAAGTGTGTTGAAAAAATGAGTGGATAATTTCCCCTTTAAGGAAACATTCTCCTGCAAAGAACTCTAACTCTAAAAAGCAAGAAAACCTATAGTCAGTCATGAAACAGTCAACAAGAAAAGGTTTCTCACATCAAGACCTTGTACTCCATATGAAAATGAGAAAATCAAGTACAACAATTCCACATTGAAGTACTAAAAGAAAAATTTCCTCAAGAATAAATAATGAGAAAAATGAAACATGAATTTCACCGGGATGACACAGCTACTACAGATAACATATGAAGGCTGGAAAACACCTACAAGGTCCTCTCCCAAGTTTTTGTTGCTATTCATCTTCCAAATTTGATGAATATGCTAAGAGAGCGACATATACACCCTTAAATCTGCTTGAGAGGTGAAAAATTCGCCTGAAATAGGTGAAATTTTTCGGACGGTTAATTTTCTCACTAACCCCCACGCCTTAATTTCCGCTCCGCCTTAAGTCTTATTGTCCCATGTGGATGGGGGTCGGGCTAACTATTTCCCCCGCCACTCCACACCCGATGTCGAGATCTATGGTCACATTAACACCATAGGGTCGGGGCAGGGACTAACATCTCACCCCCGCCAAGGTAACACCCCCAAAATTCGCATGTGGTTACGTGGGAAGCCACGGTATTAGGTAAAAGTCCTTAAGTTCTGCCTCGTACACCATAGTCCCTCTGCCATAGGTCTTCGTCTGATGGATGGTGATAGGACTTGGGACTAGGGCCTAGAGCCCCACCCCCCTCATTGTGCCTTTGTTTGGGTTCCTATGGGAACACATATGGCCATGGGTTGGGTCTAGGCCCGCGCCCTCCATTGTCGCCCCTGCCATGGTGGTGTGGGGAGCCAGGGCTTAGTCCCGGCCCCTCCTCCCAACGTTCATTTCTATGGTCTTAATTATAAACCCGCGGACATAATATTTCAAGTAAAAAGTGTGTGGTGTAGTGGTCAGGCTCAGTAGTGTTGTAAGGTATTGTTGAGGCCTGGAAATTTGTTCAACAACATGGGGGATGACCACCCGGTCCGGACCTTAAAGAAGTTCATTTTCCGTTTGGAATGGTGGCTCCAACTGGTTTAATTAGGTCCAGTTACCTTCTCTCAATATCCAATGGTTTAAAATATAACTTTTGTCTTCTAATGGGAAAGAGACATCAGATCATTTCTCTTGCTGATAAGGCAAGAAAGTGATCCTTAAGCTAATTTGGGCTTAGCCAAGCCACAATTAAAGTTTTGCCTCTTTGGGAAGAGGACTTTTTAGGGATGTAGAATTTAATCTACATGTAAAATTATTCTAAGATGCAAGAAAAAATAACTATCTTAATCTTATCTCAATTAGGCAGATATAGATCTATCCCAAATGAGAGCAAGATATTTTAAATAATTGGGATTTAAATATGTCTGACTTATAATGAATATCAAGCTAACGAAGTAGTTCAATTAACTGACATTATGAATACCAAGCACATCCTACCTAGAGACCTCTTAGCTTAAATAATCAATTAACAACACTCGGGAAGAAGTTCTCAAAATGATATTGATCATTTAATCAGTAAATTGAATAATTAAAAAATAATATGCGGAAAAAGTTCATAACATATCACTATTTAATAAATCAGTTTTATAAGACATATTTCTGAGTAAATAGTTACTCAGAAATCAGAATTCAACCCATAAGAGTAGAGATAAATAATAACATAAAATTGAGGCAAATTACTCATACCGACATAAGTGCACAAATGTTGAAGTAAATTGACACATTCCTGTTATCATAAAATGAAACCAACATTTAAAATAATAGTATTATAAATACCAATTTATTAAGTCCATTTCTCCAGCTCCGGTCTCTAACAGTCATTTACAATGCCTGGCTTTTGCTTTCAAAACCAGAGCTACAATAGTGCAAACTCTATTCATTATGCATAGCCCAGAATGTAAAATAAAAAACTCAATAATCTCTAGATCTGAGATTCCTCTCCTCCCACCTACAACTCTAAATTCCTATCACAAAAGTGCTTTTAGAATTCCAGAATTGCAGAGGAGAGAAGCCCTTATTACATTCTACAATCTAATATTTATAATATTTACAAAAGGATTTCTTCATAGGAAGGTTTGTTGAAGAGAAGTTCTTCTCAATTAATTTGCATTGGTTCAAATGATATTATTTAATTGTTGGAGCCTTCTCATTAATTGATATCTTCTTCTTCTCATCTCTTCAATTGTTTTCCTACAAAAAACAATCAAAAACAAAATTAAAATGTAAACAATAAAATCAAAATTCCAAATCTGAAATTTAAAATAAATCCAATCAAAACTTAATTAAATAAATAATTGAAAATGAAATTTAAGCTTTCTATTGATGCCTGTGATGATCTAATTGGTCAAGGATATCATTGACGAATGAATATGCACTTAGAAGAAGTTGTGTGCAAATTAAAATGCAGAAAATAAAACTCAAAAAATTGATTTTGTTAAAAGTTTGAAGCATGATCTTCTGCTCAATTTTAGACCCAATAAATGATCAAATCTAGAAATGAAACAAGTTCAGAAATGTTCTCCATGATTTTATTTATCCAATGAGTCGTCTTGGGCCTCATTTGACCATATGAGCTTCCAAAGTTGGTATATTAAAATTTCCATAATTCTGGAATTTATGTTACTTGGGCTAAAAATCAAAATTTTTTAATTAAATTCTACTCCTAAATTAGATTACAGATTTTTAATTAATTAATCCTAATTAATTTTAATTATATTATTAACCTTAATTAATAAGAAATTAATTGTAAACTGAATTAAACTAATTTAAAAAAATTATTGATTAATTAAAATATTAAAATATAATAGTAATATTATAATTTAAATTATATTAAAATTATAATTAAAATATTATAATTAAAAGATAATATTAATTATAATATTATATAATATAATACATTTTATATTTAATTCAAATATATGATAATTCAAACCACGTGAGAGAGGAGGAGTGAAGTGAAGAGTATGAGTGATAAGGGAGGAGGAGAGGTGAGTGAGAGTATGGAGGGATAAGGAGTGTTAATGGATGAGAGAGTTAGGTGGAGGAATAAGTGCAGGGTGAGGTGAGTATGACGTGAGGGAGTGTGAGGTGGAGATACGACAGCTATAAGGAGAAATGAAACTTTATATTAAAATCCTTTAACCCTTCACATGTTTTCCAAATCGCAATTCACAATTGCAATTTTTTTGCGAAATCATTTTTTTTAAGTGCTTTACGAAATGCAATATGCAATATCACAATTTCGCAATCGCATTTTTATTTCACCCTTTTTAAATCAGGTCTTTTTAATTTCGGGATTTTTAGAAGAAGGGATGTGGTGTGAAGTGGGGCCCACGTGAATTAACAATCCTACAAATTGGACTTCAGCCATTTTGCAATTTTGGAGCTTTGAGTTTGGCAATTTGTTTTAAAATAACAAGTTGAAGTAAATTACCAAGATCCCGAAACGTATTTTAGTTCATTGTGCAATTTAGTTGGGTCATTTTCTAGGATCGTTAGTGAAAAATGAAATAAATAGTAAAAATGAACTAAAAGTTAATATTTATAATGAATGACTAATGTAACTACGAGAATTAAAATATTAGTACACTTTAAACATTTTTTAACCCAAGCAAGAAAATGATCAAAATTTCAAGGGAGTGCTATTTACAAACCAGTTGACCAAATGAGGTAAAACAAGTATCGTTGGAAATCTTGTGAAAAAACAAATTCAACAAAGCAATAAAAACAAAATTCCAAGGAAGATGAAAAAATTGACAAAAACGTAAGATAATTAACTTAATGAAAATCCTAAAAGGTGTTTAACCAAACATTTTGTAGAAAGGGTCCCCATTATTTGAAGTATAGAAGTCAAAAATCGGGGGGGGGGTTGTGTTTTACCACAAAAGGTATGTCATGAGTTTGATACTGTTTGGGCCTATGGGCTGAAACACAAAACATTTAGCCAACCTCGAGGTGTCGTGTGGCGGCCTCTAGTTGGACCACGTGGCATCCTCCAATTGGACCACGAAAATCCAAAATCTACCAATGAGAACGTGTCATCCTGCACCTATATGAGGTTGGCACTTGGAAAGCCATGATTGGTCCCATACGTGCCCAGTAGGCATGCTGACATCAATGGTACAGACTGCCTAGTTAGCCCACCTACAATTTTTTTTTTTTTGTCAACCAAAAAATTCAAAACATCATAACTTTTTCATACAGGATTGGATTGAAGCGATTCAAGTGTCCTTGGAATCGGAACAATGAACACTATGAGTTGAAGCCAATTTTGAAACATTCTTTTAAATTTCATTTTTGAGCTAAATTTTGATCTCTAGATCATACCTCCCCACTAGGAACTTTTGGACTCCAAAAGTTAGCTTCTCCTAATAAAAAAAGTGAGTAATAAACTCAAAACTTTCCCAAAATCAATCCTTAATTTTATTTTTTCAATTGTTGCCTTCAAGCTCCAATCAAGGTACTCCACCTATCCTCTGCGTGAAGACCTTACCTTCCTGTCAAGAATCAAGCCATAATTCTTAAAACTATGCAAGAACAAAAACATTGATGGATGGAATATGAATATCCTCTCCAACCCCGTCTTTCATGGATCAAAAAACTTGATCTTGAAGTTCCATTTTTGAAGAAAAACTTCACTTTCTATCTTGGAAATCAGAATTAATTCAATGTTTGTTATGCATTGATTCAAAATTTTCTTTACATCCCTCAAATTGTGCTTATACACAAAATTACTCTAGCTAAAATAATTCAATGACATAATTGGCTTTGTCCATAAACATAGTCATTTATTGTACAATCTTGAACAAATATTTCATTCATGACAAGCTTCATCTTGAACACTTTTATCGAATAGTATGTGACTCAACTGTAGACAAACTGGACAACAAAATTTTCATCCCAACAAGTCCTCAAACAATTGGACTCATAAACAAGCCAACATAACATGACATTTCAATGAAAAACATGCTTGTTTCAATTAGTGATTATTCTTGTTTCACTTCACAAAGTACCCAAAAACAAGTAATGACAACAACAAGCATTTACAATTTACAAAGTAACAAACTATACAAATAGTCTACCCAATCTTTGCCTCTCCTAGGCTTATGGGTTCTCTTTCTGCATCTATTCTTCTTTGAAGGTTTCCTTAAGAACTATGCCAATATCCTCTTTGCCGCATATATTTCCTTACATTGCTTTTCATAACCTCTTTATCCTTCTTGGGACTAAGTTCTGGATGAATTTTCCATCACCTTTGATTCACATGCCCATGCATGTTACAATGGATACAAAAGTAATTTTTCTTTCCAACTGACAAGGAAGTCTTCAAATGTTAAGAGGTTAATCACCTTTAGTGTGCTCACAATCATCCACACAATGGTCAACTTCATCACAAAAAGTAAAAGGATACATGTCCCACAAATAATCAAAATTACCAACATTTGGAAAATTCCCATGACATTATACTTGTCCCTTGGGTTGTAACTTTGACAATGTGGATTGGACGATGACATGCAAATTCCTTTGAAGCATTCATCTCTTTTGGGAAACAAATTGACATTATCACTACCATATTTGTGTGGCATGTCATCATTTGATGATTTCTTTTCCTCAAATAGTTTAGAACATTCTCCAAACTCTTTATGACCATAACCCAATCCTTGATATTTTTGTCTCTCTTTCACCATAATTGGATTAGTGATTCCTTGGCCATTGATTCTGAGGCCTCCTCCTTCATAACCTATCCGAGCTAGCAACTTCATACCAATTCCTTTAGTATGTTTTTCAAAGGATGCAAAAGATGTGTTATTAACATAAAATGAAGTACTTGAACTAGAGATGTTGATTAACTCCTTGGATTTTCCACCCATATTTTCTGCTTTAGATGTTGATGATGAATTTGAAGATGACTCAATCCACCCACTTTTACCAACAGGAATATAATGAGAATGTTTGAGATGTTGACAAAACTCACAAGCATCATTCTCCATATAGGTTCCATAACCTATGTTTGGACAATTCCCAATATTGGCTTCACTTTGGAGGTATTATTTGTTGTCAATGGAGTGGAACTCTCACCAACTTGTTCCTCAAGCACATGTTGCAACTGAAGGTGCATATGCCTCTTCTCCTCTTCAATGATTTCAAGCATTCTTGTCAATTCAACATTCTTCATTCGAAGAGACAAGTTCATCTCCTCCAGCTCTTGGATATTTTCCATCTTCTTTCCCATACCTACAACTTGGTCAAAACCATATTTAATACCAATTGCTCTAAAATTAAAGGATAACTTCTCCTTCCTAAAAACTCGTCGTCCTCTAACAATTTGGAAGTAAAAGTGGGTCTTATTATATCAACAAGTTTTATGGGCTCTTCGAGGATAATGAGTTAGTTTCATGTGAACTTTAAACAAGAAACATATCATTATTTAACTCATAAGGAAAAATAAAGAGAGACAACATAAAATTTGGTAATAGAGTTCACCCCTCTTGGGCTACATCATCGGCCTTGCTAACATAGCTAGACTGCTCCATAGAATTCAATGATAAATAGTACATAAAGTATGCTAACAAAATGGTTGGCTAGTTTCCCCTTCAATGTAACATTCTCCTGCAAAGAACTCTCATTCTGAAAAGCATAAAAACCTATAGTCATTCATGAAACAGTCAACAAGAAAAGGGTTCTCACATCAAGACCTCGTACTCCATCTAAAAATGAGCATAACAAGTACAACAATTCCACATTGAAGTACTAAAAGAAAGATTTCCTCAAGAAGATAAAATGAGAAAAGAGAAACATGAGTTGCACCATGATGTCACAGCTACTACAGATAACATATGAAGGATAGAAAACACCTACAAGGTTCTCTCCATGCTCAAAATCCTTCAAATATTGATTCAACCTACTAATTAATTATGGCACCCATAGACTCAAACCTACAAAAATTCTCTTCAAAAGTGCTCCAATTATTGAACAGAAGATTCCATTGGATTCAAAATGTCCAAAAACCCCTATATGGACTCTTGTTGAGCTCCAAAAGGCCAAAAACTCATCAACTTATGGCTCTCCCGAATTTATGTTGCTATTCATCCTCCATATTGGATGAATCTGCTAAGAAATCAACAAATCCACCCTTTAATCCACTCAGGAGGTGAAAAATTCTCCTACAATAGGTGAAATTTTTTAGACGGTTAATTTTCCCATTAACTCTTGTGCCTGAATTTCGGTTCCGCCTTCAGTCTTATTGTCCCATGTGGTCGGGGGCCGGGCTAACCGCTGCGTCCGCCACATCACACCTGATGCTAAGATCCATGGTCACATTAACATCATAGGGTTGGGGGTCGGGGTTAACAACCCGCCCCTGCCAGGGTAGCACCCAAAAAATTCATCAGTAGTTACGTGGGAATCCATGGGATCAAGGCCAAGTCCTAAAGTTATGCCCCGTCTGCCATAGCTCCCTCTGTCGTAGGTCTTGATCCAGTGGATGGTGATAGGACTTGGGGCTAGGGCCTAGAGCCTCGTCCCCCTTATCGTGCCTCTTCTCGAGGTCCTGTTGGAACACATATGACCATGGGTTTGGGCTGGGCCTAAGTCCTCCATCATCATCCCTGCCATGGTCGTGTGGGGTGCTGATGACCAGGGGCCAAGGCTTAGTCCCGACCCCCACCACCAACTTTCATTTCTATGGTCTTTATCATAAACCCATGGACATAATATATAAAGTAACAAATGCATGGTGTATTTGTGAGGCATGGTAGTGTTTTAAGGTAGGTCATGATTTTGATCCCGCTTGGGCCTATGGGTCGAAACACAAAAATTTTATCCAACCTTGAGGTGCCACATGGCGGCCTCTGGTTGGACCACGTGGCATCCTCCAATTGGACCATGAAAATCTAAAATCGATCAATGAGAACGTAAAATCATACACCTGTATGAGGCTGCCACTTAGAAGGCCATGATTGGTCCTGTATGTGCCCAATAGGCATTTTTACTTCAGTGATACAGACTGACCAGCTAGCGCACCTAAAATTTTTTTTTTGGACCAAAAACTTCATAACATCATAAATTTTTCATATAGAATGAGATTGAGGTGATTCAAGTGTCATTGGAATCAAAATGATGAAAAATACGACTTGGTGTCGGTTTCTAAATATTCTTGGAACTTTCATTTTTGAGCTAAATTTTGATCTCTAGATCACAAAATTATGATATTTTGAATTTTTTGGTTGACAACAAAAAAATTTGCAGGTAGGCATGCCTTAAATGGATGCATTAACCTAGGTTAGATTTCAAGGCATGTAGCATGGACACCTGTGCATATCAAGCATTATGGTGTGCAACATGGACACTTGTGCATATCAAGCATTACAGATTTACGGGGCTTTTCTTATGTAGTTAACACATTTAACTCAATTATTTCTCTTTCGCTCCGGACGTTTTTTAGGTGATATTTGATTGATGTGTTTTTAAGTTGAATTATTTCTTACTAAATTATTAATGAGGTACACTTCACACAATGTTTTCTTTAGTGTTATGTTTTTCACTATCGTACACAATGGTTCATTATGATAGCTCTTGTGTGGAGTTTTTCCTTTGTAGGTATTTCAGTGTGTGGAAATCTATGCACAAGCAAAGCTCCGCACACTTCTTGTCTGACGACCACAATGTTATCATATTTGGAGCAATATCATTAGTCACGTACCGTGTCTCCACTCTCTTAATGCCATTTAAAAAAAATCTATGAGGGATTCACATAGCGAAGATGATCACAAGTCGGACTAGTCTACCGACAACTTATTACTCTGTTTCTCTACGTGGAATTCTACAATCCTTGGCAACATCGATTCATCTACAAGGAGAAGAAGACCAGATCATTTTAAAAATAACCACAATAAAATTTTAACATTTTTCTAACTTTTCTCGTACTTCCATTCACATTTCTCAATGCAACGCACATAAAATGTTCGACACATAAGAACACAATGACCATGCAAACAATGTTTCTCGCAACGATGCTTGCAAGGAGGATAAATCTTGGAGCAACTAGTTATGCATTGGTGAGTAGAAATGGTAGGCGGGGTCCTATATGCCTTGTGGACCTAGACTGTTACCGTTATCAATGCCACTTGGAAATTTCTTATTAATGCTAAATCGACACTATGGTCTGAGGAGGGTTGTAATGCTACACACTATGTTAGTCAGGGACTTGTCTTTTAGTTACTTTCTAGGCTAACAAATAAGATATTATTGCATATGAAATTGTGGGTTCTTTTTTTATCTCTACCATTGGTAATTATGGATCTATGGCTATGATTCAATGTAACTTTAGTCAACTGGATACGTATATGGATTTGGATTGACTCTTATATCTTCTCCTTACACCTTATCAAACTATTCCTTTAGATGACCAGTTACTGGACAACTAGCAGATTCACCCACCGTGTTTGAGCCAGTTAAGAGCATGGAGGCGAGCCAATAAAAAGCGCGCTCTTTAGCCCACTTACTTGCAGTATATTTGCTTATATATGGCATATTATCCAACTATAACGGATTCTCCGTGGGGGTTGTATTGTTTCATTGACACTGGTTATTTAATATATTTTTCGACAGCTACAAGAAGGCAACTAAGTGTGAGAGATTCGACAAACAAGTTTATTGACCAACATGTACATCGCTATTACAAAACATCTTAGAAAATCCAATATTTACGAATGGTCGATGCCATAGTGGATATTAAATTTTTCAATATCAATTGTCTTTGTGATTCGTATAATGCTTATTTTCCTTTGAATTTTATAGCGTTGTTGAGTAAACTAAATTAGAAAATGTTGTGTGTGGAGGAGTTGATGTTAGGAGGAAGAGAGTGCAAATCCGCACTTTGCACATCCAATGGAAAAGCCAACATTTTCAAATCCATCGTGAAGGTAAGTGGGGTCCATTTATTCGTATAATGCATAGTTTCCATTGAATTTATTACATCGTTGAGTAAACTAAATTAGAAAATTTTGTGTGCGGGGGAGATGATGTGTGGAGGGAGAAGAATGGGAGTTGCAGCTTGATCGATAGAGATTTCGGGCAAGAAGAAAGAATGGGTGTATGCTATTATTTACGTATCTCTTGCTCATTGGATTTAATTGATATTGTAGCAAGGAAAGGACGAGTTAACAACCTGGAGGAGCTCTTCTACAAAATCGACTTCCACTTATGGCTGTAATCTCCTTCCATTTATATTAATGAAAATAATTCTCTATTTTCCTACATGTGATGTCGTTATTTCACTTACTTCAATACTATGTCGATTTATTGAATATAGTATTTAGATGATACTTCATACTCTCGTGGTTTCTTAGTTGTTTTATCTGACTGTGCAGGTTCTAATTTTGGCAATCGAAGTTAGAATTAGAGCTTTCAAGCTAAATAAGGATCAAAGTGAGTGACAATTTCCAAGTAGGCCTCACTCTGTCATCCATTTACTTTAAGGAAAAGCATTGAGTTCCTTGTCTCTCTATTGTTCTAGTTTGACCACAAAACCTAGGGGAGATACGTTTATCTGCAATTGTAAATCCTGTATAAAAAATTGGCAACTCCGCTAGCGAACGAAGTCTTCCCTTGGTGTTTCTCCTTTTTCGTTGTGTTTTATTACCTCCTTGACAGACCTTTGTTTCATCATCCAACCAACAAGATACCTAGGAAGTGGCTTCATTCAACATTGTTTGCAATTTTTGTGCTGGAAACCTCTTTCCTAGGCCCAACGCTCCCCCAGTACCTCTGACAGCTCACCCTGGCCCACTCTATCCCAGCGTTTCAAAGCACTGGTGCCCTCTCTAGACTAGTGTTGGTCCTTATATTTGCACAAAGTTTTTCCTTGGTTTTTGAGCCTCTCTTTCATCATCCTATTTCCAGCTGATTTTCCTTGAGTCTTCAATGTCTGGTGGTCTTTATAGAACCTCCATTTAGTTTGAATTTGTATCTGTTTTCCTTAAATAAGAATTCGTTTCAATTTTTCTTTGTTCTTATCATTTGGTTTCTTAAAAACTTGTTTGTTTGATTGTTGACTGCTTGCATGTATTTTTATTTGAGCCCTCGTTCTGAAAAGTGTAATTGAATCAGTAATTGAGAATTTGCATCTTAGTTTTCCTCAATTTTAAAATTAAGTGTGGTGACAAGAAAAAATTTTCATTTGGAATTTAGGGTTTTTTATGTGCATTATATTAGGAACAATTGCATCTTACATCTTGTTTGTTGCATATTCTATGTTGCATCTTGGTTTTTTCTTCCCTTCCTTACCTAGATGTTGATGGAAAGAAAAAATATCCCTATTTTCTCATTCTATATTTTCATTTTAGGGTATTAATGTGACATTTGTGGTGAGCCCAAAAATTGTAACTTAATCAAAGACAAACAGTAAAATTTGTCGAATCAACCTAAGGAGCATTTGTAACATTAACGCAAAAATTTAGAGCTCTAGGCTAGAGAGGTGTTCTAGCATCGTTAAACATAGGAGTTGTCATTGTTTTCCAGTGTTGCATCCTAGGGGTGAAATCACATTCCACGTACGTTAGTGTATAGGATCTTTCTCCATGTACCTTTGAGTATATCGGATGGCGCTCCACACATGAAAAGTATATGGGAACGCTCTCATCGAATGATTACGCATTAGAACACACTACTACAGACTGCACTCCCACGTACTGTCGAGTATATTTTTTAAGTCACCAATTGGTTGCTATCCATCCATAGGTAACTGAGTTTTCCGCCTTGTATATTGCGATACACAAAACACAACATTCAGGGAGATTGGATGTTGTACGTTAATTCTTTTGTTCGCCAAGGTGTATATTGCAGTTCACACTTGCTTAGTTATCCTTTATGCCTAGATTACCCTATTTTTTAGCTATCTAATTTTGTGTTAATAAAATTTATTGTCCAATGTGGAAGAACAAAATCCCCCTCCCTGTCATTCACGTAGAATGAAAAATAATCCTCCTCTACGTCCAGAGGCTACTCCTATCCAGTGTCAAAAACATAAGAAAACACAAACTTTTTGTGTAATAATTTTCAGTGAAAATCACATAACATAAATTTATGTCGACGTGTTTCGAACCAACCAGTGTGGTTCATCATCAAAAACACAAACTACCAAATCAGGAACTTCAGGCACTACTTCTGGCCCTCCTCCTGATACTGAACTGCCAGAATCATCTATCCGTTTGAGTTTTGAACCCAAGATTACATCTATCCCTGTTGGTGACACTGACATAATTAAAACACAAGTCCCTGAAACTTTTTTACTAAGGTCATTGAACCTAACCTTCATGAGTCAGACACTTTGCTTCCTGAGTTCATTGAACCTGAGGAGCCTCATCCATCCTCACCTAATTCAGAAAGAACTTCCTCTTCTCTTCCTTTGTCTCTGACAGAAGCAATATATCTCGGCCCCGATGGTGAACCTCTTATGTACGTACTTTTGAGTATTGAATATATCCCTCAAGAAGAGACTCGTCCTTATACTCTTTTTCATTGGGAAGGAATTCATTTTTATCAACCCGAGCCTTTTCTATCTCATCAATCTCCAACACAACCTCATTTACATGATTCTTTGGGCTTAGTTGAGGATTTGGCAACAATATTCATTGGTGTTGTCAACCATGACTGGAACTGACTCGAACTCCCAACATGTGTCCACCACTATGGTTGAGACATCAATTGTCACTTCTTCATCTATGTTTACGACATCACCAGAAACTCATTTCTATGGTGGTCTGTTTGTCCCACCTGGTTATCAGTCATTAACTAGTACATTTTCTGGTGTGGCTTCCAGTGCCTGGAAATCTCCCATGTCTTCTAATTTAGGAATAATGTCTGGTACTTCTCTTGTGAATGCCACACAGTCTGCTCCTCTTCATCCGGATACACCTACAATAGAGCAGCAAGTAGGTCCTTATATCAGTGGACAAAGCTACCCTCAACAACCTAACTCTCATTATGTTGGGTAAGGTCCATCTAGATCGAAGTTGCCTCCATTATGCTCTCCTACTTATGCAGGGGGGAAACCTGTTGTTGGTATACCATAATATGGTAATCCACCTAATTATGTTCCACCTTATCCTGGAATGGCTGCCAGTGTTTGGCAACCTACTTCACCCGTTAAACCTGGTTCGTTTTGGGATCAATTGCTAAATCCTCAAGTTGCATCACAAATTCATATCTATACATCGACACCTCAAAAAACTAAAATACATGTGAGCCAAACTTTACAGCCTATTCTGACGATATATGGTTCTTCCCATGCGCCACTTAGTGAAATTGTAAAAGGTGCCTCATCTTCTATATCACTTGCGCAAAGTTCTCCTCAAGTTTCAGTAGGTCAAATTCTTCAAAATTTGGCACAGTCTCAACCGAACCCACCATACCAGGGGGGAATTCAAACCTCTATCGAGTAACATTATGGACCTCATCACACGCCTTTTCAAGGCCAACAAATCCAAACCCAACCATTCCAACAAATTTATCACCATCCTAGGGTTGGGCAACAAAATCACTTGTATGTTGGTTATCGTAATCCTGCATATCCTGGTAACCAAGTTCCTTATTATCACAACCCTCCTTATCCAGGAATGCAAGCACCCATTTCTTAGGCTATTCCTTCTTACCTAGGTCATCATCCTCTAGAATTTAATTGACAGTTTCCTTTTATGGTTACTCTTGAATTACTTGACTTAACTCGGCTTACTAATAACCCCATCCCTCATTCGCCATGGTGGTTGATTATTCCCACCAAGTTTTCATTTGATATCCCAAATTTCAACGGGAATCCTGGAGAAGACCCGTTGACACATGTCACGAAGTATCATCTATGGTGTTCATCCAACTCCCTCAATGATGATTCCATTCGACTTTCGTCTTTTCCAACGAATGCTTATAGGTACCGCAGCTGAATGGTATATTTCATTACCAAGAGCGTTTTTTTCATGATTTCAGTACTTTAGCCACCAACTTCCTCACACATTTCCATTTTCCCATCAGATATGAAACTAGAATGGAACTATTGAATAACTTCAAACAATCATATTCCACTCACATTTCAGATCACATTCATGAGTGGAGGCATCGTCACCGATTGGTCAAGACCTTTTTTCCCAATCAATTGTTGGCAGAATGGTTCGTCAAATCTTGGTTAACTCCTATAACAAAAGATGTGGCCAAAGGTGGATTTGTGACTGAAGAGCAAGTCATTGCTCATGCTCAATATTTAGTTCAAGTTTATACCCAATCAGGGACGCTCTACGATAAGATACCAAACTCTCTGTGACCTTCAAGCGTTGTTCCTTTTCTACCTAGTAAAGAATCTCATGTCATTGATGGCATTATTGGTTCTACAATTTCACAGTCGATGAGTAAACCATCTGGTATTTCTCTCGCTGCTTCTGTGCAAAGCCCTAAATCCCACCATCCTGCAACTTCTACTTCTTAGATAAATTCCATTTCTTCTGATAAAGGCAAATCTCAACAACAACCTTAAAGCAAGAAGAAAGGTAAAGGATAGAAAAGGAAAGATTCCTCACTATAGGATAAACAAATAAATTCTTCTTCCGATGAGAAACGAAAGCCTTGATTTGAAATGAGGATCACTTTACACGTGATTGTATTCACTGCACTAAAGTGAATCAGTTTCTTAAATCATCCACTTCTCCCACTGTGTTGATCGACCCATTTCTTAATCAGGAGACTCGTATGGTTGCTCGAGACCCCTCTTCCTCTAAAATTTTTTTGATGATTTCCTCCTCAAAGCTAAAATCTGATGTTTTGGTGGCCACTTACAAAAAAATACTATGGTAATGTGAATCCACCGAATGGTCAAGCTATTGATCAATCTTCCAATTCAACATCGACCTCATATGATTCTATTACGCATTCAGAATTAACTATAAAGCCTCTAAAGGGTGTTATCCATAAGTCTACTTTCAACCCCCATTCAAGAGTTTCCCAAAATTACAATGTGGTTGAAGAATTAGCTAATTCTCCATCATCTATGTCAACTCTTTAGGTGTTGAAAATATTCCTTGCCAAAAATAAGGCCTTATTATCAGCTATCGAATGTATGGACCCATTGGATTCCAACCTATTGGTTTTTTTTCATGCAAAATATACTCCTTGGCTTCTAGCTCACTTGGATTTTATGATTCAGGTCACTATCCATAGTAAAAACCATTCATCGTTCTATTATGGACGAGGGATCCTTGACCTACATCATGTCTATGTCTTGTTGAAAGGCGATTGGTTCACCTCAACTGAATCAATCAACCACAAAATTAAAATCCTTTGATGGAAGTACATATAAACCCTGTGGGATTTTTAAATCCCTCCAAGTGGAACTTGGGGACAAAATCATCTTCATAGAAATAGAAGTTATTGACGAACCTCTTGATTATAATATTCTATTGGGACGTACATGGGTTTATGTTATGGATTACGTTGTTTTGACTTACTTCTGCATGATCACATTTCCTCTTGAAGGTGGGATAATAGCCATAGATCAACTCAACTTATTTGCCTCTAATTCCAATGTTATTGGAAGTGTCCCACTTGTAGGGGAAGCACTACATTCCTATCAACATGTTGGAGTTGGATTACTAAAGGATTCATCACTCATGGGGACTTCTTCCCTCCCTTCTCCTCCCCCTTCCAACTCCCCACCTTCGCTTGCTTATATCAATATGATATCATCCTCTACGACTATGTCTAATCCATGGATTGTACTGGTTGAAACTGACATCCAAATTTTTGGTGACTATATGTCGCTTAGCCTCGTTGAGAAATATTAAGAAGTGATCTACTAGGCTTGTGCAACCCATAATTTTTCATCGATCAATTAGGTAGATCGATCCCTGGATTATGGCATGCCCTCTTATCCTTTCTCGCAAATATTCTCAACCAAAGAAAGGATCATGGAGATCATGATGTCAGAAGACGCGTCATGGGATGAGCATCATCATTGTTCCTCTCTTTCCAATTCCATAGAAGATAATCTAGGTGGGTTGTACCTACCTAATTTAATCGAAACCTCTATGAATTATGTATCCATTCATGAGATTGACTCTGAAAAAAAACCTCTCGAATATCGAAGAAACCATTCCTCTTGATATTTCGATTAAACCAGGAATAGTTGAAAATATACACATTGTAGCATCTTGTTATTCATCTGAAGTCAATACCTACTGATCCCTTTTTTGTGAGTTTAGAGATGTATTTTCTTGGACGTATGGAGAAATTCTAGGTAATGACCCAAACATAGTGGTGCACGAAATTAAAATTTATCATGATGCCAAACTCGTTCGACAACGCCTCCATCCAGTCCATCCTAAGAAGGATGTTGGGATAAAAGTTGATGTTGAAAGTCTTCTTAGGGCTAGTTTCATATACCTTATTCCTTTAACCCATTGGGTTTCAAACATAGTCCCTACCATGAAGAAATAAGGCACAATTCCAATATGTCATGATTATCGGGTTGTTAATCAATCTTATCCGAAAGAAAACTATATGACCTCATTTATCGACCAGATTGTTGATGATTGTGTTCGTTATGAGATCTATTCATTTATGGATGGATTCTCAGGTTACAATCAAATCAAAATTCTCCCAGTAGACCAGCCCAAGACAACATTTATTTGTCCATAGTGTACTTTTGCTTATAAAAGGCTCCCATTCGGCCTCAAGAATGAAGGGGCCACATTTCAATGTGCGGTGGATTATTATTTTCATGATGTTAAGCATATCGTGCAACCGTATTTTGAAGATCTCCCTGCTCATTCCAAGCATCAGATTGATCAGCCACTACATTTACGGGCCATTTTTCTTCGTCGTAGGCACTATAACATTCGAATTAACCCACAAAAATGTGTATTCTGTGTTGGTTCCTGTCGACTCCTTGGTTTTTTAATCTCCAAAAAAGGAATTCGTATCGATCCTCTCAAATTCCATGCAATTGTCGGTTTTCCTACACCCTCTTCTTTAATTCAATTACAAAGACTCCAAGGGAAAGCTAACATATTGAGGAGATTCATCCCTAATTACACTGAGCTTACCAAAGGATTTACTCACCTACTAAATAAATGGATTTTGTTCCATTGGGATGACACTGCACAGAAAGCATTTGATGCCTTGAAAGATTTACTGGTGCGGGCATCTTTCTTATATCCCATTGACTATCAGTATGACTATATCATGTATCTCTTTGCCTCCATCTCTATTATAGTTATGGTGTTGGTCCAAGAATATGGCATTAGGATTGAACATCCCATTTACTATCTGACTCGGAACCTTAACAATACCGAGATACGGTATACTCATGTCGAAAATTTTTCTTTAGTGTTTTTTCAAGCTGTCCAGATATTTCTCTATTACATCTTGCTTCAGAAAACTGTGGTTATTTCATATTGAAACCTGATTACATATATATTGTCACGCCAGTTTTGGAGGGGGAAGTACTCGAAATGGATATTTATTCTCCAAGAGTTTGAACTGGAATTCATCAAATCCAAGTTAAAGGAATACTTATTTTTCATCTAACTAATGTGCGATCTTCCCTCCCTTGTTGTGAAATCTACATCTGAAGTTTCCATCCCTGACGAGTCATTGTTCTTGATATCGTCATCTGACCCTTGGTATGGATATTTCTTAATTTATATCCAAACCCAAACTTTCTAACCTAATACCTCTCTCTCTAAGTAGCAGCGTATTCGATACCAATCCCAAAATTATCTGATTATTGGAAACACCCTTTACCGTCATGTTATCGATACAATTTTACGGAGGTGCCTCACCCTTGAGGAGGCAGATGTAATATCCCAAAATCGGGATTGCTCAGCAATCATGCACTAAAAACACATTTCCAGCAACATAGGCCATAAAATAACGAAATAAAATCTTGCATCCTGTAGATCAATCAATATACAACCTAAATCCAAGAATATAGATGAAACAAATCAAACTAGGTGGGTTAAACAGACCTCCCACACGTAGGATTGCTAAAAAGAGCTAAAACCCCAAACACTACAACACAGAAATTACTGCATAAAAGAGACTGCGCAGTCTGATTGAGGGTTTGTACACATAAGTAATAGAGAAAAATCGATGATATTATATTAAAAATGTGCTCAGAAAAATGAGATCTGGTTTTCTTTATACAAAAAAAAACTAGAGAACCCAGGAAGGGTTTCTAGGAGTTCACCCTGAATACAAATAGTGATTTTCAGCAGTATGAATGAATAATCACTGCAAAATAAAGCACAAGAGTAAATAAGGCTATAAGAATAGAAATATACTGCATATATGATCCAAGGTCTCCCTCCATGAAAGAATCCACCATCCAATCACAAGAAGACTCCCCGAAAGAGCCAAAGAAGACACTGCTACACTGCCCTCCAGAAATAACGCAATTCCTGAGTGGAATAACGTTGTAGGTGATGAAAGTGTATTGGCCTGCTACCAAATATCTAATATTAGCCCAATAACTCTCCAAAATTATCTCCAACACGAAGGAATCCTCCCTCTGCTGCAAAATCAACTCAGACAATGGGTTTCTCAACCCTCCCCTGCAACATCCTGCAACTCAGCTCAACCTCCTACAGAAACTACGCTGAAACTGTAGAATGAAGCTTGGAACCAATGTCGGATATGAGGAATGATGGATCAGATCCCTCCCAACAGCTACTTAAAGGGAAGAGAAGGAATTCCTGAATAGGAATCCCCTAGTGTTAAGCAGCACCGGCAATCTCAGCTAAACAGCTAAGAGAGCAAAAGTCTAAATAGACATGAAAATGTAATACATAAGCTAACCTCCAAATGGCTTCCATCCTCTTCCTTATAAAATAATTGAGCCTTCTCACCTTGGGTCCCACTCAATAGGGTATCCTCCTTCACACAAACAATCTCCCTCCAAAACTGCGTTGTGCCTTCATTAGAGCCACTCCTCTAAACTATGTTGTTTGATTTGGTCAAGGTTGACCACTTCAACTTGCTTCAGCCCTTTTCACACCTAATGGGCTTCAATCCAGCTCACATATAACTATCTATGCTAAACCACATTCACATTGAGCTCTTTTATTTGCTGATCCACTCCTCCCACATTTATGTTGTTGACTTGGTCAAACTTGGCCTTGTCCACATGAAAAATGTCTTTGTTCACACATGAGAGTGTAAAATATAGTTTTCATTATGATTCCCTTACACAACATGAGAGATTTTATCCTTATTTATGGTATGCATGGGTCTCCTTACCCTTTTATTCATCTCCTACGTGATATGAGCAAAATTTAATATTTCAATTTGTTGCATGCAAATTTGGAATATTACAGTCCTCCCCTCCCAAATGTTGCTTGTCCTAAAGAAACTGTAAGGATAGAACTGAATATTTGTCTCCCAAGGCATGAAGACTGAAATGAAATTGGAAAACACCTATCCCAAGTGGATTCTCCATTCCTCAAGCAATCATCCATACAAGGTGAGTCACCCTCCACCATGGCAACTCTAGGAAGTCTTCCTCCACCTTGAGCTCCTGTAAAGTGTGTGGGCTAAAAATATGAATATGGTAGGCAGAGTAGCCTATCCCACGCTTTCCTCCTCTCCACTTAGGATAAGTGTAGATAATTTGCTGATCTTGGGCTGCCATAGAGTTTCCCTCAATTGGAAAGATGAAGATTAGATCTCCAAAGACCTCTCCTCCAACGTTGTGCATCATGCTGGCCCAAACCATCTCATACATGATGGATAAGAAATCACCACCATATGGCACCCCATCCATCTCATGGCCCTCCTCATAAAGACATAAATATTTTTTTGTAATGGCCATACCTCTTCCCATGCTCCCCTTAGAGCATGTAATGCAGAAAGTGTGGGGATCCTTCTCCCCAAATAACACATCTATCCAATGTGTTTCTCCCCAAATCATGCTCCCCATAAAAGCAAGAACAATATCAAAAAACAGGTTCATGATCAACATCATAGTGAAAGGAATACTGAAGGTTCCATGTAGTGCTGGAAAGTACCAACATTTCCCCCAGTGGTCACAGCGTAGTCTTCCCCACTGCAGCTTCAAAAAATAGCATGGCAAGTTGTTTCTTGACAAATGGCTAGTTGAATAAGTCATCACATCTACTAGGAAACAGTAAATGACTGAATGTATCAATTGAGCATACAAGGAGTAACCAAAAACTTTCCCAAGGTCATGTAATAGAGGGTTGTCTCCATCATAATAGCTGGCCAAAATTGGTCCATGGAGCCCAAAGAAAAACTTTCCCCTTTGTAGAGCAATCCACTACAAAGAAATGGTAATATCATGCAAATATTGTGTTGAACAATCAATAAATGCAAAAACAGAAACCTTACCATGTGATGAGAGTAATATGGTGATAGGATTCATAATTGAGTCCTCCATAGTAGTATGACATACTCTTATGAAGAGAAATGAACCAAGTTTTTCCTGCAAATCCACTCCCTCATGCTTGGAAACCCAAGACAAGAAGAGCATACCACAGTAACAGATGAATCCATCCACTACGCTATCAGTCTCACCTCCTCCATGTCCACCAAGTGCATTAAATGTAAAGTGATCCTAGGAACACTCTATCAACAAGTCCCTGCTCCAAAGTGACAGCTCTGTTGGCCCAAGAAAATAGGCTCCTGCCAACTCATGAATCCATTCTTTGACATGTCCAATGTCAAAGACTCCTCCCATAATGTTTCCATCTCCTCCTGCTGCAACATCATGCAAAATGGGAGAGAAAATATTCCCTTTCTCTCTCTCAATCCTCCAAAGCAACAAAATTATTTGTTTCCTTCTCATACCTCCATCATACTGTTATAGCCTAAATCTACCTCAGGCTGAAGGAAGGTAGAGTTCAGGGTAACATCAAACCACGCTCAGTCTGGTAGCTAGCCCTACCAGAACAGGAGAGGTCTCTCAACAGGTCAATCTAAGGAAAAATTAATCAATAGGGCTTGAGATGACTTAAATAAAAGCTAATTTTAGGCTAGGTATATAAATCAAGGAGTTTGAAATGATTTTTTGGGTTTTTGTTGGAAACAAAGGGAAAGGCAGTTTTGGGTCCGGGGATTAGGCCTAGTTTTTGCAGAATTCTTATTGGGGCAGGGAAGGCAATGATTTTGATGCTTTGAATTGAAAGGATGGATATTTTAGACTGTGAGGAGCTGAAGAGGGCGTGATATCTCAAGGATACTCTCCAAACAAATGAAAACATGTAAAATCAAACAAAACTAAAGGCAAAGAAAAGCAAGCTATTGAATTCCACCTTTAACACTGATTTGTTTAATCTAAGAAGAACAGAGAAGGGAAATGATACAAATAAACATTCAGTGAAACTTAAAAATACATAGAGAATAACACCATCAAAACACAGAGCCACAAGGATCCCAAAAAGTGTTGCAAACCCTGGTTTTTCCTTTGCCAAAAATGCAGAAGTGTATGTACAATGAAGTGCCAAACAATTCCCAAGTATCCAACCCTGAAAATGTCTCAGAAAATACATAATATAGACTAGCCTAACCCATTCCCATGCCTCTAGGGGTCGAGCTCATCCTTCTAGGAGTTGTTTCAACCAATTCTAAACTAGGAACTGAAATCTAGGCAATCAAACAACTTGCCTCTATATGGTAAGAAACTGATTCATTCATTTAATTTTCACTTTTTAGTGAATGAATCCTCTAGAAAAAGTAAAAATGTGCCAAATTTACATCATTTTCATGAAATTACATCAAGGTATATCAATAGTTACATGAAAAAGTGAAACTAGTCAAAACTGGGTGAAATTCTGAGCTGAAGAGTGAAAAATAGGCCAAAATCCTCTATGCGCCGCGCCCAAAATCTCTATGCATAGCACAACTTGGGAGCTGATTTTGAGGCACTTCCCAAAGTCCAAATTGTGCTCATGATAGCTCGTTGGGAAGCCCTGTCTGTCTACTTTCCAACCCAAGTAGAATTTCTAGATTTGGATGCCATTTTCCCCTCCAAAAATTCAATCCCCCAAGACTAGTTCCTATGTGTGTAAAAAGTGGTAGAAAGGCCATTTTCAAGGTGTTTTTGACCCTTTAAGCCACCCAGAACTTGATGAAATATTTAGGCCATTCTTGAGCATGCATAAATTTTCATAAAAAATCCAAAAATGCAAAGTTTTCTTCCTGCATAGCTGCCAATCATAAGCGCGCGCAAGGTGGCGCTACGCGTAGGGCAGGAAAACCTGTTTTGTGACCAAAAATTCAAAATTGACAAAATTTTCTCCAAATTCCTTGAAATTTGAACTGAAATTCCCTCATCAAGTATCATGCTCAGCCAAATAAGCTTCGGCTAAAATTTGGAGTCGATCATGCCTTTTGCGCCTCCTCAGTGCCCTTCTCAGCCTCGCTTTCATGATCTTGATTTTCGCTTTGCAGACATGTGTGTGTGCCCAATAGTGGTTCTTCATGTGTCGAAGCATGTTATTCTCTTTTTTCACCTTCTCCAACATCTTCTCAAGATGCATGTTGATTCTCTCCAGCCACGTCTCTCTATCGGCCTCAATCTCCCGCTCAATAGGTGTCATCTCGGATGGGCTTCTTCGGGCAGCTTGCTGGTTCTCGCGGATGTTTTGTAACTCCATGAGTGTCTACTAATCCTCCAGCTGCTTATTCTGCTGCTCCAAATAGTTAATGACCCATTGAGCTCTCTGCAACTTGTCGGTCAATGTGCTGATCTCAGTTTTCTGCTCCTGAATGATCTCTTTCAGTTTTGAGTTTGGAGAGTTCACGTCCACATCAATCAATGTAAAATCAGTATCCTGACCTCCTGAAGGGCCTTCCTCCTACATAGGCCTCTTTCCTCTGTCCTATACCTGTGCTGATCACGATGGAAACGAGACCCCTTCCACCCCAAGTGGAGATAGTACTCGCGATGCTGATGAAGGTAACGAGACCCCTTCCACCCCGGGTGGAGATAGTACTCGTCATGCTGCTGCAAATAAGGCTCTGGTGCCTCTCTGATAGGTAACACATATTGGAACACTGATAGGCTCTATCTCAGGACCCTCAAACTGATGTGAAGGCTCACCTGCACCATGAAAAATCTCCAGAGGAGGGTGATGGGCTGTGAAAAATTCATGGGCAATGAAATCCTCCCATACAATGCCCTGCAATCCAAGCTGATGTACAACAATGATCTTGATGAGTGCATAATGATAAATGTTGTTATGCTGCTGCTCGGGAGTCTTCTTCTGCACAAGAGTAGTCATCCGCTCTATGTTTCGACACATGAAATATGGAATGCTCATCATCCTCACTCTCGTGAAATGCATCAATAGATGGATATGGTAAGCATAAAGGCGCGAGAACCGACCCTCACAGCTGAAGTATCTGATGATGAGTTTCATCAATGGCGCATAGGACTCCTTCAAGAATCTGAAAGGGAACACCCTGCTGAGCTGCCTCACATAGCTAGGCCTGATATATGGTTCATAAAATGTTCTATCCACCTGTTGTTTCTTATTCCACTGTTCACCCACATTAGGTATCCCGGTAGCCTGTGAAATGGTTTCTGGTGTCAAAGTGAAATTTACACCCGCAAGATTCACATGACTATCATGCAAATGTAGTACAAACAAGCGAGCCAACTCCTGATGGTAACCAACTCTAGCAATCATCTCACAGTATTGATAGCATGACTATTGTTGAAAAGAAGATATTGCAAGTGGGCAGGCTTGTAATTCAGTCAAGGACGTAGGCTCTTCTCTGACGTGCTTGCCACATTTACGAGGCCTTCTTGGTATATTAAGCTCAGTGGTAGAGTCACTATCTTGTTCATATGATGAATCTGTGTCTTTCATGGTGCTGCAATGTATATGTCAAGTGTATGCGGATCTGTATGAGGTGAAAATAAGAATTTGATGTATTTGCCTCCAATTGCCAAATGTGTGCCAAAAGGAAATGAGGGACTGTGAGGAATATGGAATAGTGGGAAAAGTGGAGTTTCAAGTGAAATTAGAATGCAATAACAGTCACTTGACTGTGTTTTAGGGATGTGGGGTTTGGGTATTTTTTTCAAATGATATGGGAGGTGGGAAAAATGATAGGGAATGATATCTTTTATGGGAGGGAAATAGGGCTTAAATGGTATGAGTGGTTTGGAGAATAGGGACTGTGATAATAGTGTGACAGTGAGGAGGAAGGGAACCACAAAAGGGGAATGGAGTTCCAACAAATTGGCACCAACAACCAAACTTTAAATTTCAAATATAAACCCTATGGAGTAGTTTTTAATAAGAGGATAGGGTTTATGATTTGATATTACCAATTCTCCAACCAAACTTTGAAACCGCACCAAACACCAGAAAGAGTGAGTGTATAAACTTACTTGAGCAAATGGGAGCGAAAAGTTTGTAGTTTCGTTGGAGGCAATGATAAAAATTGGATGTCGGCCCTGTGCATTGCGCGCAAACCCAGTGCGCCACGCTCATTGAAAAATGCACAGTGGTAGGAAGCCCTGTGCGCCACGACCTCTGAGTGCGCCGCGCCTTCTCCCAATGCGCCGTGCAGGTATTTCACACACAGTCCTGACTCCAAACTTACAGTTTCGTCCTCAAAAACTCTGTTCTGCTCTTCCACGACTTTTCCCTTGGGTTTTTGAAAACTCTTGAAGTGCAAATGATTTTTGGATTGTGGAAAATATCTTGTATAGTCATGGATTTAATTTTTGTTTTGCAATGGCCCACTTTTGTAATGTTTTGACTTCGGCACTTTTCACTTTTAATACAAACTCTGTTTTTGTTCCTATTTTGATTTTTTGACTTGAATGATGAATCTTTTATCGATTTTTTGCAGGGATGACTGGCATGTTTTGGCAAAGGCGACCAGGGCTGCACCTTGAAGAATCTGACAACTAAATTTTTTTGAAAATATACATAGCATTTATTACAAAGAACAAAATGACGATTTTCTTCAAAACAGAGTTTTTAAGAAAAGTCATGATCAATCATTATAACAATGAAATTTTGCAATGAAAAATTATTTTGAGCCTCCCTCTGGCCTGCTGGCATTATTGGACACTTTATAGAGGAAACCCTAGACCTAATGACTGAAATGACTATTTGCTAACCAAGAGGCTGAAACAGGACTATGAATGACTTTAAAATTGATTTGATGAATAGACCTGAGCCAGCAGGATAAGGCATGAGGGGTATGAGTGACAAGGTCCTTCCGTCAGATGATGGCATGCCCCTAACGGAATGCAACTGAATGGACTGAATGAGACACCTAAAATGAAATGCAACAAAGAGTCTTTTATCTCTAACGGAGGTATGACCAGACCGACTCTAACATTGGCTCCAATGGGGATGGTAGCTCCTTGGAAGTGCCAAGAACTACAGATCTTTGGAAACCAGACAGTTGTCTTCGTCCATTGGGCTATGGAGTCCATAATTTGAAAAAACAACACAAGACTGTTGATTGATTTATTGACTGAAAATCTGACTTAAACCGACTCAAACTTTGACACTGAAATAACTAAACCAAAACCGACTTGAAAAATTCAAACCAAAACTGAGATCCTTCTTCAAAATTATAGCCTTCACTTCGGGCCCCAAACTGAAGAAAAGATCACAGTGCACACTTGTGATGAAACTGAAATAAATGGTATGTACAATGACAATGTAATCAGTAGAAAACATCTTAGAAATGGTACCGCTTGAGCAGCCGACCATTGACCGGCCCTCCTGAACAATCTTCCCCGTTCATCTCCTTCAGAAGAAAAGCGTTCTGACCTCGATATGCAGCAATTTTAAAGGGTCCTTTCTAGAGATTTTCAAACTTACCGTGCTTACCTTTATCCTCATTCCTAGCATCCTATTTCAGCACCACTTCCTCCAGTTGGAATTTGTCTGCCTTTGCTTTCCTGTCATAGATCTTCTTAATTCTCTCCTACAGCTTGATTGTGTTTTGAAAAACTTCTTCCCTCGTCTGCTTCAAATGGATCATTTGATTGATTCATCTCTGCATATGATCTTCTTCACTGCCAACTTCCTGTAGAAGTTTTACCACCGGGACCACGAGAGAGGTAGGAAACACTGTATCAACTCCATAAACTAACTCAAAGGGGGACATACCAATGGATTTCTTTTGACTCACCCGATCAGCCCATAGCGCATAGACCAGCTTCTTATGCCAACTCTTCTTGTTTATTTCCAACAACTTTTTAATGATGTTGACTAATGATTTGTTGGAAGATTCTGCCAATCCATTTCCTTGTGAATGATAGGTGGTTGAATGCCCCAAAATGATTTTATACTTGTCACAAAACTCAATCATCTTGCTCGATTTGAAAGCTACTGCATTATTAGTGATCAATTTATTCGGGCAACCAAAGCGAGACAAAATGTTATTCTCAAGAAAAGAAATGATTACCGAATCCGTAGCTTGCCTGGTGGGAACTGCTTCAATCCATTTCGTGAAATAATCTGTCACTATTAGGATCCATCTATGTTGAGCTGAAGAAGGAGGATGGATATTCCCAATGAAATCCAAACCCCACTGCTGAAAAGGGGCGCTTACCTCAATGGGCTTAAGAGGAAAAGGCTGTAATTTCTGCCTTCCTTTGAAAATCTGACACTCATGGCAGCTTTTGACAATCTTATACACATCAGCAAACAATGTCGGCCAATAGTATCTCGCTCTCAAAATCTTATTGGCTGTTTTTTTCCAAAACAGGTGACCGCCACAATCTCCTTTATGGAAATCCTCCATTACCTGCTTCGCTTCTTCTTCCACCAAGCAATTCAAAAAAACACCACCAGGATCTTTCCAATAAAGTGCAGAATTCAAAATACAAAATTTTGCAGCCTTCAATTTCAGAGTTCTACCTTTGTTTCTAGTCATGCCGGGCGGTGGTGACAAATTTTTAAGAACATACACAATATCTGAATACCACAGAGAAGCAACAAAGATTTCCGATACCTGAAGTGGCGAATTCTCCTCATCCTCATCAGACATAGCAGCAATCAGATTTATGTCTAGTGCATGCAAATTCGATTCAGCCATAAGCTTGGCCAACCCCTGTCCTTTGATAAGCTTCGTGGGCTTTATCTCCACATCATACTCCAGCAAAGCTGCAATCCACTTGCCTCGTCTTCCTTCCGGATCAGTTTGTACTAAAACATCTTTCACGGCAGCGTTAGGAACATAAGCCAAAATATGAGAATGCAGAATGTATACCTGGAAATCCTTTAATGCTTTTACCAGTGCCAGAGATTGCTTCTCAATGATGTTATATTTCAAGGCTGCATCTCTTATAGTTCGACTGAAAAAATCTATTGGCTTCTCATGCTCATCTCTTTTCTACATTAACACAGCTACCATGGTATGCTCCGAAGCAAATGAAAACAAAATAAAATCTTGGGTGTAATCCGGGCTGATTAAAACTGGAGCTGAAGATAGTGCCAAGTTCACTAAATTAAAGGACTTTACAGCCTCTTCAGTCCACTTCACTTGGCTGTCTTTTTTAAGCATGTTTGTAATCTCTCTTAGATGTTTAGCAAGATTAGGCACAAAGCGGCGTAAAAATTTCATCTTACCATTAAAAGACTGAATCTCCTTCTTGTTCCTGGGAGGGTCAATTTGCTGAATTGCTTCTACACGTGCTGGATCAATATGGATGCCATCTTTTGAAATAATGTGACCAAGGAGTTTTCCCTCATCCATGGCAAACAAGCTCTTCTTCGGATTAAGTCACACACCATATTTTATGCACTTTTGAAAGACAATTTTCAAGTGATACATATGCTCTTCATTAGAATTGGAAAAGACCGTCAAATCATCAATGTATATAACAAGAAAAACATCCTTCTCATTCACAAAATCCATTTCCATCGCCCGCTGAAATGTCGCACCAACATTCTTTAAACCGAAAGGAATCTTGGCATAGTGGAAAGTTCCCCACGGAGTGGTGAACGTTGTTTTGTCTCTGTCGTCCTCATGGACTAGAATTTGGTTATACCCAGAATAACCATTGAGTAGTGACATACGAGATGCTCCAACTACTCACTAAAGTACATGATCCATTTTGGGCAATGGATAATTTTCCTTCAATGACACCTTGTTCAGATTTCAGAAATCAATGCACAACCGAATCTCACCTGTCTTTTTTCGCACTGGCACCAAATTGGAAATCCAATCAGAAAATCTGATGGGAACAATGATTCCTGCTTTGTACAACCTGTTTACCTCCTTCTCAATTGATGGCAGCAACTTCGGGTTGATTCTTCTTAGCTTCTATCTGAAAGGCTTCTGATTAGGCTTGATTGGAATAGTGTGCTGAATTATATTGGTATCATACGTCTTTAAATCTGAATAGTCCCAAGAAAAAGCATTAGCAAAAGAAGACAACAAACTCACATATTTAGCCTTTACCTCTGGTGGCAATGCTTTTGACAATTTCACCATCTTTGGATTCTCAACTGATCCAATGTTTACATCTTCAACTCCCTTTTCAGTTGGCCGCAAGGTTGGTTTTTTAGCTACATCATCCTGATCGAAGAGATCTTATAAAGGTATCAAACCTTTAGGAATAACATTATCTTTCAGCTGCAACACTTCCATTTGATTGACTTGCACATCAGCTTCAGCATCATCATATTCGACATCAATTGAGGTATCTTTGAACTTACCTTTGTTTTTCAAAATTCATTAATCTCATCATCATCTTGGAAAACTTGCCAACATCTTTGATTATCCGGGACGATAGGATGGTGCTTCACATGTATTTCGAACTTATTACTTGAATTCGTTGGGATCTTCAAATTACTTGTTGCCTTAGCAAGTGCATCTGCAATTCCATTTTGAATGCGAGGAATAAAAGTCAAGGTATAATCTAAAAATAGCTTCAAAATATCAAGAACAACATTTCGGTAAGCCCGCATTTGGGGATGCTTCATTTGGTATTCACCCTTCACTTGCTTAATCACCAATTCGGAGTCACCATAGACTGCAATTCTCTTAGCATTCAGCTTTCTAAGAATTTTTAGGCCAACAATCAGAGCTTCGTACTCAGCCTCATTATTCAAACAATCGAATGATAACTTGCAAGAACAGACTCGTACATTACTAGGCACCTTTTTTGGAGCGGAAAAAGGAAGGCAGAGTTCAGGGTAACATCAGACCATGCTCAGTCTGGTAGCTAGCCCTACCAGATTAGGAGAGGGCTCTCTCCGGGTCAATCTCAGGAAAAATGTATGAATAGGGCTTGAGATGACTTAAATAAAAGCTAATTTTATGCTAGGTATATAAATCAAGAAGTTTGAAATGAATTTTTGGGTTTTTGTCAGAAACAAAGGGAAAGGCAGTTTTGGGTCCAGGGATTAGGCCTAGTTTTTGCAGAATTCTTATTGGGGCAGGGAAGGCAATGATTTTGATGCTTTGAATTGAAAGAATGGATGGTTTAGACCGCTGAGGAGATGAAGAGGGCATGAGATCTCAAGGATCCTCTCCAAACAGATGAAAACATGTAAAATCAAACAAAACTAAAGGCAGAGCAAATCAAGCTATTGAATTCCACCTTTAACACTGATTTGTTTAATCTAAGAAGAACAAAGAAGGAAATGATACACATAAACATTCAGTGAAACTTACAAATACATAGATAATAACACCATCAAAACACAGAGCCACAAGGATCCCAAAAAGTGCTGGAAACCCTGGTCTTTCCTTTCCCAAAAATGCAGAAGTGTATGTACAATGAAGTGCCAAACAATTCCCAAGTATCCAACCTGAAAATGTCTCAGAAAATACATAATATAGACCAGCCTAACCCATTCCCATGCCTCTAGGGGTCGAGCTCATCCTTCTAGGAGCTTTTTCAACCAATTCTAAACTAGGAACTGAAATCTAGTCAATCAAACAACTTGCCTCTATATGTTAGGAAACTGATTCATTCATTTAATTTTCACTTTTTAGTGAATGAATCCTCTATAACAAGTAAAAATGTGCCAAATTTACATCATGGTCATGAAATTACATCAATTTAGGTCAATAGTTACATGAAAAAGTGAAACTAGTCAAAACTGGGCGAAATTCTGAGCTGAAGAGTGAAAAATAGGCCAAAATCCTCTATGCGTCGCGCCCAAAATCTCTATGCGTAGCACAACTTTGGAGCTGATTTTGAGGCACTTCCCAAAGTCAAAATTGCACTCCTGATAGCTCGTTGGAAAGCCCTGTATGTCTACTTTCTAACCCAAGTAGAATTTCTGGATTTGGATGTCATTTGCTCCTCCAAAAATTCAATCTCCCAAGATTGGTTCTTGTGTGTGTAAAAAGTGGCAGAAAGGCCATTTTCAAGGTGTTTTTGACCCTTTAAGCCACCCAGAACTTGATGAAATCTTTAAGCCATTCCTGAGCATGCATAAATTTTCATAAAAAATCCAAAAATGCAAATTTTTCTTCCTGCAGAGCTGCCAATCATAAGCGCGTGCAAGGTGGCGCTACGCGTAGGGCAGGAAAACCTGTTTTGTGACCAAAAATTCAAAATTGAAAAAATTTTCTCCAAATTCCTTGAAATTTGGACTGAAAGTCCCTCATCAAGTATCATGCTCAGCCAAAGAAGCTTCGGCCAAAATTTGGAGTCGATCATGCCTTTTTCGCCTCCTCAGTGCCCTTCTCAGCCTCGCTTTCAGGATCTTGATTTTCGCTTTGCAGACATGTGTGCTGCCCAACAGTGGTTCTTCATGTGTCAAAGCATGTTCTTCTCTTTGTTTTCCTTCTCCAACATCTTCTCAAGATGCATGTTGATTCTCTCCAGCCACGTCTCTCTATCGGCCTCAATCTCCCGCTCAATAGGTGTCATCTCGAATGGGCTTCTTCGGGCAGCTTGCCGGTTCTCGCGGATGTCTTGTAACTCCATGAGTGTCTGCTGATCCTCCAGCTGCTTATTCTGCTGCTCCAAATAGTTAATGACCCATTGAGCTCTCTGCAACTTGTCGGTCAATGTGTTGATCTCAGTTTTCTGCTCCTGAATGATCTCTTTCAGTTTTGAGTTTGGAGAATTCACGTCCACATCAATCAATGTAAAATAAATATCTTGACCTGCTGAAGGGCCTTCCTCCTGCATAGGCCTCTTTCCTCTGTCCTGTACCTGTGCTAATGACGATGGTAACGAGACCCCTTCCACCCCAAGTGGAGATAGTACTCGCGTTGTTGATGAAGGTATCGAGACCCCTTCCACCCCGGGGGGAGATAGTACTTGTCGTGCTGCTGCAAATAAGGCTTTGGTGCCTCTCTTATAGGTAACACATACTGGAACACTGATAGGCTCTGTCTTAGGACCCTCAAACTAATTTGAAGGCTCAACTGCACCATGAAAAATCTCCAGAGGAGGGTGATGGGTTGTGAAAAAGTCATGGGCAATGAAATCCTCCCATACAATGCCCTGCAATTCAAGCTGATGTACAACAATGATCTTGATGAGTGCATAATGATAAATGTTGTTATGCCACTGCTCGGGAGTCTTCTTCTGCACAAGAGTAGTCATCCGCTCTATGTTTCGACACATGAAATATGGAATGCTCATGATCCTCACTCTCGTGAAATGCATCTATAATCGGATATGGTAAGCATAAAGGCACGAGAACCGGCCCTCACAACTAAAGTATCTGATGATGAGTTTCATCAATGGTGCATAGGACTCCTTCAAGAATCTGAAAGGGAACACCCTGCTGAGCTGCCTCACATAGCCAGGCTTGATGTATGGTTCATAAAATGTTCTGTCCACCTGTTGTTTCTTATTCCACTGTTCACCCACATTAGGTATCCCGGTAGCCTGTGAAATGGTTTCTGGTGTCAAATTGAAATTTACACCCGCAAGATTCACATGACTATCATGCAAATGTAGTACGAACAAGCGAGCCAAATCCTGATGGTAACCAACTCTAGCAATCATCTCACAGTATTGATAGCATGACTGTTGCTGAAAACAAGATATTGCAAGTGGGCAGGCTTGTAATTTAGTCAAGGAGGTAGGCTCTTCTCTGATGTGCTTGCCACCTTTACGAGGTCTTCTTGGTACATTAAGCTCAGTGGTAGAGTCACTATCTTGTTCATATGATGAATCTGTGTCTGTCATAGTGCTGCAATGTATATGTCAAGTGTATGCGGATCTGTATGAGGTGAAAATAAGAATTTGATGTATTTGCCTCCAATTGCCAAATGTGTGCCAAAAGGAAATGAGGGACTGTGAGGAATATGGAATAGTGGGAAAAGTGAAGTTTCAAGTGAAATTAGAATGCAATAACAGTCACTTGACTATGTTTTAGGGATGTGGGGTTTGGGTATTTTTTGCAAATGATATGGGAGGTGGGAAAAATGATAGGGAATGATATCTTTTATGGGAGGGAAATGGGGCTTAAATGGTATGAGTGGTTTGGAGAATAGGGACTGTGATAATAGTGTGACAGTGAGGAGGAAGGGAACCACAAAAGGGGAATGGAGTTCCAACAAATTGGCACCAACAACCAAACTTTAAATTTAAAATATAAACCCTATGGAGTATTTTTTAATAAGAGGATAGGGTTTATGATTTGATATTACCAATTCTCCAACCAAACTTTGAAACCGCACCAAACACCAGCAAGAGCGAGTGTATAAACTTACTTGAGAAAATGGGAGCGAAAAGTTTGTAGTTTCGTTGGAGGCAATGATAAAAATTGGATGTCAGCCATGTGCGTCGCGTGCAAACCCAGTGCGCTGCGCTCGTTGAAAAATGCACAGTGGCAAGAGGCCCTGTGCGCCGCAACCTCTGAGTGCGCCGTGCCTTCTCCCAATGCACTGCGCAGGTATTTCACACACAGTCCCGGCTCCAAACTTACAATTTCATCCTCAAAAACTTTGTTCTGCTCTTCCATGACTTTTCCCTTGGGTTTTTGACAACTCTTGAAGTGCAAATGATTTTTGAATTGTGGAAAATATCTTGTATAGTCATGGATTTAATTTTTGTTTTGCAATGTCCCACTTTTGTAATGTTTTGACTTCGGCACTTTTCACTTTTAATACAAACTCTGTTTTTGTTCCTATTTTGATTTTTTGACTTGAATGATGAATATTTTGTCGATTTTTTGCAGGGATGACTGGCATGTTTTGGCAAAGGTGACCAGGGCTGCGCCTTGAAGAATCTGACAACTGAAAAATTTTGAAAATATACATAGCATTTATTACAAAGGACAAAATGACGATTTTCTTCAAAACAGATTTTTGAAGAAAAGTCATGATCAATCATTATAATGATGAAATTTTGCAATGAAAACTTATTTTGAGCCTCCCTCTGGCCTGTTGGCATTATTGGACACTTTGTAGAGGAAACCCTAGAACTAATGACTGAAATGACTATTTTCTGACCAAGAGGCCGAAACAGGACTATGAATGACTTTAAAATTGATTTGATGAATAGACCTGAGCCAGCAGGATAAGGCATGAGGGGTATGAGTGACAAGATCCTTCCGTCAAATGATGGCATGTCCCTAACGGAATGCAACTGAATGGACTGAATGAGACACCTAAAATGAAATGCAACAAAGAGTTTTTGATCTCTGATGGAGGTATGACCAGACCGACTCTAACACATACAACCCATGTGGTGAAAACATAATGACCATATCATAATAATGCATCCACCCTCCTTGCTGCCCCATGATGCAATTACCCTGCCAAGTCTCTCCCATCCACATACCCTTGGAGAAAGGATATGTCCCATGATGGCCAAACTCTTTCAAGAGCAGCCAAGCCTCCTGCTGCCTAGTGTCATATATTTGCAAGTAGCCTACCAGCTTCTTGTTCTCCATCCACTCCCATTCCTCTCGATGTGAGTTCCTCTCATCATGATCAACCTTGGTACCCTCCCAAAGAAGAATACCCTCCCCCCAAATTAGATTTTTCTTCTTACATTCCATGGGATGCTGAAATGCAACTCCTTGGAGATCTCCTAGGAAATATCTCACACCAATGATCATCTTGAACCTGAGATGATCCAAGTGGGTTGAAGGCAAATCCTTCCCATTGCTACCTCTTGATAGCGATGTAACTCTCCTCCATGGTGTTCTGGTTGTCTCATGTCTTAACTCAAGGATGAACATATGGTTCTACATAAATTTGTTTGGAGAAAAGTTCACGCCATCCTCCAAGAATTCACACCCCAACCTCTCATGTGGTGTGCGGCCCATCAGTGGCCCATTAGGATGATGTTTCATCCCTTCCTTGATCAAGTCAAGCTGGCACAGCGTAGTGCAATCATGTGGTCCCAAATGAGCAATGAGAAATGGTACACAATCCTCCAAATGATTTGTTGAAACAATAGGAGATGAAAATTTTGGCATACCTTGATGAAGTTTGGGAGTATCTTGTATGGTTGTAAGGGCTTCTCCCTCCAATAGGTTGGCTCTTCCAACTGAAGATGTTGAAGACTGCTCCCCCATAGTTGTGACAGTGCTGGTACAAATCTTCTCTACTGGTGGTGAGGGCTTCTTCTCCTCTGATTTTCCTTCACCAAATTTTCCCATCAACCTTTGAGTAAATTCAGAAAAAATGATCACTCTTGTATGGCTCGAATGGCTGAACCACCAAATCTGTGTTTCACCCTCTAGGTGCAGTGCTGCAATCTCCACAGCCTCTCGTTCTACCACCGGATGTAGTAAGAAGAAAGCATCAAGTCTCCTTGCCCAAACCCTTGCTTCAGATGACCCATCATAAGTAGACAATAGGAACCTACTGCCCTTGATCCTCCCTTGGCCACAAGGTCTTCTTCCTTCCTCCAAATGAATGAACTGAGGAAAAGCTAGAGTCTCCTTGAAGGCTATAGGCTGGGATTTGTACCCAACAAGGTATTCACTTAGAACCATGTGATCCAAGTGTCCTCCATCTTCCGGCCATTTTTCCTTCCTCTCAGAGGGAAAGGATATGTCCCAATGCTTTGGAGCTCTCTGAAACACTGGTCTCTCCTTCTGATCATAGGAAGTGTGTGGATCTTCCTGTTCTTGAAACTCTCTAAGAGTTCCACTGCTCCTTTTCTCTTCTTCTTGTTCACCCTCCTCGGAGAGGTCCTTACTGGATCTGAAAAGTGATGAGAGTAAAAACATCCTCTTCATCATTCTGGCCTTGTTCTTTCCTTTATATCACTTTGGCTTGAATTCCACAAGCTGAGCCAAAGATCTTGCTCTGATACCACTGTAATATCCCAAATTAAGGACTGCTCAGCAAGCATGCACTAAAAACACATTTCCAGCAACATAGGCCATAAAATAACAAAATAAACTCTTATATCCTATATATCAGTCAATATACAACCTAAATCCAAGAATAGAGCTGAAACAAATCAAACTAGGTGGGTTAAACAAACCTCCCACACCTAGGATTGCTAAAAAGAGCTAAAACCCCAAACATTGCAACACAGAAATTACTGCATAAAAGATACTGCGCAGTCTAATTGAGGGTTTTGTACACATAAGTAATAGAGACAAATGGATCTGATATTATATTAACAATGTGCTCAGAAAAATGAGATCTAGTCTCCTTTATACAAAAAAAAACTAGAGAACCCGGGAAGGGTTTCTAGGAGTTCACCCTGAATACAAATGGTGATTTTCAGCAGTATGACTGAATAATCACTGAAAACTGAAGGATAGGAGTAAATAAGGTTTTAAGAATAGAAATATACTGTATATCTGATCCAAGGTCTCCCTCCATGAAAGAATCCACCATCCAATCACAGGAAGACTCCCTGAAAGAGCCACAGAAGACACTGCTACACTGCCCTACAGAAATAACAAAATTCCTAAGTGGAATAATGCTGTAGGTGATTTAAGTGTATTGGCCTGCTGCCAAATATCTGATATTAGCCCAAGAACTCTCCAAACTGATCTCCTACACAAAGGAAACCTCCCTCCTCTGCAAAATCAACTCAGACAATGGGTTTCTCAACCCTCCCCTGCAACACCCTGCAACTCAGCTCAACCTCCTACAGAAACTGTGCTGACACTATAGACTGAAGCTTGGCACCATTTTCGGATATGAGGAATGATGGATCAGATCCCTCCCAAGAGCTACTCAAAGGGAATAGAAGTAATTCCTGAAGAGGAATCCCCTAGTGCTAAGCAGCACTGACAATCTCAACTAAACAGCTAAGAGAGAAAAAGTCTAAACATACATGAAAATGTAATACATAAGCTAACCTCCAAATGGTTGCCATCCTCTTCCTTATAAACTAAGTGAGACTTCTCACCTTGGGTCCCACTCAATGGGGTTTCCTCCTTCACATAAACAATATTTTTCCAAAACTGCGTTGTGCCTTCATTAGAGCCACTCCTCTAAACTACGTTGTTTGATTTGGTCAAGGTTGACCACTTCAACTTGCTTCAACCCTTTTCACACCTAAGGGGCTTCAATCCAGCTCACATATAACTATCTATGCTGAACCACATTCACATTGAGCTCTTTTATTTGTTGATCCACTCCTCCCACATTTATGTTGTTGAATTGGTCAAACTTGGCCTTGTCCACATGCAAAATGTCTCTGTTCACACATGAGAGTGTAAAATCCAGCTTTCATTATGATTCCCTTACACAAATGAGATATTTTATCCTTATTTCTGATATGCATGGGTCTCCTTGCCCTTTTATTCATCTCCTAAGTGATATGAGAAAAATTTAATATTCCAGTTTGCTGCATGCAAATTTGGAATATTATCGCCGAGAAAGTTCTTAATTATCTCCATTCTGGAGCATGTGGCAAAAATTTATTTGGTTACACTACCACGCAAAATATCTTACGCGTCGGTTACTTTTAGCCCACCATTTTCTGTGACTGTATCCTTGTAGTCCAGAAGTGTCATGCTTGCCAAATATACGATTGCAAATTCCATGCTCCCTTTCATCCTGTTATTGTCAATGGTACCTTTTCTAAATGGGGTATCGACTTTACGACATGTAACCCTCATTCGGCCAAGGGGCATGGTTATATCATTGTCGTTGTTGAATACTTTACTGAGTGGGCCGAAGCGATGCCTACATTCAATAATACCGACAAAACGACTGCATACTTTTTCTTCAACCACGTGATTACTAGGTTTGGTGTTCCACAAGAGATACTAACATATCACAGGAATCATTTTCAGAACCATATGATGACCGAATTAACTAACAAATTGGGACTTTCACATGAAAATTCCACTCCCTATTATCCTCAGGGTAACGGACAAGTTGAAGCCATCAACAAAGTTCTTAAGATGATGCTTCAACACATGATAAGGGCCCATAAATCGGACTGGAATTTACTTCTCCATGTTGCCTTGTGGGCATACCAAACCTCGGTAAGGACTGCTACCATATTGACACCTTTCCATTTCATTTATGGCCTGGAATTAAATCATTCCCATTGAGTACAAAATTCCATCTCTAAAACTAGCTATCAAACTTCTCCCTTCTACCTCCGCAGAAGAGGAGCAGCTTTTATACTTGACTCAATTGGATGAGACCCGACGCAATGTCGCTTTAGCCAACGAAGCTCATAAAAGACATATAAAAGCACAATATCACAAAAGTGTCAAGCCTAGAGTCTTCTTGAAAGGAGATCTGGTACTCTTTTATGACCAAGAGGCCGATAAGTTAGTCCCAGGAAATTTCCAGCCTATGTGGTTGGGCCCATACATTCTCAAGCGTTTCCTTGCAAAAGGGGCTTACGAGTTAGTAGATCTTGATGGAATTCTCAACCTAGAAATGGGTTTTATCTAAAAAAATAATATGCTTGAACCCATGCATAATACATTGTGTACATATTATCTATAGGTGTGTTGAGTGTGTTTGCAGTGTTTTATTCAAAGTTTCCCATCATTTATGTTGATCCTTATTTATTTTGGTTTTCATATGTCAACCTCTCTTGAATTGTATATTGGTTATGTGGATGGTACTATCCATAGTACTCAGAACCTATCCTCCGCGGCATAGGGCATCTTTGCTCCAAATGGTGAGCTAGTGAGTATGAAAGGGATTTGCATTGGTCGCTCTACTAACAACATCGTTGAGTATAGCACAGTGGTTGAGCTACTATCTGATGTTATTTCACATGGTATCTGCCATATAGTCATCAGGCTTGAATCACATCTCCTAGTAATACAACTCGTGAATATCTATTCGGTGTTAAATCTCGCCATCCTTTGTATGGTTTTGAGAGTGCATATTCTGAAATACATTTCAATTTCATAAAATATGAACACGTTTCTAGAAGTCTAAACACTTTAGCATATGCCCTAGCTAATTTATTTTTATATAGCCATTTTCAACGACTAACTTTCAATTCACATCATATCACATTGAAAGCAGAATAGAAACTATGAAACATTGAATATCTATATATATGATAAGTTTGGTTTTACAAAATGTGTGCCCCGAGACACATATGGTTGCATCACCCATATACAAAAACTACATTCAAACATCTAAGTAGACAATCAATGGCACTCGTGATAAAATGACACTACATGAGCTATCTTGTGTAGTAATCGACCAATACGACTAGGTACCCCGATGGTATGTCGTTGAAGTCGCAATGGAAGATGATCAACTACAGTCTCATCAACCTCGTGATTAAATCCCTCCATGTGGCACTCCACCTCTGATAGGACCTCCACTACCTCAAGATCTCGTAGCGCATCCTATCCCACAGCAATGACCTGTTCTGGTCCCACTGCCTCCTCCTATGGCTATATCTCTGTGTGATGGAGATATGTAGCACCCACTGGTTGAACAGGTCCAATATTTGCATGAAACATCAAATAGTTTAGTATCGGGAACATGAAAAAACACAAAAAATTATAAAACTTTTCAAAAACTTAATGGTAAAAGTATCTTACCTGTACTGTCCATTTCTCACCCTTAGGCAAGACGAGCTCGAGATCATCATGGAAATCCATCCATGTGTAAGGATATTCATCAATCATTATGAACTGTATACACATCCATCCAAATAAGTCTGGTGAAACATTGATCGCTGATGGACTTGCATGTTTTCCCATGAGGTCTATTCACCTTCTCATCTATGGGACCCTTGGATCGAATGGCTCGAGTACAATCTTCTGAGGTTGTAGTAATGGTACTTGATCTAAGGCAGAAGAGACTAAAATGGCGCCATAGTCGAAGTTCTTCAACTTTCCCTCCTTTTCTTTAGTAAGTTGTTCCTTCAAGTTGACCAATACGCCCTCGCTCTAGTTGAATAATGTCGGTGCTAGACAATCTACCCCATATTGCATGTATGATTTGCTTGCCACAAGTAATGTCGAGTTGCCTGCCAATATTTTTATAATGAACAAGATCATTCTCAAAGGTAGTTGGGTCACATCCTTTATGTTAATATTTCTATCCCTAGTAGGAATGACTCGAGGTCTACAATATTTAGCAATGTAATCTTTCACCATCTCACCACCAGTTCTTCCACCTAGAAGAGAGATGGGGGCACCTCGCTTTGACAAACCTGTCAAAAAGTAAATATCATCTACCTGTATCTCAAGTAGATTCTCCCAAAACCTGAATGCTTATGCCTGAACATCCCATGAATGCACAAGGTACTTTAACAACACCATTTTTTCCTCATATCGGGAAGCCAGAAGAATTTTAACAACCCGCAGTTTTTAAATGCTCAGATGGTAGCAGGATCATTTGTTGCATTTAAATATTGTGCTTCATGCTCTCTTTCCTCTAGTTAAAAGAAATTTTGTAGTAATGGCTACCTAAAACATCAACAAATGACTCATTAGACTCCTTCCCATGCAAAAATCTTGACAAAATATGAGGCAAAACTAAGAACAAACTTGGAAATATGCACCCAACACACCCCAAAAGGCCTAGACAGAGTGTTGCGCCTCTAACTGCAATATTTATCTGCCTAGGTGCAATGCCCTTTTCGACATAGAGGGGGTGCGTTGGTCCCAGAGCATTTTTTATGAAACCCATGGGCCTAAAAAACTTGAAAATTTTGCATGAAAGAACAAAAATGGAAAGATAGAGAAAGGTATTATCTCCTAGCTGGATCTAATGAAACTTGAAATGGTTCCCTGGATTGGTCACAAACAGTTGCAGAATATCGAGGGAAAAAGGGCTCCAAATACTCATTGTTGAAATTAATGTGTGAAATGGTAAAAATGAAAAGTCATTTGGATATTTGTGGTCATTTTCTTGTTATTTTATTCATTTTTAACATTTGACCTAGATGTGCTTCATTTTTACTATGAAACATGTATGTTTAATCCTCCTTGCGGTGTTTTGAGTAGGTCAACAACTGTTAGAAGGTTTTTACGATGTTTAAGAGGTTACTTTGACCAAGGAGTACACTTTTATCTCTTTTTCAAGCGCTATAAGCCAAAAAAAAGGAACCCCCTAGAGTCCTTAGCTCTTTTTAGACTCCTAAAATATGAAAAATATTGTCGAGCACTTGTCCTTTCGAGCTCGTAAAATTAAATGAAAATACATCTACTCAGTATAAGTTTAATCCTTTTCCAGACTAAGATAGACTAACTATGAAAAAGGAATACCTTAGTCGAACATGGCTAATAGGTTCTCTTGAGTATTGTTTTCTACATTTTCAAACTTGAGAGACTATCTATGGAAAGGGATATGTGGAGTTTTCTTGTTCGCCTCTTTCTCAAACTCTATAAACATGAAAAATATGTCAAGTTTTACCTTCACTGGACTCCTTAAAACATCAAAAATCGATGGAATTGTTGAACATGACAAGTCTGAACCAATCCTTCTCAAGGTTCGTTAAAGATACTTGGAAGGATTAGTCCAAAGGATGAACTTACAGATCAAGCATATGTTATCCTCCTCAAGCTTGTTAAAAAATTAAGAGGTTAACCAGTATGGTTGGGGAAATTGGGAAAACAAGGGATTCCATTTTGCTAAATGGAACCAAGTCACTCTTGAACAAAACACTTTCCACTTCATCTCTGTGGCTATTGGGTTGGGTAATCTGCTTGTATCTTGGTTATCATACTGTTTTCAGAGCCTCCATTTCGGTTTTGGGTCAATACTGCCAACTCCATTCGGTGTCGTTATGTTTTCAAGAGAAGTCCTTCAGTTGATCTCCACTACAATACTCTTAAGCATTCATTTCATGTATGCCTTTCCTGATCCAGTTCCATATCAACATAATTTTTATCATTTTGTCTCAATCATGATACTCGTGACATGCCATTTATGGGGGACACATCAAGGCCCTCCTGCAATGGGTCGCTTCCTGTCGAAATTAGCACATAATCCAGGAAGTTAACTTAGAAATGCCCTTTGGTACCTTGGTGCTTGCATACATCAATGGCAAGTTTCCTCGCTCTCGGTGACAGGTTTACATAAATGGCCTTCGACCAGAAGATTCTGTGTGGTATTCGACACCAACTCATTTAATCCCACCATAATGATTGTACCGTAGCACCTTGAGAGCCATTATGATCATCGGTGGTTTCTCTCGCGTCCGTTAACGACTTACTTCACCGGTTGGTAATTAGATGGTGTATACCATGTTCGACTCCAGTTCATTTATTCACATGGTTAGACTCGTACATTAGTTGGTCGTGTGAACGAGATAGAAGACCCCAGATCTATTTTCATCCATCCAGGCTATGATTTTAGGAGTTATACAAATATCATAATGTATGATAGTCGTGATCATATAAACAATCATCCAGTCATGAGTCCACCACTTGCATATGTGGATGTATATTTTGATCATTATACATGTTATGTTAGCTTATGAGATGAGTATGGGTATGCCTCCCTCGGCAACAATTTTTCATGGTAAATGTATTATAACAGATGAAGCTCGCTAGTTGTCCTTGATCCCTACTTGTCCCAAGATAAAGCATTGTAGTCATCATTCACCATCTCTAACTTTGTGCTTTAGGGGGAAATCTGTTATAGGTCATTTTGTCACATTTGATAAAGTGAGCCTCCTAATGGGATCAATCAACACCCTATTCCCCTTTTCATCATCTTGCACAGTGACCTAAGCATGTACCTTTCATCCCTTATAGTTTCAACCCTAAACTGCCTTATCTGAGCCAGTTTTAGGACCAACAACCCCTGCAAGCCTTCTAGGGTGCATTCACCTACAATTTTCTCCACTAGAGCCAGTGTTGGTCACTGATAGGTTTCTCTCCTTTTCACTTGTGTTGGTTCTAGAAATCCGAGGGAATGATCGGGATTCTAGAAGCTTCACCTTCTAGGAGTTTCTAGAAATTGTTTCAACTATTTACCTTGGATTGACATCTGGAACCTATCTTAACCTACTCTGGAGTTTTCACCACTTATCCTTTGATCCTATCCCTCCATCAAAGGTTGATCTAAAAACATAGAATTTTAATTGGATAATAAATCCCAACTTACCCCTCTCTCCTATACGTTTACCCTCTCATATGCAGGAGGTAATGGTTGGCTTTGGAGAGTGATTCTTCCCTTATGATGTTGCAATAAGTAGTTATCATCTCATGCATAGGGTGGCTAGAGGTGCATATTGTGGCAAGGAAAGGACGAGTTAACAACCCGAAGGAGCTCTTTTATAAGATCAACTACCAGTTAGAGTTGTAATCTCCATCCATTTATATTAATGTAAAGAATTATTTGTTTTCCTATATGTGATTTCATTATTTCACTTATTTCAATAATCTATCGATTTATTGAATAACATATTTAGATGATACTACATACATCTCGTAGGTTTTTGTCTTGTGTTATTTGACTGTGCAGGTTATAATTTTGGCAATCAGAGCTGGAATTGGAGCTTCCAAGCTAAAGAAGGAGTGAAGTGAGCAACAGTTTCCAGATAGGCCTCACTCTGTAATTTATTTACTTTAAGCAAAAGCATTGGGTTCCTTGTCTCTTTGTTTTTCTAGGTTAACCACCAAACCTAGGGGAGATACCTTTGTACATAATCATAAATTTCATATAAAAAAACCCAAGTGAGTGAGTTACCAACTGCCCACCTAACTACACAAATCCACTAGTTCGGGAATTTCAGTTTAGTACTAATCAATTGCTTAGTGGGTTAGGCTCAACTCTCTTGCTTGGTTATTTCATACAAAAACTCACCTGAATATGCGTGCAAGCACCTAGGAGTCGAGATATGATAGACAAGTGATTTACGAAGGTTTGGAGTCAGTCCATGAATGAAGCTCTTGCTAGTGTAACATTAAGCTATGGTTGATGTGAACCAAATTCATTGGAATTCTATTTGGGATAAGCTATGCACGAAACTGTAGATCAATGCGAAGAATCACTTCTTTGATCTTTATTTCAGGGATACTTAGATGTTTATGTCGTGATTGAGTCACTAAGATTCAACATTGAGATGATACGAGGTGCACCTCGCCAACATCTGACAAAAATTTCCCTATGTTCCACCAGAAGATAAAGAGCCATGTTTTTTCACTTACGACTTAATGGGGACTAAAGGCTATTGACTATTGGAATGACCTATATACGTTATATATGATTTCCTCATTACAAAAATAATGATGTTCAAGCAGAAATCCTATAGGTATAAAGAGGAATTATAATAAAAATATGGTTTTTATGTGTGGGTCGTTGAGTAAACTAAATTAGAAAATGTTGTGTGCGGAAGAGTTGATGTGTGGAGGCAGAGGGGGTACGTAAGCACTCCGCACACAATGGAAAATCCAACATTCAGGAAATCCAATGTGAAGGTTAATGGGGTCCAACGATTCGTATAATGCATGTTTTCCGTTGAATTTTATAGTGTCGTTGAGTAAACTAAATTAGAAAATGTTGCGTGCAGAGGAAGAGGGAGCATGTCTGCACTCTAGACACAAAATGGAAAAGCCAACGTTTGGGAGAGCCAATGTGAAGGTTAGTGGTGTCCATCAATTCGTATAATGCATCTTTTCCATTAAATTTTATAGTGTCATTTAGTAAACTAAATTAGAAAATGTTGTGTGCGTAGGAGCTAATATGCGGAGGCAAGGGGTGCATGTCCGCACTCCACACACAAAATGAAAAAGAAAACATTTAGGAAATATAACATGAACATTAGTGGGGTCCAGATAAGGAAATGAAATAAGTTAAAGGCCAAGGAAAGCAAACCATCGGGTTAAGCACAACCAAGGTTGGTTTTTTCTCCCATTATCCTCATTAAACCATGCTTTTCTTTTGTGTTTTTCTTTTGGGTATAGATTTCTCCCTTAGTTGGTTGGTTGTGCAGGGTGGTAATTCGGTAAATAATCAACCTTGTCCCTCAAAAGTGATCATTGGAGTTATATGATTTCATGTCTTTCCATTTCATTGGGCTAGCATATTTGGAAAACAACTTGTTTACCAACCCAATATAGAGGTAAGATGTAACAATTGATTACGTATAATGCCTGAAAAAAGAAGCCTTATTCTTATTCATGATGGTTTTCTTTTAGCGGGATCAATTTTCAGTTCCAATATTGGGATCCAAGGTGTAGCTAACTCGTGAATTTGAAATAGTCATCAATCTGCCTTGATCAACCCACATAGAAATGAGGCACGAAAGACTAAATAAGAAATTAATATCCTTTTTCATTCATTCATTAATGAAAATATAATTGAAAACTAATAAAACTAACTTCATATGTAAACGTGATCGATTAAAATTAATAAAAATACTGGATAAATGGTTGCCCTAGCTAAACCTGTGTGCTATGTTACGAGCCTCCCTCATGGCCTGACTGCTCGCTGGTTCTTCTCCCTTCCTCTTTCCCCCTATGCCAACCCTCCTCCTTGTCTCGTTTTTTGCTTATCCTGCTTCATCCTCCTAATGGGCTTGGCCTGACAACCTAATGGCTACACTGGCCCAAAACAATGGCTTAGCTGCAGATATTGCAGCTTTCAATTCTCTTATGGCAGTTTCTCCCAGCTTCTAGAGGAATGGACCCTCTAGGTTTGTCAGTAAAGCTAAAGTTATTCCAAAGATCACCATCTGTGCCCTGAAGGCTCATTCTGGAGCTCTTTAACTTGTGGATCACATTCTTATTGGGTAGTTCATGGGCCTCTGGCCCTTGCCCCACTCTATGCGCACTTGGCTGGATAAAATCTAGAAGCCCCTCATTCAAGGTGATGTTATGTCTTCTTTTTTAGGGAAAGGCTTATATACCTTATTTTTTTAAAATAGGATGGACCATGACCTAGTATTTTGTAGTGGGACGTATTTTATGGGTGCTAAAGGATTGTATCTGGATCGATGGATCCCTAGTTTCAATCCAGAATGTGATGTTCCCACCTCTGTTCCGGTTTGGGTCAAACTCCCCTTCTTGCTGCTGCATTGCTAGAACGATGTTATGTTTCGAATAATAGGGATTTTCCTCAAGAAATATATTGAGTGTGTTGAACCAAAATAAGGACTCTTCTCTTGTGTAAGGATTTATGTAGAGGTAGATCTTGAAAAGGGGCTCCCTGCAGCCATTAATCTTTGTATAGACAACTGTCGCATGTGCAAGAGTTTGATTACGACCAACTACCCTTCAAATGTAAACTATTCCATGAGTATGGGAACTTTGTAAAAGGTTGTCCCAAGTAGCAAGAAGGTCTTGAGCAGCAGGGTGAAGCAAATGGACAGTCGCAGAACATCAAAAGGAAAAACAAGGAATAATAAGTCAAGTAAGGGAACAAAGAATGTAGTAACTCCAAACATCTCAAATTCTATGATGGATGGTCAAACTCAAAGTGAAATGCCTCCTCCTCCTCCCCCCCTTGGCTCTGACTCCTAAGGAAGTATTGCTATAACAAGCCAAAATCAGTTTGTTTCTCTCTCCTCGATGCCAAAGGCTTCTGAGCAATTGGTTGGGGGGGCTCCCTTCTTGCCTCCTCGCTTATTCATGCCTCTACTATGACTGCGAGTCCCGAGTCCTCTAGAAATACAGAGGAATCCTCGGATGAGGAGGAATTGGATGAAGGTTTCTTTCCTCAAAAGAAACAACAACTATTTCACTGCTTGCGAGTTCAACAGAAGAAAAATCAGGCGGAGCAAGAGTGAGGAATAGAGAAAGAAATACAAGATGAACGGGTAGAAAAAATAAGAAATAAATAAGAAATGAAAAGATAGAAAAGGACAAAGAACTGGGCTTCCAACATACAACTCCAAGGCAGTTGGATGACCTTGAGATAAAAGGAGGCAAGAAAGGGAACACAACTGGCATAACAAAATGGGAAACAACCTCCAAAGGTAAATAATGAAGGTCATCTCTTGGAACTATAGGGGTCTTGGTTCTAGAAAGAGAACAATGGAAGTGAAGTCATTAATTCAAAAGGAGAAACCAAACATTTCTATACTCCGGAGACTAAATTAGGGGAGACATACATTTCTTCCATTCATTCGGTCTTTTTGGGGTTCAGTAAAATGCAATAAATAAGTTCACGGGGAGCATCTGGAGGACTATGCACAATGTGGAACCCTAATAAATTTCAATGGGTAAGTACTCTGAAAAACACTCACTGGATTGCAATTGTTTTCAAAATTATAGAATTAAATCAAAATGTTGCTATCATAAATATATATATGCCAGTCCACAACAAATAAAAGCAAGACTGCTGGAAATCTCTTCAGGAGTTAAAAGATACTAAATATGGAGTCAACTACATTTTTGGTGTAGACTTCAATACTATTGTTGGGAAAAATGAGAAAATAGGAGGCTCCATAGTAAGAGATGCCTCTCAAGAAGATATGGAAGACCTAATCCTAAATCTTAGCCTCTTTCATGTTAAACCTTAGAAATTCCTCTATACTTGGAACAACAAATGCATAGGCCCTAGACATACTACGTCGAGGCTTGATAAGTTTATGGCCTCATACATATTACTCTTGAAAAATATCTGCATAAAATCCTCCATTCTCCCGTGGTGCAACTTTGATCAACGCCCCATTTGCCTTGAGGCCTCCTCTTCCATTAACCTTGATCCCAACCCCTTTAAATTCTCTCCTATATGGCTTGAATCAGATGAATTTTCTCCTCTGGTATTGAATTCTTGGGTGAGGTGGATTGATGGCAGCCCCCCAACTATATGGGAAGCCAAAATTAAAAGGCTATAAACAGACATCAAAACATGGTTAAAAAAGAGTAAGACTGGAAGGCAATTGGATATCATCGAAACAAAAAATTAGTTGGCCTCCCTCCAGGGCCAAATGGAATCTGCTCCAATTTTTTTTTCGAATCTAATGAAAGAGGCAAAAACCTTTAAATCTCTTCACAATCATTTGAGGAGATAGGAAGAATACTGCTGCCTAAAGTCAAAAAATAACTAGTTAAACGTGAGAGATAAAAATACTAAGTTTTTTCATAAGGAGGAGAAATACAGTGAAAGCAAAAACAATATAGCGCAAATTCACCATGAGGGAAAGGTGATATCGAACTTTAAAGAAATAAAAATTTTAGTTGTGGTCCACTTTAAAGGTTTGTATCAAGCAGATCATGTGGGTGATCAACGTTGTGAGAAATTTTTCCTGAATGTTGTTGAGGAGTCTATCACTCCGGATATGAACATGACCCTTAACTTCCCCCCGTCTACTGAGGAAATTAGGAAGATGGTTTCCTCCTTTTCCCCTGACAAATCCCTTGGACTAGATGGATTCTCAGCTAGTTTCTACCAATCCTTTTGGTGAATTATCCACCAAGATTTTTGCAAAATGATAGGCTATTCTTTGAAAAAATTCATAGTAGGGGGAAACATTAATTCTTCCTTTTTGTCCCTTATTCACAAATAGTCAAATCCTTCCTCATTTACTCCTTTTAGACCATTTTTTCTCTGCAATGTGTCCTACAAGGACATCTCAAAAAATTTGGCCACTAGACTTCAATCCCTCCATCCTAACCTGATATCAATTAATCAAGGGGGTTTCGTGCCAGGCCATCAAATATTTGAAAACATTATTCTAATACAACATGCAATTGATTTAAGTATGATAAGAGGAGATCGGGGAATGGTAATCAAGTTATATATGGCAAACATTTTTGATAGGGTTTGTCATGGCTTTCTTTACAAAGTTATGGGGAAAATGGGATTTGATCAGAAATTCATAAAATTTATTAATATGTGTATATCCTCTCCTTGGATATCCCCTTTGATAAATGGTAGGGAAGCGAGGTTCTTCAAGGATTCTAGGGGGCTGCATCAAGGGTGCCCCCTATCCCCTTTCCTATACATTATAATGGGGGAGGCTCTTAGTTGTCGTCTGGAATTGGATCGCCTCTAGTTGCGTCTCCTAGGGATCAGATTCAGTGAAGGAGTAGAAAGAATAAACCATGGTCAATTTGCAGATGACACAATGTTTTTAGGGGGAGCCTCCCATGTAATATCCAGGTGCTTTAAAATGAATTTATACAAATTCCAACAAGCCTCTGGAGGGGACATGAATAAAAAAAATATTCAGGTGTTCACTTGGAACATCTCTCCCCAAAAAAGTGAAAAGGATAGAAGATATCTCAGGCTTTAAAGCGATAAGCGAATGGAAATATTTTAAATACCTGGGGGTCCCCATTTTCCTCAAAATGTCAATGTCAAATGCATGGCAAAAAATCCTTGAGAAAATTAAAATAAATATTATAAACTTGGGTGGAATTTGGCTAAATATTGCTGGAAGAATGATCCTGGTTAATTCTATGTTATATTTTATCCTGCTCAATCAATTCTTGGTGCTTCAGGTGCCCAAATTTATTCTTAAGCAAATTGGGATATATATCAGGAAATTCCTATGGGAAGGAGGGAAGCAAGAGAATAGAAAATTCCATCTAGTAAATTGGGAAAAAATTAGAATTCCTAAGCTGCATGGGGGACTGGGAATCCGGGACCCAGAGCTGGCCAATTTGGCAATGAGAGCTAAGATATGGTGGATATTGGAAACGAGAAGGGATAAATGGTGGGTTCAAGTCATTAGAGAAAAATATATTGACACACGGGAGGTTCGTGAAGATACTTCAATGACCTCTCATGGCTCCCCTATATGAAAGCTTTTAAAGTCTTCCTCTAGGCTTATTAAGGACCATTTAGAAATTCTGGGAAATTGAGGCACAATAAATATATGGAAGGACCATATTATGGATAACATTCCTCTTGGAAAGGACCCCGTTGTCTCTTTGTTGCATTATTACCTAGTTCAAAATGGTGTGGAATTCCTATCCCTAATTTCAGCCTGGGGCGCTCTTGGTAATTAGATAGGATGGAAGATAGAAAATATACCAGAAAAGTCTGACACAAGAAAAAGAAATATGTTTGAGAAAACTCAGAGGTAGTGCGTCGATAGCGCAATCAGTAGAGGACTCATGGGGATGGAAGAAGTAATCCTTTACAATCAAAGCAGGGTATGAGCAACTCTTATTTAAGGAACAAATCCCCCTAAAATCCGCAATCTAGAATAAGGTATGGGCTCCAAACGTCATCCCTAAAGTTAACCTTTTCTCCCGGTTGTTGGCTCAAAAATGCATATTAACCGTTGAAAATATCCAAAAGTGCAGGTACATGTGGTCGTCCAGGTGCCCTCTATGTGAGGCCTAAGAAGAAATCATACCCCATTTATTCATCCACTGCAATTTTTCAAATTTGGTATGGTTAGTGGCCCTCGGGCCTCTTTTCCGGATGGCTAGTTGGCCTTTTGACCTTCTAAGGTTCTTTGACTCATGGGCTAAGTTCTATATGGGATCCCTTCAGGCCAAAGCTTCACTCATATTCATTTGGATGGCTCTCCCCAAATATATATGTTGGACCATCTGGCTAGTAATAAATAAAGCCATCTTCAAAATGAATCTCCCCTCTCCTCAAAATAGTGCAATGAAAGCCCTTTACTCTTGTTTTGAGTTCCATAAACCCATTTTTTATCCCTCTTTGGAACCTTCAGAATATGCCTGGATTCATTTATGGGCCTTCTCTAAGTTCTCTGCTTCACCAAAAAATATCAAGAACCCCGAACCATCATGGCTCCTTTGTCTTTCTCAAGAATATTTGGCATAGTGGAACAACAAAGAACATAAATGGACTCTAAAAATCGACAGAGCTTCCAAAGGAAACCCTAGGGTGGTAGGAGGGGGAGGGATTCTTATAAACCCTGATGGTAAAATAGAATAATGGTATGCGTGGGGTCTAGGAAAGAAAACAAATAACCAAGCTGAGGCATATTACCTCCTCTTCGACCTCATGTTGGGTCAACAAAAAAGGATCAGGGTCTTGAACATTCTGGGGGACTCCCTACTCATAATTAAAAGCACGGTAAACAACAGTGAGGCCATGAACTCAATGTTGAACCAAATTATGAATAGAATTAAAGGTCTTTGCAAGCATTTCAAAATATTTAACTTCTATCATATCCTAAGAAATCTAGATGGAGAGGCTAATACCCAAGCAAACATAGCTTGTCATATCGAAGAAAATATGAGTCTTATAAATGGAGTAGAATGTCACCAACTCATCCCTTAGTAACTATGTCAGGAATAAAGGAGAAAATGGACAGGACCCAAACATATTTCAAAGAAAAAATCTCATACACAAGGAATAGACGGAATCATATGGACATTAGAGGTCATTGGTTAGGGTCTCATGTTCATTTTTTAGCTATCCTCTCTCACAATTATCTTTCCCTCTCTAGATTTCTTCTCCCCTTTCAACCCCCTTCCCTCCCTCTCCTCTTATTACTTTCCCATCGCTCCCCCTCCCCTTCATCCCCCACTCCCTTCTCCACTCTACATCACCCTTATGATTTCTCGTTCTTCCTCGTATTCTCGATGGATGGCTCGTCACACTGGTTGCATCTGGGCATGTACTAACATTGTTGTGGGCTCTTGTTTACCATGTGATTCCGTTAAAATGGATCATGACAGTGATGATGAGATGATGAGGATAGATGGCGCTGCAATGGAATGCAATGTGGGGTGCAATCGATCTCATCCAAATTATTTGGCTTGTCACATAAACCAGTCTTTTCTAAAATTGTTAAGACCCTTTGTGCACGAGCCTGAATTAATTTGGAGCATTGGAGAATTTTAATATTAGTCCGCAACTAGTTTAGGGAGGAATGAAATCATGTGGATGTGCGGGGAGCCGAGAGGTAAGTTTCTTTCTATTAGTTACCATTTGTGCTATAAATTTAGAAGCAGTAGGTGCCTTAGAAATAGTGGTAGAGCTAAGTCTTTGTATCTGGGAGGCAAGCAGGATTGTCTGGTGAAAGCCTTGGGGTGGAGATTAGAGAGTTAGAGGATTGAATTTGGGTGGCGAATTGTAGCACTTGTCACTGCTAGGATTGTAATTAAAGGCAAATTTTACTCAGTCTTTTGGTGCCTGAACATGTGGTTTTATGAGGATATATTAGGAAATTGGCAATGGGACAGCAAGAGAGTAAGGAATTATGTGCACAAGCGCTAAAATTAAGTTCTTATGTGGGGGGGTTAAGGGCAGTGTGAATTTCTTCATGAAGATTCATCTCAATCATCTGGGAACGGTGTGGTATTCCAAGACTCATCTGGGAATAGTGTGGTATTCCAAGACTACAGGTAGGGACATGTATTAGGGTGTTTTTTGATGAGAGCTTACACCTGAAGCGGTGGTAGAGATTGACAAGGGAGGCACAAGCTTAAAAGTGCAAGGGAAACCAAGGCAAAGTCAAGGAAAAAACAAAAGAATGGAAACAGATAGTTATGCAAGCAATGAGATGGAGACCCAGGGAACACGATGTAGACGCTCACGGAGAGGTGCCAAGAAAATTGAATGTATCTTGCCTTTGTCGACTGTTTCCCCTCATGACTATCCTCACTGTGAACGTGAGCACCTGGAATAATAGGAATTCCTAGAGGAATTGAGAAAGAACTTTAAATTGTAGCAAGAGGAAGCTTGAGAACGAAGTGATAAAGAGGCAGAGAAGAACAGGAAGATCCTCCACTTGAAGGATGAAATTTTTGCTCTCCAGAGTCAAATTGAAGACCTTAAGATCTAGCTGGAAGAGAAACCCAACACCATGGACAAGGAGCTGAGTGGCATAGGCCTGAACTGTCCATCCAACCCAAATGAGTAACTGTCTTTTATTTTTTTTGAGTAAATATAAATGTATCTTTCTGCTTGGCATGTATTGTAGGATATATAACATATCAACAAGAATATCATTGTTGTCTTTTGTAATTTTGAAAAGTATATGGGCCAGTTCAGCCTTGTATGAAGCCATTCTTCCCAAATCTGACACAATTTGAAAATACAATATCTTAATATTAGCCGCAACCTCGACGCAGATTTAAACAAAATAAAATTACTCTTATGTGTGAAAAAAATTAATAAAAATAAAAACAAATGTAGTGCTCGAAGATCTTAATATTATTCGTGCCTCTAATCACTAAAAAAGGAAAATAATAAAAACATTTAGTATTTTAATAAGTTAAAAATACTCGTTAAGGGTGAGAGATTTGACGAACAAGTGTAATTGGATGATGTGTTATACTAATCAGAACATGAAAGTAAAAAAAAATTATTGGCAATAGAGTTGGTGCAACTTTCACATAAACTGCATGATGTATGTATGTGTTGTTGCCATCCATGGTAATGGCATACATGGGCCATGATGATGTGTTGATTTGGAAACCAAAAAAAATGATTGTTATTATGAGGAGCATACTTTATATATGTTATTCACCACCACCCCTTATTTTCGTTAGCTTTTCTTAAAGTTGTCATAGGTTCAAACTCCAAGAGTTTTAGCCAGATTTCACCTCAGTAGCCTTCCAAGTGGGAAAAAAATCCCTTTAGTTCAATGATCGATGCCTGCAATCTTGTGGTGAGACGAATATGGTATGTCATGGGTGTGAAGTGCATCTTTGATCTGTATTTGTAAACTTGAAGGTTTTATGAAATGTGCAAGTAAAATTTTATGTCCTTTAGGAAAGTAATCAATTTGAAAAAGTACATAAATTAATGGTTTTTTAACTCATTTTTTAGCATAAAAATAGAGACAATAATACCATACAATGATGAAGGAGTTCACCCCTCCTGGGCTACATCTCCTGATCCAAATTCCAATGTTGGGCCTCTTTCATTAAGTTCTCAAATTTGTGATTACATGGATTTATAGTGCTCGAAATGCAAAAATAATGTCTCCAATGGATCCATAACAATAAAAAACCCCAATTTGGGCTCTTGTTGAGCTCAAAATCTGAAGAAGTTAACTCATCTTGCCTGGGCCAATGCTAACCGCTCTACAAACTGGACTCCCTTGCTAAGTGTTCTACGAATCTGCCTTTTCCAGAACCGCCAAGTGAAAATTTCTCCCAGCATTGATGAGATTCACGCCGAATTGGGTGCATTTTGTCGCCTCATTTAAATGCATAGTGACCCCCATGAGCAGGAAATTTTGGGCCACTTGGGCCAAATCTCGGTGCTATGCCCAAAAATTATGCATTTGTCTATGTACTAACCCACACCCATGGTGAGATTATGTTACGTGGTATCAGGGCTTTAGGCCAGGGTTAAGCCTGAGCCTTCGATTCCCTTCCCGTGGTCTCATGGGTGTGGGGTGTCTGGGGACTTGGGCTTAGTCTTGACCAAATCCCACATATAAAAATAACCGAAACTTTATAAAGAATTTTGTGTCATAAAGTGTTAAGAACCACCCAGGAAACATAGTAGTAAGGTGTTGTGCTGCCATGCTTGAGTTCCTACATTCGATTCTCCCTAAGGCTAGTTCGACCATAGAAAAATTTTACATGACCTTTGGGAGGCCATGCAGTTTCCCACCATTAGCCCATGTGGCTCCCATTCATAGGGCCACTAAAACCACTATTCTAACCAATTAGAACATGTCAATTCAATCCAATCTAGTGAGGCCACTTAGTAGCCTACCATTGGCCTGAGAATCCCAATCAACCTGCCCAGTCAGTGGTCCTACATCCAACCTGCAAATTTTTTATTTTTTTAGGAAAACGATCAGAACATGATATCAGGAGCATACGATATCAGTTTTTAGAAATTCAAGTTGCGTTGGATTCAAGGTGATGAGATCTAGATTTTGCACTGGTTTCAAGCACTTTTGAACACTTTACTGATCCATTGGATCATTCCTCCCCACTGGAAGCTTTTGGACCTCCAAATATATTTTTCATTCAGCAAACAAATGAGGGTACAGTTCCCTCACCCTTATAATCTCAGTTCATTTTTATTTGCTTGGATTTGTACCTTTGATCCCCACACGAAGGTACTCCACATTTCCTCATTTTTAAGTTCTTTTTTTCCTATCAAGGATGGTGTCTTGTTGTAATTATTCAAGGTATTAAAGGGAGAAGTCTTCAATTGAAGGAATATAAACATTCTCTCCTTGATCTTCAATAAAAGGAGGCTCATATAATCTCAAATTTTCAACATTAGCAATAGCATGCATTTGCATATATGGACAAAAATCTAACTGAAAGGCATTATTACCAATATTATCTAAAATCTTGAATGGAAAATATCTGACTGGTTTAAGTTTTTTACCTTCTCCTTGGAGTATTTCCTTTCTAATGTGAAGCCAAACTTCATCTCCCACTTGAAAAGTGTTATCCACACAATGCTTATCATGTCTTGTCTTGTACTTGGATTGTCTCTTTTCCAACTGTTCTTGAACCATTTGATGCACCAATTGAACTTGTTCAATAAATCGCTTGACCTTATCTATGTCACTATGTCCATCAATAAAAAATCTTTCTGAAAGATAAAATCTAGAGGATATTTCAGTAAGTATCCAAAGCATGCCTCAAATGGAGATGTTTGAGTCTATGAAGGCTTGACCCAGTTGTAAGCATGTTGAATGTAGTGAAAATGTTCATCCCACAATTTAGGGTGCTTTCTGCAATAACCACGAAGAAGATGTATTACCATTTTTTTTCACCACTTCTTTTTTGCCATGGGTTTGTAGATGGAATATTGTTCTCTTTTTCAATTTGGTGTTCATGAGTCCCCATAAACTTGACCAAAATTTCCTGAGAAATCGAGAATCTCGATCAGAAACAATAAATGTGGGCAACCCAAAATGCACCCATACATTTTGAAAGAAAAAATGTGCAATGAGTTCAGTTGTAACCTGCTTCTTACAAAGCATCAAAATACACATTTTATAAAATGATACAAAACTACATAAAGATAATCATGAACTTTCCTAGACATAGGTAGAACTCCCACAAAATCCATAGAAACACTTTCCCAAGGATGGTAAGGAATAGGATGTGGAGTATACAATCCCAACTTTCTATCGTTGGGCTTAATGATATCACATAAGGAGCATCCTCTTACATATTGTGACACAATTTCATTCATACGAGGCTAGTAAAAATACCTTTGTAATTGTGCCATTGTCTTGCCTACACCAAAATGGCCAACAATAAGAGAAGTATGTGCTTCCCCTATGATGTTTACTCTTTATCCTTGTGGAATACATAGCTTTCCAAGTTGATACAATAATTTATCATGAACATGATAATCTAATTCCTCTACTTGGTTACCTTGACACAAAATTGCATATACATCCTTAAAATCCTCATCTAAAGCATATTGCTCAACATAGCTATAATGCATGATAGAATTATGCTTAAGAATAATGGATGCACTAACAATTGGCCTAGGTAGCATATCAAAAAAAAATTATAGATACCTTTCTTATATCTTATCACCAAGTGGAATTTTTATAATAAACCCATCCATCTGAAGTGCCTCACTTTTTGTAGCTTGGTTTGTGATTTCAAGTATTGCAACAGTTGATGGTCAGTGTGAATGATAGTTTCCTTACCCATCAAGTAATGTTCCCATTTTTTCACACTTTGCACCAAAGCATACAATTCTTTGTCATATGTAGGATAGTTAATCACTGCACCATTAAAAGTTTTAGAATGATAAAAGATGGGCTTACCATGTTTGCATCAAGACTGCTTCCATGGCATAGTCACTTGCATCGTTTTATATCTCAAATGATTGTTTCAAATCTAGAAGTGCAAGCACTGGTGTTGTATTGACTCTCTCTTTAAAAGCATCGAAGGTTTTATGTTGTTTTCCTCCCCACTGAAAAACCTGTTTCACACTTGTCAAAGCATGTAATGGAACTGCAATGGATGAAAAGTTAGAAATTAACTTTCTCCAATATTGGGCTTCTCCCAAGAATATTCTAACCCGTGTTACAGTTTTGGGTTTTGGCCAATTCAAAATGACTTCGACCTTTGAGGGATCTATCTTCAACTCACTCCCTCCAACAATATGACCCTGCAAATATACTGACGAGGTTTTCCCAAATTCACATTTATACATCTTTAAAAATAAATTTTCTTTATTTAAGACATCTAGAACTTTCCTAAAATGCTTGGCATGCTCTTCATAAGTCTTGCTGAAAATTATTATGTCATATAAGTAGACTATCACAAAATCATCAAGAAAAGGCCTTAACATCATTCATAACCCTCATGAATGTAGCAGGAGCATTACAAATACCAAATGGAATAACCAACCACTCAAACAAACCTTGATTTGTCTTGAAGGTTGTATTCCAAATATCTCCTTCAACAATCCTAATATGATGATGACCACTCCTCAAGTCCAACTTAGTGAAATCAAGAACATCTTTAAATTGATCAAGTAAATCATCAATTCAAGGAAGAGGGTAACGATTCTTTACCGTGATTTTGTTCAAGGCTCTAAAGTCCACACACGTGCCATATTCCATCCTTCTTTGGCACTAAAACAATAGGTGACCCACATGGCGATGTGCTTGGTTTGATGACCCCTTTATCAAGCAACTCTTGGATTTGTTTCTTGAATTATGCATTCTCCATGATTGGTATCATGTACATGCCAATGTTTGGAAGAGGAAAATATTGCTCCAATTGGATCTCATGTTAGATTCCTTCTTTAGGAGGCAATCCTACGTGTTCCTGAAAAATTTCATCATAGGTGTTAACATCCTCAATCAAATTAGATTTTAATCTTTCATCACATCCTTAGAAGGCTTCATTCTCAACATCGTTTTTGGGTTTTATCATCAGGAGTACAAAATTCTTGCTAGTATTAACAAGCCTCTTCATTTGTCCAACTTTCACAAGAGATAAATTTAATTTTTTGTGATGTGCTCTAACAATATACTCAATCCCATATTTAAACAAATGATACTTGTTCTCATGGTGATGAAATGTGACTTTCCTATAATATAGATATGAGCTTCCCAAAACAATACCACATATGTCAAGTGGAACTACATCAAGTTCTACCTCATCAACGATGTTTGCAGTGATGGCGAATTTCAGTCTGCATTTTCTTGTCACTTGCAATTTTTCATTATCACATACCCAAACCAAAGGATAAGGTTTAGGAAGAGGAATGGTTTCCAAATTTAGTTTCTTGACAATGGTTTATGAAATAAGGTTGGCTTGTGATACACTATCAAACAAAGTCTCTATTTTGTTATGTTTTGAGATGACTCTAATATGGAAAATCTCTATTCTTTCTTTGTCATTTTGAGTTTCATTGAGGTTACTAGAAGAACTAGTACTTGCAATAGAATCCCTACCTTTCAATCCCATGGTTGTGATATTTGTTTCATCTCCGAAATCAGATCCTAAATCATGTTATGTAGTTGCAACAATATTTTTCTTTCCTTTGTTGTTAAAATTTTTGGGTTTCATATCAGGGTGAAGTTTCCAACAATGGTATTCATCATGGCCTTCTTTTGAACAGTGTTTACATGTAAGCTTTTCTCCCTCTTTCTCGATGGAAGCATTTTTTTCCCCTTGCCTTTGAATTTACCCTTTCCTTTGTCTCCACTCTTGAATGGATTCTTGCTATTCTCTTGGGGAACATTGTTCCCTCTCGCTTCTAAATGAGCTGCCTGTACACAAACTTCATTTAGATTTGTGGGGTTAAACATGAGAATTGTATGTGTCATATAACTATGTAAACCTCCAATGTATTTGAGTAGAGTTTCTTGAGAGGATAAATCTACACCCAAAATCAAAGATCTTCTTCTAAACTCTTGGGTATAAATTTGCACACTTTGACCCTTAGCTTGCCTAAAGTTTTTCCAATCCATTAAAGCCTTCTGCATGTATGCTAATGAATAAAACTATATTCTTAATGCAGCTACAAATCATTCCAAGAAGTTATAATATTACCTCTTTTCTTGAGATATTCTTGAGTTTTGGCCTGCCACCAAATGAGTGTTTCACTTTCCAACCTTAGAGAAGTAATTTGAATCTTTGTCTCATCATCCTTGATTATTTTTATCCTGGAATACGTTTCAATCTGATGAACCAAATTATCCAATTTCTCAGCATTTACCTCTCCATTATACATAAACAATTCAAATTTTATATAACACTTTAACAAAGGAGTTTTACCAAATCCCTCTTGAGATCTTGGAGGAGTTTGTGAAGGGGTAGATGCAGAAGAAGAGGAGGGTGAAGATGGAGTTGTAGGAAAAGGTGGAGGTAAAGGTGGTAGCTTGTCACCATTGCCTTGATTCCATTTTGTAGGTTTGTCTCCATTTCCTCCATTTCCCTTTGGAGGATCTGAGCTCTCTCATTGCAACCTTGAGTTCCTCTCCTCATAAATAACTTTCACCATTTCATTCATTTCAAAGAATGCTTTTATGAAATTCTTCTCATCCTCAGACATAGTGTCAGGGCCTCCTTCATGTGCCATGACTAGTGAGGCTTTGGGTGACACTTGAGGTGAATGTGCTCTCCTTGAACTAGCTTGAGGACTTGTTCCCACAAGCTTCTATTCTCCTCTTTTGAGCTTCAACCTTGTATGCATCATAAAACACTTGCAAAAAAATTAAACCTTCAAAAAAATCAAAGCTCTGATACCAAACTGATCTGTATTTGTAAACTTGAAGGTATTATGAAATGTGCAAGTAAAATTTTATGTCTTTTAGGAAATTAATTGATTTGCAAAAGTGCATAAATAAATAGTTTTTTAACTCAATTTGCAGCATAAAAGCAAAGACAATAATACCATACACAATAACAAAAGACAACAAAATGATGAAGGAATTCACCCCTCCTGGGCTACATCTCCTCGTCCAGCTTCCAATGTTGGGCCTCTTTCATTAAGTGATAATATTTGTGATTACATGGATTTAAAGTGCTCAGAATGAAAAAATAATGTCTCTAATGGCTCTAGAACAGTAAAAAACTCCAAGATGGGCTCTTGTTGGGCTCAAAAACTGAAGCAATTATGCTCTAGAGGATTTTTGTTGCTAACTGCTCTACAAACTGGAATCCCGTGCTAACTGTTCTACGAATCCACCTTTTCTGGAACCGCCAAGAGACAATTTAACATAGTTCCAATGCGATTCATGCCAAATTGGGTGCATTTTTTCACCTCATTTAAATGCATAGTGACCCTTGTGAGCAGGAAAATTTGGGCCACGTGGGCCAAATCCCAGTGTTATGCCCAAAAATTTCGCACCGGTCTATGTACCAATCTGCGCTCATGGTAAGGTTATGTTACATGGTACCAGGGATTTGGGTAGGGGTTAAGCCCAAGCCCTCGTCTCCCTTCCTGTGGTCTCGTGGGCGTGGGGTGACCGGGGACCAGGTTTAGCCCCGGCCCCATCCCCTATATAACAATTACCGAAACTTTATAAAGAAGTTTCCATCATATATTGTTAAGAACCACCTGAAAATGTAGCAGTAAGGATTTTTTTTTCCATGCTTGAGGTCTCGTGTTCGATTCTCCAGGAAGTTAGTTTGGCCATGACTAAATTTTACACGACCTTTGGGAGGTCACGTGGCTACCCACCATTGGCCCACGTGGATCCCATTCATAGGGCCACTCAAACCACAATTCGACCAATCAGAACCTGCCAATTCAAGCCAATCTGGTGAGGCCACTTGGCAACATTCCATTGGCCCGAGAATCCCAGTAAACCTTCCCAGTCAACAGTCTTGCATCCAACCTCTAAAGTAAAACGATCAAAACGCAATATCGGGAGCATACTATATCGGTTTTGATCGATTCAAGTTGCGTTGGATTCAAGGATACAATATATATGCTTTGGAACCAGTTTAGAGTAATTTTGAACACTTTAATTTTGAGCACTTTACTGATCCACTGGATCAACCTTGGAGGGTGCAATGTTGCATCTTAGCTTTGCGCCCTGGGGAAAAAGTTTGAATCGAACTGGGAACAATGAAAAAATCAACCGGAATAAACCGAACAATTTTTTCATATTTTTTTTGTGTGTTTAGCTTAAAATTTGCATGCCCAAGTCTACACCTTGAGGAGGATGCTTGAAATTTTGTGCGGGAAAATGACACCTTCTGCATCTCCGCTTTTTGTGTGGGAAAACGACACCTTCCGCATCTTCGCACATACTTGAGTGGACACTAATTTTTTCAGACACAATTTTTTTTGTGATTAGTATAATGCATATTTTCCTTTGACTTTTATAACATCATTAAGTAAGCTAAATTAGAAAATGTTGTGTGTAGAGGAGCTGATGTGGATTAGTTTCAATGGATTGTGTACCCTTATCGATTTGTGGCACTCAAGAGATGGATCAAAACCAATGTCAAAGTGATCTTATTGACCAATCATTTTTATTTTAGACCATATACTCTACATATATTAGCAACTATTAAGGGTATTTTTGAACACTTAGGGAAACTAGTTTCACTCAAATTGTGATTAGAACCACCCAAAAATGTATAATGAGATTGCACAATGAATGCAACTACCACTTTTATTTTATAAAAATGACAACAAGAATAACATACGTCGACGATTTGGCTACATACGATTTTCCTTCGTCGGGGCTGACAGCATAGAAATTATTAAATTAACTTGTAAGCCCACACTAGGATTGACAACCCACAAGTTTTTCATATGACGTTCGTTTGGATATATATTAAAAATAAAAATGGAGATCAACTTCAGTTTTAAAATTAATTATGGTGTTTGTATATTTTGGACGATATTCAAAGTTTGTTCCATATCCCATTGCACCAACAACACCCATAGCGGTTTATGCCCCAGCGCATCCAGTTCTAATTGTTAACCCAAAACCACCAATAATGAAGGTGCTCAATAGCATATAATAGGTTCGGAAGCGACGAATAGCTACAGGACAATGTACCAGGAGCACAGAGTGAAGGAAACTCAATTTCGGGGTAGGCCCGATGCGAGATAGATCTATTAAACATAATTTCCTTTTCCTAAACTTTGTCAGACAATGCTTTTTGGATGCTTTTACCTGTTGTTGATGATGATGTTGCTGCAACTAATCTAATATATTTTTATCTTACATTTTAAATAGGGCCTCTGCACTACGATTATATATATATATATATATATATATATATATATATAATTCTTCAATATAGTGTGGAGGAAGTTCATTGTGTGGGAGTGCATAACTTTTGCACTCCTACACAATAAAATTGATTTACACATTATTAACACAATTGCTTGTTATTTACTACTCCATTATCTTGATTTATAGTGAGCACATTTCATATTATATAATTAACCTAACACCACCACACCCATAACTCAACTGCAAAAAACATATGTAATGAAAAAAAAATTAGTGCACAATGTATCAACATCCCCCCCCCCCCTCTCGCCCACGCAAGGGACCTACAATATTGGGAAGAGTAGTAACAGTGTCAGGCATAATAATATCATGCATAAAAATGTAAGTTTGAGAGCACTCACCAACAACATGGCCACTCAAAAAATTAGTTTTTTTAATTTTTTCAAGGCACTATCGAATATTGAAAATAAAATTCCCTCCACCAAGGGAATTATGTTGCATCAAAGCTCGATCAACCAATTTAAAATTAGAAATAAGATTTCCAGAAAATTAGAAAATTATTTTTGAATTTACGGAAAATAGAAAATTTGGCATTTTCATGAAACTTTGTTTAAAATTGCCAACACATAGAAAAAGAATGGAAAATCAATAAGCTTTGACTATGAGGCAAATGTTAAAGTCCTCTATAGTCCTTGGCAAGGGAGGGACTAAAAAAATTTAAGTTGCCATATCCCTTTCTAAATTTCTTCCTCATCATATACTTTAAAAAATAAATATTTTCCATATATATTATGTTATTATACTTCCATATATTTCATTATTCCATACCCAAATATTTCTCAAAAAAAATATTCCATAAATCATAACTAAGTTGTCAAACCTAACATTTTCTTTTCATAGTGGGAAAACCTATCATAACTAAGTTGTCAAACCAGTAGTGGGCATAATCATCACCAACTATTATCCGCGAATGCATGTTGACTCATCATTGTTATTCAAGGAAAACCACACCATCTAGAATTACACATTGGTGATCCGTAAGGGGGCAAGATTTCCTCCTGCCAAATATAGGCTTAGTCTTGGGCCATTAACCTATTTTCTTATGTCCACGGAAAAAATTAATAAATTTATTACAATTTAGCCTTACCTTATATCTTAGGAAATAATTTATATGAATAAACATTCAAATAATTGATTTTCCTCTCTTTTTTGACAAAAATGATTAGATTGATATTAAGTCTATGTTGGTTCGCAACAAAAAAACCCGAGAGGAAATTACATTATGTCAATTGATACATATTCTACAAGAGAAAGCATGGAAAAACACCTCATACCTTCTTCTAAAAACACGTTGTGAACATAAAGTCTGCAAACTAGATTGCAACTATAAATTTGAAACCCCCCCCCCCCAACAAAAACAAAAAAACACAATTTTGTAGAAAGCAACCATTCCTCAAGTTGAAGGATCTATCGATATCTTGTTCGACGAGGCTCCAAAACTGCCACTGCCAGAGTTGCGTTGGTCTCCTTCATTCTGCTAGGTTTGAAGTTTAACAATCTAGGAACTCATTGTGGCATTTTCATCTTCTAGCTATTTGACATGGGTTTTAAGATGTTGCACTTCATCCATGAGAAAGAGGATTAAATTATGATGTTGACGAAGATGCTTATGGAGGTCATTATCCTCTACATGATGGTAAACCAAAGGACGAGGAAAATAATTGCAGACATTGGTACCTCTTGAGGTTGTAGGGGTGGAGTCAAAACAATCCATGCTTCTAGTCGAGGAGAAGAGGGAGCACCAAGTCGGGGAGCACGAACTGGTGGAGGGAGAACGATAGGGGCTGCAATAACACGTAGAAGGGAGGGAAAACTTAATAATCATAGAGCACAAAGGAAGGAGGGCTATGTAGGAGGAGGAGTCAGGGAAAAAAATATTTCAAAGCTCTCCAGGAAAGACATTAAAAAATATACTTCACAAGACATTGACCAAAAGAGGAAAAGTGTAACATACCAATTGAGGGCAACCAAATGATCCAGAAAGAGAGTTCAGTTTGATGCATAGAAGTTCAATCAAACCTTGGTGATTTGATTTTGACCAAGTGTCTAATACCAAGCCCACTCTATTTTTTAAAGAAAATATTGCAACTTTATAAGGAACCAAGGATGACCATATCACTGATGAGAGAGCCGCTAAAAATGAGAGTTAAGATGCCTTAAAGCAATTTTTTATTGTGTAGCCTCTAGGATGGCAACCTTCCTTTTGGGATACCAAGAAAATGAATAAAAACAGATTTGAAATTGACATATGACACTTAGATATGCAGAGGAAGTTTCTCTCTACCCAAAGAAGACAAAGTGAGGATTTGACCTGATTCCCTTCATACGTGTGAAAAACAAAGGCAAAGTGTATCCACCAACCACCCAGATGACTACCTCATTCTGACAGCCATAAACTAAGGAAATTCTTCTGGAATTGCTCCAAATCAAATCCTCTAATGACTAAAATATTGAAGGCGAGAATTTCCCATTCTCCATAGTTTGAATCTACTTTTAATTGCAATAAATTACACATCCCTACGACCCTCCTGGAAGCTAGAGTGAGTATTAAAATTTTATCAGAGAACAAGCCATCCATAGATGGATCCACATGCCTGAAGAGGAATGGCATACATAGAGCATGTGTATGACCAACTAGCTCCACCTTGATGACTATTGCACGACGCCAATTGATATGAAGTCACCCATCGAAGTGAGATGGGACAAAAATTATAGCCAGGGTGGTCAACTTAATATTATATTATTGTTGCACATCGTTATTTAGCTTCCTATTGAGGGGAAAATAAAATTCACCTAGATATAGCTTCATGGAATAATTTTCATGCATGGAACCCCATTAATCACTAATTGTCATGCTTCAAGGAGGAATGCTTGATTTTCTCATACATCCACTATTGTATTATGATGTATCAGAATGTGGAAATAAGAATAATAAGAAAAAGAGTCTATAAGACTGGTGATTCTGCTTAAAAGGAGGTTAAGATAGTTGTTTTTAGGAGAAAATCCCTAAGGAGATGTTAAATAATGATGATAGAGTCTCCAATGATCATAATTTCATACAAATCCTTCTCTTAGGCTAATTGGAGCCCAAGAAATAGGCTATACATTTATGTCAAATTGTTTGTCCTTTTTCCTAATCCCCTTGTGTAATGGAATTCTTATTTTCCACTAGGACCCAAAAAAATATCTCCCCCTCTTTCCACCCTTGGGATTTTTCTTCGAGGTGCCATCGAAGAAAAGGTTCCATTTTGTTGAAAATGCAACAAGAAATTCCTAATTTAATTTTGCCTTGAATTTTGAAATTCCACATCAACAAACAACTTGAATGAGTTAATTGAGGTGATATAGTTGTTATCATTCAGTTAGCTTAGTTAATTCAATTTGGGGGTATGAACTTGAGTTGTGTACAATTAATCCTAAATTTTAGGAGCCTATGTTGAGTTAATTTTAGTTGTAACAATTTATTTCAATTAAATTGAGTTATGGTGAGTTAAACTAGTTCCAACTGTTGGAGGAAGTAGTTGGAGGTCTAGCAGCAGGGTGTAACTTCAGTGTTTAACTAGTTAACTTTTCAATCAGCCTAAATTAACTCATGCATGCATAGAATTCGAGTTACTTAGTTGAGATTGGAGTTCAAGGGCAGCGTACTATTAGTTTTAAACTATTCCAAGTTGTATAGGTGGTGCATGTAGCCAGAGATTGGCCTAAAGGAATTGCGCAATCCAAATGAGGGAATTTCCTATTAATAGGGGCTAATTTCCTTGAGAAACAACGCAATGAAATAGGAGCTTTGAGGCTTTAAAATTGGCTAAATGTTTTCAAAAGTCACTCAGTTAGGCAGAAATAGAAGATACAGGTTGTGCTCAAGCTTGAGAAAGCATATTGTAATCATCTAGATTATTTGATTACAAAGATATTATGGCGAAGCGGTTTAGTTCAGCTTTTCCCCAGATAAATATTTGTGCATGTTTTTTGAATGATGATGCATGTTTTTTATATGTGTTCTCGCTTGTGAATTTTCTTCTGCGTATGAGTATAGTAGATTTGAGTCTTGTGTTTTAGGAAATTACATGACCAGTTTTGAATCTACATCATTCTACATGGTATCAGAGCAGGATTCACAATAGAGAAGATAATTCGAAGTTGTCTTTGTAGGAGGATTGAATTTGCAAGATCAATTCTTTAGAGCTAGCAAGATGGAATTCTATGGTCTAAGGCTTGAGTATGCCCTTGAGGGTGGCTCGAATTATATTTCTTGGAAGGACCGCATGGAGGAAATACTGGAAAATAATGTGTTGAAGGAATCCATTGATAATGATATCTAGAAACCAGCAACATCTGATTCTTAGAATCTAGTAGATTGGAAGACAGTGTATCTAAGGTGAGGAGGATCATGTTGGAGGGATTAAGAGACCATATTGTCTCTAATATCCACGGGAAAGAGACTCTATATACAATGTGGAAAAAATTGATAGATTTTTTCATGAACAATAGTGACCACATGAATCTGGCACTCAACAACAAGCTTCTGAATATCAAGATGTAGTCTGGGCGACACAATACCATATTACATGAGTAGGTTCACACAATGTCATGATGAACTTAGGAGTGTTGGTGTTACAGTTGTGGAGGATGATCTCGTAAGCCTAACACTTTTAGGCCTTACCAAGAGTTGGCACAACTAATAGGATTCGGTAAATGGGAGGGATAAGCTACCAAATTGGGAAAGAAATAGTCTGATTTGGTACAAGAGGAGATAAGGTGATTGGGACCTCATCCAAAGAAGAGGAAGAGGAATTTGAATTATTCAATAAAGGAACAAAGGCCAAGGGGAATAAGTCCCAAGATGAGGCTAATTTCAACCAATAGGGAAAGAAGAAATACTTGTCCAAAATCAAGTGCTTTTAGTGTCGTGAATACAGGCACTATGTCATGAAGTGTCCATAGAAGAAGGTAAGCAAGAAGGACTCTGCAGTAACAAAAACAAGTGAATCTTTGGCTTCATAGTTCGAGTTTGACTTTACTCTCATCGCATGCATGATGAGAATGGTGATGGGAAGCATGTGGTATCTAGATAATCGTGACTCGTTCCACACGACTGGGAAGAAATACGTTTTTAGTGACTCGAAGGAGAAAGATCTCGAGATGCACATCGAGATGGGAATGATGGAAGTTACAACTCGAACAAGATCGACACAGTCACCTTTCAGAGTGAGTCAGGATCCACTCTTAGAATCAAGGATGTGATGTTTGTACCAGGTCTAAAAAAGAAGCTGGCTTCTGTCACAGTGTGGAAGATCATGGCTACGATGTGATATTCAACAAAGGAAAGACATTCCTGTGACACATCGCCATAGGATAGGTGAAACAAATCGATGTGCGAGTCAAGAACCTGTATGCACTTGAGATATAAGGTGCATGCAAATCCATGAGGAGCAAGACAAAGGTTAGAGACTTGGTGGTTAAGAGGGAGCATGATTTACCTATTAAAATGGAGCCTCATAAGCAGCCTCAACAAGTTGTGGAGCAACCAAAAATGGTGAGGCAGAGAGGAGATAGAGTGGAAACATCCATTCAAGCAGAGACCTCGAGTAGGGGAAAATTTCGAGCTAAGTGGGAAGAGGGAGCACATGCATCCATACCTCCAGGTATGAGGTGGGGTGATGTAAAGCAATAGTCCCAGGAGTGCAGAAATTTGGGCAGGGTCCATTGAGGTGTTTTTTCTCTCATGGATCATTACCTTGCTATGGTGGCCCACAATATTTAGTAGTAGGAGGACCAATTCCAATAATATTTTGAGGAGTGCAAAGAAGTTTTGACAGCAGAGTAGGAGGCTCAGTAGCAGAGTCATCAACAACACCGTTTTCCAATTAGATAGTTGCAGATTGATTCAATGATTATTTTTATTTATTTTTATGTATGCTTCTTAGTTGTAGTTGTTGTAGTAGCAACAACAACAAAGAGATGTGTTGCATGCAATACATTCCAAAGGTTTTGGATCAGGGTAAATGTGAATCCCTTTCTTAGTGAGAGGGAGTGTTGAAAATGCAACAAGAAATTCCTAATTTAATTTTTCCTTGATTAAATTAGGAGAAATTTGAAATTCCACATCAACGGACAACTTGAATGAGTTAACTAATGTGATATAGTTGTTATCACTCAGTTATATTAGTTAATTCAAGTTGGGGACATGAACTTGAGTTGTGTACAATGATTCCTAAATTTTAGGATCCTAGGTTGGGTTAATTTCAGTTGTAACAATTTAATTAAGTTAAATTGAGTTATGGTAAGTTAAACTAGTTCTAACTGTTAGAGGAACTAGTGGGAGGTCTAGTAGTGGGGCGTAACTTCAGTGTTTAACTATTTAATTGTTCAGTCAACCTAAATCAACTCATGCATGCATAGAAGTCGAGTTAGACGGTTGAGATTGGAGTTCAAGGGCAATATACCATCAGTTGTAAAGTATTCCAAGTTGTACAGGTGGTGCATGCAGTTAGAGATTAGCCTAAAGGAATTACGCAATCCAGATGAGTGAATTTCCCATGTAATAGGGGCTAATTTCCTTGAGGAACAACACAAGGAAATAGGAGCTTAGAGGCTTGAAAATTGGCAAAGTGTTGGCCAAAGTCAGTGAGTCAGGCAGAGGATAGAAGATACAGGTGCAGGTTGTGCTTAAGCTTGAGGAAGAATATTGTAATCATCCAAAAAATTTTATTAATGCAATAAAGATAGGAAGGGGTTTTGAGTAGTTTCTTCCCTTAGATAAATCTATGTGTATGTGTGTTGAATCATGATGCATGTTTTTTATATGAGTTCCTTATTGTGAATTTTCTTCCGTGAATGAGTAGAGTATATTTGTGTCTTATGTTTTAGTAAATTACTTGAGCAGTTTTGAATCTACATTAAAATTCTACACATTTCTCCTGTGAGTGTTTCCATACTTCAAAGTATTTATCTGAGAGATGAAGTTTCCAAGATACTCCAGTAAAGTGATTTGTTGAAGCCTGAAAGGAGAGGCGCCCTAAAGGACCACTGAGCGACTATATCAATTGTATCTTTGTAGATGGTCCTCAACCAATGAACTGTGCCAAAACATCAATTGTGAGGGGTATTGATTGAAATGGATGATCCAAATATGCAAATACTTTCCTATGCCTATAATTCTTAATCCTTTAGATTAATCAAAGTGTTGATGTTCCATTATGACAACATACATTATTTTATAATTTCTTTGAAGGAAGAATGAAGAAGAACGTAGAAGACTAAATATCCTTCCTGACCATCTAATCATCTGAGCTAAGAGGAAACATATAGATGTAGCTACACTAGCACATTTGGCCCAATTTCCGATGGCCAAAATGTCTCTCTTCTGACACATAGGCATCCCAAGAGCGATAGTTTGAGGCGGGGCAAAATGTGGTTAGCCACTACGTCGCAATTCCGACACTTCGATAAAGTGTCGGAAGAGCGACACATTTTTCGCAAAGTGTCGGAAGAGTGACATTCACAAAGTTTCGGAAGAGCGACGTTAGCAAAGTGTCGGAAGAGTGACGTTCGCAAAGTGTCGGAAGAGTGATGTTAGCAACACGTCGCTCTACCGACGAAAAAAACACGTCACTCTTCCGACGAAAATTAAACGTCGCTCTTTCGACAGAGCCTAAATGTCGCTCTTCCGACGAAAACAAAACGTCGCTCTTTTGATGAAAAACAAAACGTCGCTCTTTCGACGAAAACAAAATGTCGCTCTTCTGATGAAAATTAAACGTCATTAAACATCGCTCTTGTGACGGAACCTAAACGTTGCTCTTCCAACAGAAACTAAAAATATTTAAAAAAAATTATTTAGATAAATCCACAACAAACGTCGCTCTTCCGACGAAAACAAAATGTCGCTCTTCCGACGAAAATGAAACGTCGCTCTTGCGACGGAACCTAAACGTCGCTCTTCAGATGAAAACTAAAAAATATTTAAAAAAATTTTATTTAGATAAATCCACAACAAACATTGAATGGATTTAACAACACAACTCAAATGCAAAGCAATCAACAACATGAGAAGATTGGCTATGGAAGAAAATCTCACGGCTACAAAGTTAATGGTGAGGTTAGACAATGTTTCATATAATGTGAAGCACACCATGCTTGTTCAATCCAATATTGCTCACCTCTAAGGTGCCATGTTTCCAATGACAACACAAATGAATTAAATAATTAAAATGAAAACAAATAACAAGGGGAACTTTGTTCTGAACAATCATAAAAAAGAGATGAAGGAGAGGAAGAGCACTTGATTTTGGGAAAACAGGAATCAAATAATCCGTAAATTTAGATTTTAATAGAAAATAGAGTTTATGCACATAATAGATCTAATGTCTTCATGTAAAAAGTAAATTTCTGTGCATTAGAGCCATAGAATTTTTAGGAATCTTCTGTGACAATAAAAAATAAGTTACAAGTAGATAACCTAGAATCTTAAACAAGTAACAAGTGGCATGTTCAGAAGATAACATTGAAGCTTTGCGGTAATTGAAGTTTACTATGCATGTATAATGGTTGACATATGGAATGATATTTCCCATGTAACATTCTGAAGATAAAACCTTAAAGCTGAAATAACCATCTTCTTATGGGTATTCTCTACTACCTAGTTGAGAGGCAGGGCTAACTCAAACCAAAGAATCTACTTTAGAGATTGCTCAAAACAACTTAAGGATTTTGGCTGCAACACGAGAACACCCCAAAAGCACTGAAAATCATACTCAGGAAGTTTGTTAACATGTTCAACTACAATGGAAAAGCTTAGGAAATGCCTGTTGAATGAAATTTTTATGGATATATGTGGATTGGATTGTGGCTTGTACAAAAAAGGAGTGGTAAATAATGATATTAAATTAATTCCTTAATTTTTGGGTTTAGAGAAGATTAAGCTCATTCAATTGGATGTAGCTCGGGTGGTTGGGATAAATGTTGTTATCCTCCCCACTAAGGTTCAATTCGCACATATGAGATGTTTGAGCTCATAATAAGTATATCCTTGTAATGGCTTCAAGCCTTGTTGTTTGAGAGTTCCTCAAGGACCGTAACATGCATATTCCTCATATGGAATACAAAGATATTTCTTCAAAGGCAAAAAAGGGAAAATTAAGTTTAATTCATTTCACTTGTTTCTAGTACATAGAGGTCTTGAAACAACCATGTGCCTTGTAACTAGTTTGCTAGACAGTCATTCAAAGAAAGAAAAATTTCAAATCAATATCAACAGTAATGCAAGAATCCACATCCAATGCATCCTTTGCAAAATCACGGTATGAATGTCTCTTTCCATGTGGAAATTCTTACTGTGTGGAGACATTTTTGGGAACTTATGTGCAATAAAGCCCAACATCTATAAGCAATAACACATGGATGTAGTATAAGGCCTCAACAACTTGGTGAATTTAAGTCTAAGGTCCATTCTGTTTAGTTTTGGATTCCAACATTCATGTATAAATCAAAAATTTGCACTAATGGTATGATAAACAACAGAGAATTTAAGTCTAAGATTCATTTTGTTGGGTTTGGGATTCCAGCATTTGTGAATAAATCAAGAATTTGCACTAATGCTATGATATACAATACTTCAAAAGTAAAGGTCTGAATGATTCTTTCTGCATATAAATTTTGAACATGTCCATATATCTCATCTGTGGATTTTCTTGCAATACAACCCAACACCTATAAGCAATAATAACTGCATGTAGAGCCCCAATGCCTTAATAGTTCCATAGAGTTGGCTTCACCACTCCATAATCAGCAAATTCATGAATAAATCGAGAATTTACATTAACAGTACGATACAATACTTCTTCATGAAATGAAACCCTGGTAGAATCTAAAGCTATCATTGTCTTGACTCTTAATCAGCTTTCTTTGTAATCAAAATATGGACAAGTTGCATAGAAAAACAAAGTGGTCCTATGGCATTTAACTTATAACAGTTCTGCTGAATGAATCGCATCTGAAAAATGATCATTTATTCATCAAAAGAAAATGTTAAGTTAACCAATTTAAGCCAAACATGCTACATGATTTATGCTTAAGGCTTTATCTAGACTGAATAAATGCCATTTGAGCACTATGTATATTTTAGTGTTTAGCAGGAAAATGCAGCTTCAAACAAGAGGAATACATTTCAAGACCTCGCCCAATCAGAGCTCAATTAGGTAAGAAAATTTATTACCAATTCTTTGATATTGGTTAGCCCTTGAAGACCTCATTTAACAAACCAGTAACACAAATTCATTAACAGAAGAATAATATAAGAATAAAAACCATAACTGAATAATAGAAGCAGTTCAATTTATAAGGAAATACTCTCATGTTATAATGGAAGCAACCTTGTTATAGGGCAATCACTCTTGTTATATATGCAGTCACCTTATTACATAACAGTAAGCCTTGAGACAGTGGTACATAGTAGCAATTAGGTCATATAATAGTGATACATTTGGAAGTATGATAGTGATTACAATGAAAGTTGTCTCCACAAGATCTAAGCTCTGCTATATACCCATGTGATGCTAAGTAATCTGAGTTATGGAAACTATTATCATTCTGAGTAAGCAAGAAACGTGAAAGTGATCCTAGCTCAAGACAATGATCTTAAATGACAGTGAAATGTGGCAGACATGACAGATATATATACCCTTGTACATTGGTGCAGTGTAAATCTTAGTTCAATCATGTCAATGCACATTTCAATTCAAATCTTGTTAAGGCTAAAGATGATCAAGTGTGGTGCTTCGTAAGATCTCAGTTCAAAGTACCACCATGGCTTCAGAAAAGCATGAAGAGAAACTACAAGTTGAGTCTTTGTTTGAGCTGCGGGATTTACCTGAACCAAGGCTATGGGTATACATATGTATTTGGACAGAGCCCTTATTCAAGCTACAATATGTCTAGATAAAAAGGGCTTGTGTGTGTGTGTGTGTGTGTGTGTGTGTGTATTACAATGTAAAGGATAGTAGTTCTGCTTCACGTGGCATTTCCAGTTGAAATTATATCTACATATAGTATGCATTTTGATGATACCTAGTGCTCAGAATAACATATAATTTTCATCCTGATAGCTATCTCTTTTATCTCAATTTTCCTTGATATTTGGATATCATATAACCTACAATAATCTTGACCATGTTTCTCATCATGGTGTTGTGACTACGGTATACTTGGGATGTTAACAGTAACTCTACTTTGTGATGTCTCTGACTGGACAGTGTCAAATTGCATTTCAACTCACATAAAGTATCTCTTCTGTATGAGAAAGAATGGCATCACATTTACAAGAAAACCTATTTCGGAATCATCATGTACACATACTTATAGTCAGCATTGGAAAAAGGTAATTAGTATGTGCCCGACATCCTTACAAATCATTGAAATCATTCCATACTATGACCCAATTACACGGGACGTGCATGGTGCATCCTGTAAGTCTAAGTTTATATACAAAAGTATGTGGGCTTTCAATCCCAAGGCATCTCTCCTAGCTATCCAACATTACATATTCATATCAGTTGGTTCTTCTCTGGAGTCGGGTATCCCCAGTGAACATATCCGTCCCAGTTCCGACATAGAGGTTTTGGTGGGATTCTCCTGTTTCTGGAGAAGTAAAAATCGGTACTGTGCATCTTATTTTAGAATGCAATAATTTTGTTCCTATCGATAATGATCATCACTTATACAGTCAATTATGTGGAGCGCTATCATTCCTGGCTTATTATGGATGCAATAAAGACCTATTTCTTTCCATTTTTTCTAATTATGTTAGTATTTTCTATGTACAGAGGACTCTGATTTGGCATTACTTAAGATTGTTTCGCACATGTATGCCTGAACACTTAAACCTATCATGGTCTTCTGATGTCCATGCTCTATTCTTTTTTTCTTTTGCTTTGTTACTCTGTATTTGAGTACAAGGTAAGCCTTGGGAGCCTTGGGCAAAGTTCAGAGTAAAATCCATTAACCGGGCCTTATCTCTCATTTTTATAAATTCTGTACAGCCTACCATAGAAAAAAAAAAACATGATGCTATGAATAATAACATTCGATCTTTAAATCCCCAATATTCCAAATCAATCATGTTCTGTAATATACTAATGCTCTGAAACACATGATTGGTTTGGAATCTTATTTTAAATGATGTATGAATAATAACATTAAATTAATCCATATTTAATTTAAATTGATTTTCCTCGTTACTCATCTAACTATACAAAATAGCTATTACAACCTTGTACTATGTGAAATTGTAGACCATTATTTCACAAAGCAAGAAATAATTATGATGGGAGAAGCGTTTTGTTTAGCTTGATGTCAATGTTTTGATCCTCAATAAGGGTTCATCTTCAAGAGTAATTTAAGCTCAAAGAACGTTGATGGTTCATGTTTACATTAACAATGATGCAACCCTAATTTCGTGCATTGTTCATCATAAGATGTCTACTCATTATTACAAGGATATGAGGAAGCTGGAAGAGTTTGAAGTAAAGGTTTCCATGTTTCACTTAGCTTACTACTTTCATCCCTATTTAATTTTTTTGTGGTTAGCTCAATTTCTATCATTTCAATTATTTTCCTTTTGATATAGTTATTAACCTTAGCAATGATTTTGGTGTTTTCTATGGCAAACAAAGACCTTCATGTTCTTCAGAGTTTTTTCTACTTCCTTCTTCTCTTCTGCAAACAACACCCTTGACTTCCTAAATTAAAGATCATGCAGAAAATCACATCTCTTCTGGAGGTATGGAATTATACCAATGCTTTCATGAAATGTAGAAACGGAGAAGTCTAAATTCAAGGCCAACCCTTGCTGAGTAGCCCTAAGGCTTTGAAAAAATCCCCTTAATCCAACTGCTCCTCCTCCTATGACTTCACTTCCCATTGAGCTAGAATACAATGATCTGCTTACAGGATAGCATTTCTATGTTGGGTTTTCTCTAAGAATGACATCTCATGCTTGTATAATGTCCCGAGGAAGAACTACATGATCCTTTTTGTTCTTTAGAAACTCTTCTAAGTCCTTCCCATTAAGCTTTGAAGTAATCTTAAGGCTTACCTTTAACAATTTCTCATCTATGCCACTGGCTTCTCCTTGACAATTAGAACCAGGTAATTGATGCCCTCCAACATTAAAGGAAAAAAGGCTTTTGGAAAATTTTATAGGCAAAGAAACAATAAATTCCATTTTCTCCTTCCGAAACTCAACAGCACTATATAAGCTCTTTTGACCGTCAAACGCAGGGACAGCATTGGATAGAAGAACATAATTATCTTGAAATAATTTGCGTTTCAGACGCTTAACCACCTCCTTGGATGGCTGTGGAGAAATCTCCACGTCATAATGGAATATTTGTTGTGAAGGCTCGAATTGAACAAGGAAATGATTAGCAAGAAGCTGGATCAGAGCCCCTTATTTTCCTCCAGAATCAGGCCTCCCTACAGCCATGAGAGGCACAGGATTTCTAGAAAGATACTTGTCTACTTCTTCACTTGGTACAAGTTTTGGGAGGATAGGAATAACCATAAAATCAGTCAAGGAAGAAGTATCGGGTCTTGGGACCAATTCCATGTTCTCCATTAGGGAAACCAGACACTCCAGAGCTGAAAAGACATCAAAACCAAAAATGCCATTGGAGTAAATGTTGAAAAAAAAAACATCAAAACCCCATGGGTAAACTAAAACACATCAAAACCAAATAGCCATTTCTACAGATGCAAACTAAAACTTCTCGCAAATATAAGGGCAAAGTAACCAAATGAGCATATCAGCTAACGTAAACACATTGAAACCAGATACGCGTTGCTGCACGATGCAAACCAAAACTTCTCAGTTACATGTGAAAGATTAACCAAATGGGCATATCAGCAAACTAAAAAAAAAGAGAAACCAAACAACCATTTTCGTGGATGAAGACAAGAACTTCTTAGAATAACATATAAAAAATAACCAAATGGGCATATCAGCAAACCAAAACATATAGAAACCAAATAGCCATTGCCGCAGAAGCCAACCAAAAATTTTCATAGCTAATAAAATGCACCATAACCAAATGGGTAGAAGTAGAAAGTAACAAAACCAAATGGGCAAATAAATAACCAAAGAAACCTAAAGGGAATTGCATTATCATTGGATAAACATAGAAACTTAATGAAAAGCACTGCATATTTAGGGCAATCCATTACAACAATAAATATTTCAGTGGGACTATTGAATGAATACATGGATTACCTTTTCCGGGGCATTTGACGGCATGTTCTTCAGAGTTCACCACTTTTCCTTGACTTTTACTTCTCCAAATCCCACTGCTCTAGGGCTGAATGAAGGGCCTTTGAATTCGCAGGGTAGGTATTGATGTCTTGGGATGGGTCGTCACCTAACAATATGGGTAATCTTGAGCATAATATTTCTGTAGAAGGAAATAAATCATTGGACCAAAGGCAATCGGGATTCGATGTATCAGAGCAGATTCTTTCTGTAGAAGGAAATAAATCACTGGACTTCAACCAAATGTATTAGAGCAGACCTGCAATAGGCACTCGGGATCAATTTCTTTACTTACTGCATCCTTCCTCCAAACCTGCGACAGTATGGCCGCATCCTTCCTCCAAACCTGCAATAGTATGGTTGCATCCTTCCTCAAAACCGGCAACAGTATGGCTGCATCCTCCCTCCTTCCCTGGAAAAACCATGCAACCGAAGGGAAATGAACGAGGGAAATTAAAACTTTTTCTATTTGAATTTTTTTGACATTTTGAAATGAAATACATGTGTTTTTTAAGGCCACTCAAATTCCATTAAATAAAATGTGTGAGACTTTTCTTGGGGTTAATAAGGGGTTTGGGTAAATAAGTGGTATTGTTGATTATAAATAATTATTAAGGAGGTTAGATCTAAGACATTTATTTAGATTATTAATTATATAAAATTGTTGAATTTTTATTTCATAAACTAGGGATTTTGGTTGATTTTTTAATCTAATTATGTGATATTAAAGATGAATTATGGTAACTTAAAAATAAGTTTTATGTGGTTAAAAGGGAAGTATTAATGTTATGGTATGAATGATTATTTTCAATGAAATTTTTGGTTTAGTAAGGATAACTCATCTATGGACATTTTCCATGATTTTTAAGATGGAGTCAATATAGGAAAGGTGATACTTAAAGGGCTCCCACATGCTTTAGAAATTTTATATCTATTGGTTTATAAACATTAGAGGTGGAAAAATATCCAAAGCTCTAGAGCTAAGTTTGTTCCAACTTAGCTATATCTTGAACAACAAATTGTTGTTGACGTCAAGGATATGATAGAAATTTGGTGGGTTGTAGGGTAGTCTTGTCATGAAATAAATGTAATGTAGTTACTAGGTAGGTAGGGGGAACCATTTTGGTGGAACTTGGCCATAAATGGGACATCTATCCATGCATAGTTTTTTAAGAAAAAATACACCTAGTGGATTATCATTGTACGGGAATCACTTTAGGATCTAGGCTACTGTGCACACACTAACTAAAGGGATATTAGTGAAACCCACAAAAGTATTATAGGTGCTTTTATATAAATAGGTGTTCTTGTGTTCTCATTGGTTAGTTATGGGCAAATGACAATAAAGTAAGAGAATTTATAGGTGCTTTTATAGAAATAGGTGTTCTTGTGCTCTCATTGGTTAGGTATGGGAAAATGACAATAAAGTAAGAGAAGGATTTGACTACTGGACAATTAGAGGAATGATTCCACACAAAACCAAGTGTGGTGCTGCAGCACTTTCTAGGCTAAGGGCTTTTGAAGGGGTTCCTCCACCATATGACCCAAGGAAGATAATGGTCATTCCAGATGCTCTGAAAGTGTTGAGGCTTCAGCCAGGTCACAAGTATTGTCTGCTAGGAAGGATTTCCAAAGAAGTTGGCTGGCATCACTATGACACTATTACAGAATTAGAAGGGAAGAGAAGGGCAAAGGCTCAGGTATCATATGAGAGAAGGGAGAAATTGGCAAAATTGAGATCAAAAGAAGTGGAGTTAGCCGAAAAGCAGCTTTCCCTAGAGATGGAGCTCTTAGCTTCAATAAAGTATTAGATAAGTTGCATTTTGTGCTCAATGAAGCAGTCAATTTTGAAAATGACAAGAAAATATTTCTGAAGATGAGGTTTTTGACTAGAAAGATATAACAACTCAAAAATAATTACACTGTTGATACAATAATAATATAATCCACAAACAGCCTTCTCACATTCATGATCTGAGTATATAGTGAATTAGACAGAAGTAAGAACCTGATAAGTAGCAAGGAAATGAATGATTTGGGTTCTGTTCAGCAAACCCTTGAAGCAGCAATAACGCAATAACACGCCCTAAACCTTGTATTGCGGTTTTAATTTGAATAGGCCGCCAAATTAAATTTCCATTTGGTTATTATATTTTTAAATGTGAAACATGGAGATGTGTTTTGTAGATTGTTTCCTAATAAATTTAAACATAAACCTTCCACGCAATATTTTTATTTTCCAGTAGGGTCTATTAAAAATTAAATGATTTAAAATGCTATTTATTGCTAAATTTGGTAAACAGTTTATTCTAGATACACTTTTAAAATAATAATATCTATCAGAATGGATAAGAAATAAAAAGTAAAGTACTTTAATCAATGTTTGTTTCACTAGTATCTTAAATAAATACTTAAAAAATTATATCCTAGTTGAAGAGGTAATAGTTTGATATTATAATACCAGTTTCTAATCTTATACTCCCATTTTTACTATAAGAGATGGAGAAAATACATTGGCAGATAATTTTTGAATATCAAAAAATGCGGAAACTGGATGATCAGTTTGGTGGGGGACCTAGGAAATTAATAGGCTATTTTTTCTCCTACGAAACTCTTTTTTCTACCAAAAATTCCTCGTATAGATAATGAGCTTCAAGATAAAAATCCCATAGACATGAAGAGTGTCATATGCCTTGTTCAAAAATTAGTAAATGAAACTGTGGATCTAAAAAAGAGCTCTAGAGAAGATACCTCTATTTAAATAACTTACAAACCATATTGTAGAAAACAATTACTTCTTTAAAGCTAATTCGAATTTGGAGAGCTTAGGGGATTGGGGGTTAGGGGTTAGGGGATTTAGGTGCATTTAGGGGATAGGGATCGAATAATGAGTTAGTATTTAAGGGATTAGGGATTGGGGGCTTAGGGGGCCCGACTCGAACGAGTTTGGGCGGGCGCACTCAACCGAAACGACCCGACCCGAACGGGTTTGGGCGGGCGCCCTCAAACGAAACAACACGGCGCACCCGACTGAACAAAGGCACAAGGGAGAAAATGAAAAACGGGCCACACGAACGTGCATAAGGCACCCATGCGGTCACAACTTAGAAAATTTGATACGGCCGCCCTCAAACGAAATGACCCAACCCAAACGCGTTTGAGTGGGCGCCCTCACACGACGCGACATGATGCGCACGATCAAATGAAGGCACAAGGGAGAAAATGGAAAATGGGCCGCAAAAATGTGCAAAAGGAACCTATGTGATCACAAGTGAGCAAATTTGATAAGGCCACCCTCAAATGAAACGACCCGACCCGACCCAAACGCGTTTGGGCAGGTGCCCTCACATGGCGCGCCCGATCGAACAAAGGCACAAGGGAGAAAAAAGAAAATGGGCCGCACGAACGTGCACAAGGCACCCATGCGGTCACAACTTAGCAAATTTGATACGGCCACCCTCAAACGAAATGACCCAACCCGAACGCATTTGGGCGAGCGCCCTCACATGGTGCGCTTGACCAAACGAAGGCACAAGGGCGCAAACGACAGACCAAGCGCACGAAGATGTGAAAAAGGTGTTTGTGCGGGGGTCACAACAGTTGGTTTGATACGGCAGCCACTCCAAACGAAACAACGACCGGAAACTAGAACCGTTTGGGCGGGTGCCCTCACACGGCGTGCCCAACGAAACGGAAGGCCTGGGGGCAAACAACAAGCAGGCCGCACGAACGTGCACAAGGCACCCATGCGGTCACAACTTAGCAAATTTGATACGGCTGCCCTCAAACGAAATGACCCAACCTGAACGCATTTGGGCGGGCGCCCTCACACGACGTGCACAACCAAACGAAGGCACAAGGGAGAAACTGTTAAACAGGCCACACGAATGTGCAAAAGGCACCCGTGTGGTCACAACTTAGCAAATTTGATACGGCCGCCCTCAAACGCGCGAAAGGAGCCAAACGCGTTTGAGGAAGCTCCCTCAGCGAAACGACCGGAGCCCGAACGCTTTTGGGCCGGTGCCCCTCGGCAAAACGACCGAGCGAAAACGGGTTGGATGGGTGCCCTGGTGAGAAACGACGCGTGCGCCCCAGGCGAGACGAAGGCACGAGAAAACGACAAACGGGCGCACGAGGGAACGTGCCTGAGGCACCGTGCGGTCACAACAACGATCGGCCAAACAACGACAACGCGTTTGAGTGGGCGCCCTCACACGACGCGACATGATGCGCACGATCAAATGAAGGCACAAGGGAGAAAATGGAAAATGGGCCGCAAAAATGTGCAAAAGGAACCTATGTGATCACAAGTGAGCAAATTTGATAAGGCCACCCTCAAATGAAACGACCCGACCCGACCCAAACGCGTTTGGGCAGGTGCCCTCACATGGCCAGGCCAAACGAAGGCCTATGAGGAGAAAAATGGAAGAGCGAGCCTCCTGGCGATGCCTGAGCATCTGCGGTCACAACTTAGTAAGTCCAATCCCGACCACCCTCAAACAAAACAACCCGACCCGAACGCGTTTGGGCGGGCGCATGACCGAACAAAGGCACAAGGGAGAAACCGGAAAATGGACCGCACAAACGTGCACAGGGAACCTTTGTGGTGGGCACCGTGCGGTCTGATACTCTTGAAGGTATTAGGGACTACATTGATGTGACAGATTTGGTGGATGCATACATGAAGCCTTAGTTAATGTTCATCCTAGTGAAGTAGAGTTATATAATGTTGGCTTGGGAAAGGGTATATAAGCTATAACTATAGTTTTTGCATGTTGTTTTTACTATGTTGAGTCTAATTTATTTTAGACCTTTTTCTTACCTATGCCATTTTGATGTGGACAAGAGGTACTTAAGGAGTGTTTGAAAAGTAATAACAAAATTTAATATTAGATTATGATTGAAAAGTTATGCATTAATATTGGTCTAAATGGAAATAATGGGGATGTGGACATAAAATTGTACTATCTTGTGCAACTTGAGGCAGAAGAATAATAGTCTTTGTTCCCCATAAGGGACAGAAATCGAGTGTTGGAACACAAAATTAGATACAAAGTGTGATTTGATACCACAAATAGGGAGACAAAAGAGCTTGGAAATAGAGGGGGAGAGGTTTGAGCTAGGGGAGCTGCCTACACAAGGAGGAGACCCAAAATTTATCGAAACATGGAAAGAGACAAGCTAGAAGAAAGGGAGGGAGTTGTCCAACGAAGAAAAAAAATCAGAATAGAACTAAGGGTACCAAAGAAGTTAGTATTTATGCAGGGGAAATTGTGCGTATGAAAATTGTGCAAGACTTGGGATGCATGAAGCTACACTAGTGATGGTGCCCTCAACACAGTAACACCTATTTCCATGGAAAAAGTTGAAGGATGTGCACAGGGTGGTGAAGAAGCTTGAAATTCGAAGATGAGAAATTCAACACCCACTGGAAAAAATTCCAACTTGACTTCTTGAGATTTACGAAAATCCATTGACAACCTGCAGGGGAAATATTCCCAACTTCTTACTGCATAGGAGGAAACTGAGCCAAGAAAAGACAAGAGATTCCCCATGTTTTCGATTTGAATGAGACGAGTGAGACAACGTTCACAAAACCGAGCAAGAGAAACATAAGATTGAAAGAATTCTTAGCATCGATGGAGTTTACAAAGGTGTGGAGAGCCCACCAACTAGCAGAAGGGTTGTCTTGACTCTCAAGGGCACACCCTTGAACTGATACTTTCTGCCTTATCATATTAACACCAACCATGAATTCCACCTTTAGACTAGTGAAATCCCATGTCGAGGGATCGAATCAACCACGAAATTCATTAACTCTGCCCACCCTGTATCCATCAATGAACTTGGTACGAAGGCAAAGGAGGGATCAACTAAGGGTTTTCCAACTTCATAAGACTCCACATGTGAGGGGTAAATGGGCGCATGGCCAACACCCCCACAAACCACCACCTCAACCTTAATGACGAGATCCTAACACCAAATGTTATGCGTGATGCAAATATGTGCATATATAGGAGGCAACAGGGGGGGCATAGAAAGGAGGTCGTCTTTGGAAATCTTCAAAAAATAATTCTCATGGTGCATATATCCAACTAGCAAAACAAGAGAGAGGGACAATTATATTGAGTGGAATTATTCATGGAATATCTTTCCAACCTGACATGTCATTGATCTCATACTAACCCGCTTCCTTCAAAAAGGAAGGCTTGATTCGTTTGTGTATCTGCCTCTTTGTTTTGGCTTCTTAAAATGTGGTAATAAGCCTTTTGAGAGAATGATTTTAGGGTACTATTGATTTTTCTAAGGAGGAGGGATAAATTGTTGTTCTTCAGGAGAAAACCTTTTTGAAGGTGTTGAATAGTGATAAGGGAATCCCCCAAGATCACTAACTTAGAGACATCTCGATCATTAGCCAATTGGAGACCTGGAAGAAGCCCATACATTTATGTGAGATTGTTCATTCTTTGGACTAGCCCCCATAAGTACTTTATTTTTCATATTCCATCGGGATTTAGGAGAATCTCTCCCCCTCCCCCTCCCGCCACCCCAACTATTTAACTTTTATATTTTATTGAACTATTATGCTTCTATTATAACTCTTTATAAATGTATAAATTTATATAATTTAAATGTATGTGATATAAAAAGAAACTTAACATAATAGAGTCGTGAAGATAAAGATAAAAAAATAGAAACTAAAAATATTATTAAAAAAAAGTGGTGTTCTATGTAAATTAACAACATAACTTCCAACATGATCCTCATAAAACTAACTTAACCCATATTGGTCTACTGTCAAGTTTGATATTTCAATAGTTTTTTAGATGATTTTCATGAAATTATTAGAGTTTTTGTTTAGCTAGTTTAAATTTGACTTGAGATTTGTGAACCTCATGAAATTAATTTACCAAAAAAGAAATTAGACAAAATTCAAATGTAATTAATTTTATTCACCAATCTAATAACTTATTTCAAAACCATATAAAAAAATATATTAAAAATATAATTGTTAATATATTTGAAATGCAGTGTGAATTTTATAATAATTTTAGATATTTATTTTTCAAAATTTTTATTCTATTTTATATTTATATATAAAAGTAAGTTAAAACTATATTTAAAAAATATATTTGAATGTGAAATTATTAATGTGATGTTTATTTTGAAACTATATTATAACATTATATGTAAAAATAAATTTATATTTATATATTAATGAGAAGAATATATTTAAATGTGAAATTATATTAATATAATTTGCATTTTAAATTAAAATTTGAGCTAATTATATGAATGTGTTTGAATTATAGTTTAAACAATATGGAGTACTTTTAGATACATAATTTGTTATATATATTTTTACATATAAATAATTTAAAACTATATACAAAAAATGTTTGAACGATATATTAATGCATTAATGACATTTGCTCCAAACCGTCGCAATACCGACGCATATTTTAGAAACACCAGAATTGCGACATTTTTAAAATATGCGTCGGTATTGCGACGGTTTGGAGCAAAACGTCGCAAGACCGACACATATTTTAGAAACGTCACAATTCCGACATTTTCTCCAAACCGTCGCAATACCGACGCATATTTTAGAAACGTCGCAATTCTGACGTTGTGTCCCAAAAACGTCGTAATACCAACGCATAGTTTAGAACGTCGCATTTCCGACGACATTCATAAACGTCGCAAAAGCGAGGATGTCCCTAAACATCGGTATAGCGATAGTTGTTGGCGAGATTTGAAAAATTGATAAAAATTGGAGAAATTTTCGACAATAAGACAAAAGTGTCGGAACTGAAGTGTCAGAATTTTGACCAAATGTACTAGTGCTATATAGTAAACAACATATGTTTAAGTATAACATATAAACAATAATCTATTAATTTATAAGTATCTAATTAAACAAATTGTTTAATTATAACACAATAAATGAAATAGCCTTGCATTAGGGATTTTAGGGAGACTGTTATTTAGTCCTTCCTTTCCCAATGTCCTACACTATCTAAAAAATATGCAAAAATAGATTACATAAATCACTAGAAAACACTCATAGGTAGACAAATGCAACATAAATGGAAACCACAATCCTTTCATTATATTCAAGATGAAAATATTGTAGCAATATCACAACAAACATATCCTTCAAGTATCAACCCTTCTTACTTCAAATTACAAAGTACATATAAAGTTTTTTTTCTTTTTTCGAAAATCTCTAACCTATTACAACTTTTTCATGAAAAAATATTTTTTTATCCAATATAATTTGGATAATCCTAATAAAAATAACTCAAAATAGAGGTCTCTGAATTGATTTCCTGACTTTGCACACTATTCTAGGATCTTGTTTCCAACTGCTAACTTTAAATCTGCGTCCTTCTATTTGTGCTCCTGATTTTTCTGCTCCTTACCGAAATATTGCATGGAAATCTACTTCTTGTTCAACTTATAAGTTCAACGAACTTATCCCACTTATCATCATCTGGGCATGAAAACTTTATTACCTTTATGAACAATGTTATCGATGAAACGTGAACTATTACCTCAAAACGGGAACTCTAGCCCAAAAAGACTCAAAAAACATGAAAAAACACCCAAAAAACAAAAAGTGTGTATTCTAGAACGCATTTGTTTTTTTCTCAAGGTCAAATTTCACCTTTTTATAAAATTATGCTAAAAACGAAATTGTTTCTTGAAAAAATGATTGAAAAAACACCCTCAAAACAAAACGAGTTGATGTTGGAATAACAAAAAAAAAACATTGTGTCACACTTTTGACACATTGTAACAATGGAATTAAAGACAACATATTAGGACATTGAAAAATCGTAAAATTCTAAATTTTTTGATAGATGATGTTAAATATAAACAAAATCATGTCTGAAGGGCTTATCATTTCGAACAATTTTTATCCATATTGTTAAACATAAAATATCTTGACTCTAAACAACCCTAAAATTGTAATTATTTTCAACCATAACATTAAAGATAAAATTTCGTAGCGCATAAAAACCTTAATGACAAGTTGTAAATCTCAAGTTTTTAAATATTAAGTTTTCAAGATACTTGAACCATGAAATTATGGAGAAATTATATGACTTAAACAATTTTTAAAAATGAACAAGTAAATGAAAAATTTATTATTCATATATTTATTTGTTTATATATAAAAACATATTTTTTATTTTTTTAAAATTGTTTTTCTATATTTTAAATTATAATTGTTTTAGTTTTAAGAAAATAAAAAATTAAAATTAAAATCTTCTTATATATGTTTGTTTATATTTTAAAACATATTTTATATATATTTTTTTGTTTTTTTATATTTTAAATAATAATTGTTTTAATTTAAAAAAATTAAAATTAAAAAAATTATTTTTTTAAATATTTGTTTGTTTATTTTTTAATTTGTTTTTATTGTTTTTTTGTATTTTAAAATTTTAATTGAATTTTTTTTTTTAACAATACATTTTTTTTATTATAATAGTTTTTGTTTAAAAAATAAAATAAAAATAAAATAGTTTGTGTTTGAAAAAAATAAAATAAAATAAAAATTAATTTGCTGCCCGTCGGGGGCCGGAGGCAGGCTGAGCAGCCCTCGATGGCCCCGCCTGGCCGGCCTCTGGCCCCCGGTTAGGCGGAGGGTGATTCTCGGAATTGCCCTCCGCCTAACCGGGTGTGATTCTCGGAATCGCACTCCGCCCAACCGGGGGCTGGAGGCAGGCCAGGCGGCACCGTCGAGCGCTGCCCAGCCTGCCTCCGGCCCCCGGCTGGGTGGAGGCAGGCTAGGCAGCCCTCAATGGTGCCACCTGGCTGGCCTCCGGCCTTCGACTGGGCAGAGGACGATTCCGAGAATCACCCTTGGTTGGGCAGAGGGTGATTCCGAGAATCACCCCTGGCTGGACAGAGGGTGATTCTGAATCACCCTCCGCCCAGCCATGGGTGATTCTCGGAATCCCCCTCCGCCCAGTTGGAGGTGATTCTCGGAATCACCCTCCGCCTAGCCGGGGGCCGGAGGCAGGCCAAGCGGCACCGTCGAGGGATGCCTAGCCTGCCTCCGACCTGTGGCTGGGTGCTTCACCCAGCCACGGGTCAGAGGCAGGCTGGGCATCCCTTGACTGTGCCGTCGGTCGGCTTTCAACCCCTAGCCGAGCGGAGGGTGATTTCGAGAATCTCCCTCCGCCTAGCCGGGGGTCGGAGCCCAGCCGGGTGGCGCCATCTAGGGTTGCCCAACCTGCCTCCGCCCAGCCAGGGGCCGGAGGAAGGCTGGGCAGCCCTCGACGATGTCGCCCGGCCTGCCTCCTACCCCCGGCTAGGTGAAGGGTGAGTCCGAGAATCACCCCCAGCTAGGCGGAGGGCGATTCCGAGAATCTCTCCTGGCTGCGCAGAGGGCGATTCCGAGAATCACCCCTAGCTGGGCGGAGGGAAATTTCGAGAATCGCTCTCACTTGGGCGTGGGCCGGCTGGGTGGCGTCGTCGAGGGCTGCCCAGTCGAGGGCCGGAGGTAGGCCGGGTGACGCCGTCAAATGAAGGATATTGGGTTTTGGATCTATTTTCAGGTTCAGGTAAGTTTTATTATACAAATTTAAATTTAAATATTTTATTTTTTACTTTTTATGTCTTTATACTAATTTTCTTACTTATTTCTTTTGTACTTGATGATTAGGTACAACACTAGCATGTTGCCTACCAAAAGGAAGAAATTGCATTGCCATTGAGAAAGACCCAGTGCAATGCAAATTTATTCAACAAAGAATTAACGCTCTTGAATTCCTTCCAGATGTGAAGCAAGAAGTTGGTTTGAGGAAAGGGGATTTTAATGAATCACGTGTGGAAAAAAAAGCAAAGGAACCTCAACCACCATTATATGGAATGATTGGAAAGGGACACTTTGGAAGATTTGCAGACATGAAAGATCCATTAGAAGATGACAATGACCAAAATGAAGTAGAAAATGTTGCGGAAGAAGCCATCAATGATGTTCTAGATGATGTTGAACATGTATTAGTTGATATTGTTGAGGATCTTTAAGTTATGCTTGCAAACAAAGCTCATTTTTGAGATCTATTAATCAATTTTACTTGTAATGTTTAGACTTTGATATTTTATGAGAAAAATCCTTATTTTTTGCAAAAAACATGTGATTACTATTATTTTTGACATAAAATTCAATAAAATTGCTATTTTCTTAAGTTTTTTTGTTAAGATTTTCCTAAAAATTAGTGTATTTAACATGTTTTTTTTAACAAAAAGTCTCTAAAAGTGCATTTTTTGCATTCTATTTGTATTGAAAAATTGTATTTTTTTGTCATATCGTTCAAAATATTGGTTTTTTAGCGACAATTATTTGATGTGCATTGAAAAATTAATTAGCAATACATAAACTTGTAGAAAATATAAACTTTATAATATTGACCCTTTTTTCATTTTTTATCTATGTAAAAAAGTGAAGATATCATTACAAATTTTGTTTTAAAAAAAAAATATTTTTTTCTTTTTAAAACACAAGTACATAAATGCACTTAAAAATAAACATCTCACGGAAGAAGAAGACATTAGAAAATGTATAGTGTCAAAATCAATCCTCTAAAAAACCGTTGGTGATGATATGCCACCCCTATTAAAAATCGACATAAAAAGCATCACAGGAAAAAAAGAAGAAGAAGAAGAAGAAGATTCTGCATCACCACTTTTCAAAATTGGGTGTTTTTCTTGCTACGTCAAAAAGTAGGTACTGGTGCAGTTACCTATTTCATCGATAACAGTGTTTATGTAGGCCTTATATACCTCATTATACTTTTCAAAAGTCAGTTTACTGACAAAAGGATGATGAATATCATGTGAAAGAAACAAATCATCAGCTCTACCTTGAAGAAAACTTTTACCACTAATAATTCCTTTAACTTTAGAAAAAATTTATTTATCTGTTGCTATATCATGTAGTCTTTGTTGATAGTCTTCTTGCCGAATTAATTGACCATGAGAATCCCTCAATGATGGGAGTCCTTTCTGTTGAAGAACAAAGAATTTTTTATGAAATCTCTTTATGTGAACTTCTAAATTTTCACATTTGTTCTCCAACTGCAACATTAAATTCCTCTTAGTCAATACTTTTCTCACTTCAATGACTGCATTTGTCCTATCTTCAATTCTCATTTCTTCTCGCTCCTCCTTGATTTTTGAATTTAGGACTTTGATGATTCTGGTTGCTTCTCCAAGTCTATTGTCCAACTCTTCTTTCATATCTTCAATGGTTGCTTTATATTTCTCCAATAGTTTCTCTTGTTAAAAAATGATCTCTATGGAAGACAATAAATTTGACATTATAGAATTTATCCCTATCCAAACATGCTCTTTAGCTTCTAATAAATTTTGTGCACTAATTGATTCATCTAAATATTTTTCAAGCTTCTTTGTAAGCTTGAAATTCTTTTGTACCTCTTAAATGTATGCATTGTCTGCTTTTATTTTATTTTCCTCTGCCTTTTGCAATGATGCCTTCAACTTTTCAATTTCTACATTTCTCAAAGATAAATCAATCGTTGCTTTGGATAATTGTTTTGTTGAATCATGACTTGTTGATCCCGTTTCTAATGTTGAAACTCCCACACTAACATATTGTTCTCTCTTTCACTAGCTTTTCCATCTTTGCCTCTATTTTATGTATTTGCAGATTCTCCTCCACAATCATACACAACATGTTTTCCCTTATATTTCTCAATTTCTCCCACTTCCTGAGCTTGAGGATGCTTTATTGTTGTTAACTTTAATTTCCTATGAAATACTTGAATATATGCATTTCAATTTTTTTTGATCTCCTGAGCTGCATCAACATTGTTAGGATCCAATCCTAATTTGATAACAATATCTTCTAAATTTTTTATCCTTGTATCTTTTTCCAATGATGTCATCTTTTCTAACTTCAATTGGGAATGCATGTTATTCAAAGAAGTTTGTAATTTTGAAACAACCATAGTAGAATTTGTTAGAGAAGAGTAGATCATTTCATCAGCTTTCTTATGTAGATCTGTTTGGTCTATAGGGTGAATTAGTTTAGTATCAAAAGAAAATTAAGAATTTTGGTAGTCCTCTGCAGTATTTGGGACTGGAACCTTTGGCTCAATAAACACCAATTTAAACTATCTACTATCAGGATCTAGTGCAAATAACAATATGTTTTGGGTGGAGCAAATTTGTTTCCAAAATTGAGTATATGTAGCAGACTTTAGAAGCTCATTCTTTTTCTTCATTTCACTGAATTTAACAAAAATTCTTTGACTACTAGAAAAAGGAGAAGCAGATGCATTAGTTGATGTTTCTTCAATCAATTGTAGAGTAAACACATGCTCGCTTGACACCATCACTGTAGTTGAGACCTCTGTATCCCTGGCTTCAAATGATTATTCTTATGTTTCCTTGGTCTTTATTCTTTTGAAAATTCTAAACTTTGTTGACTTAGACCCCAAAATGCCAAGATAAATGCTTTCACTTGTTATTTTCAGCTCATTTTCTTTTGGATGAGGGGTTTTCAATGTTGTCTGACTTGACATATGTTCTTCAACTTCCTGTAAAGTGTTTTCCTCTCAAACCTCCCGATTAACATACTGTTCAAACTATGGTTTTGAAAAATGAATATAAGGAGCTAACTTCTACTCAAATACGATAGATGAAATTATTCCTAAAGGATCATAAGAATAGCTAAAACTCATTTTAAGTTTCATTTGAGTCAACAAATTTTCTGCTTCTTTAGCCGTTGCTTTGGTATTTGCTATGAAGGGGCCAATTTGGGATTTTAATTTAAACTAAGCTTTTTGTTTACTGGACACAAAATGAACTTCATCTACATTCAGGCTCTACCTTATGAAATCCAAAGAAAAAATCCTCATTGGAAGAAATATTGGTAACTTATAAGGTGACAATTCACAACCATAGATCCTAATCTTTGTGAAACTCTAATATAGACACCAATCTCCTACTTTTTTATGCTCACTTAAAATGTAAAATTATCTTAATTTCAGCTGAAATCCTTGGGACTGTATCACTGTAAGAAGATAGAGTGATAAATATATAAAATGGTTAACAAAATCACTGAATGAATACTCTTCTGAATTCTTTTTGACTAATGAGTTCTAGTGAATAACAAAATGTGGTCTTCCCTGTGAATCCAACTTTTGTAGTGGCATCTTAAACCTCTCAGATTGATGGTATAAGAACAGATAAACTAACACAGACTGATGTTTGAAGGCTCTTTCTGCATTGAATTTTAAGAACTACGCATGAATGTTAACTGAGATAAATTGGCTAAAATTGAATAGGACAATTTTTTTCCTAGATGAAAAGACAAACATGAATCCTAGAATAACCTCATTAATCCATTAATCACTTTGATATCCTAAAAGACAACAAATGATGGAAATTATTTTTCTGGACATTTCAGGAAACATGGTTAAGGAATAATGCGGATTATGACACGAAAATTTAGATCCTTCTAGTAAAAATGACTAAAAAATATGGGCTCTCTCTTGAAATGTAAGCTTATGATAAATTTCCATTAATGAGTCGACTGAAAAGGAATGCATGGAACTTGGAGGATTGATTTGCAAAGCTTGAAGAATGGATTTTGGTGTTATATAGAACAAACTTTCACACTAGGAGACAAATTCAGGAAAATGATGAGTCCGAGGAAAAACAAATTGAGCTAACATGGATTTCCAAAAAGTAAACTCATCACTGGAATCTCCAAACTTCTGAAAGGCCCAATTATGCAATTCATTCAAATCAAAATCACACTCGGTCTCTACATTTTTGAAATCTAAGTCTACCAAAGATAACTCATCCAAATTCGGGACTGCAGGAAGCATGGGGTTTTCAATCTATGACTTACCTTTTCCTATAAAGTACTCATTTTGAGATTGAATAGAAAATAGGAAAATTGGAATACCAGGGAAGATTGAAGACAGTGGGAGAAATGCCTATGTGGACTTGGAAGTTCTTATGCTGCTTAGTCGTTCTGTGACCACTGCAAATATGAGAAAATGACTGGACAGTTTGGGAAAACTTGAATTTTAAAGAAAATTCGAATACCCATTGATGGTTTTAATGATCAGAGTGTTTAATGGGCTTTTTGAACGTTGGAAGGTATTGATTGCAACACTTGGCAGTTATGAATCGACAAGTAGTCGAATAAATAACAAAGACTATTTTGGTGGAGTGGATAACAGGGGGTCAAAATTGGTGGGAGTAACAGTTAGCAGGAAGGTGGTTTGCGCGGGGTGGGGGGAGTATGTGGTTTTGGGAGAGGGGGTGTGTGCAATGCACGAGCACTTGCCACGCAAATTTCCATGGTTTACGAAAACCATGGATTGCATACCCCGCCCCGTATGAAAACCATGGATTGCATACCCCCCCACCCCTTGTTAAATGTCGGGGGGTGCGGGGGAGGGGGAGTGATGTAATCACTTGTGAGCTCCTGATGCGGCGAATAAAATCTTGCCCGCTGAAATAAGCGCATAGGTTACCACACACTTTTTATTGGCGGAAATTTGAAAATAATTTGCATTTATTTATGAAATAAATAATTTTTTGTACGACATTTACAAAAAATATGCCCAATTCTTACAAATTCCATCATATAGACCTTTTGTTTGTTTGTTGAAAAGTTCCTTTATAAGAAAAAAAATATGGGTAAAATAAAGTTACAACACTATCCATCAGATTTCAGGGTAATCTAAATTGAAGTTGCAATCCTTCAATTTAACTCTATTGTATTCAAGGCAAAGAGAGATGGCTTTCATAATTGTAATTCTAGAAGAAGAGGTTGCATTTTTAAAGATGATACTATTACAAGTCAGGCATATTTGCTAGCTTTTGGGAGAAAGGACCAGATCCATTTGAGTAAAGGCTTCTCAGATAAAAACACTGAGTACTGTATATAATAACTATAAAAGAGGATCAAGATGTCAAAGGACATATTTAGCCTGGAAAAGAAGGGTTTGAGAGCTCAAGGGACAAAAACATATAGGAGATCGATTCAGATTGTTGGTTACATAGGAAGCACTTTGACGGGCTTTCGATACCTCTTTTTTGCAAATCTTCTGAAGACAAAATATTTTTGAGTAAGGAGCCGACACAAAGTATTGACCTTAGGGATAGTATTGTTCAATCACATTTTATTCCAAATACTTTTTTTTTAGGGAGAATCCACTCCGAGAAGAGCTCTTCTCTTCATATCGAGCGCAAAGAGAATAAACATGGGATTTCCATCCCAACTTAACTTTACCTTATATCTTGAGAAACAATTGATAAGAATAAACATTCAAATAATTGATTTCCCTCTTTTTTACCAAAAAGGTAAAAACAATTATTCACTGTGGGACCTCGCTGTTTATGGATAGCTTCAAATCAAAGCAACTTGGAGGAAAATGTTAATCATTGTTATATTTAAATATTGTTTTTATTAATTTATTTTTTTAATTAAAAGATAATATAATTTATATTAAATATATTTTTATCATTATTTTAATTATTAATTTATATTAATTTTATTTTTTTAAAATTAATTAAAAGTAATAATGGTTTGATAATTTGTTATTAAATATTAAAATTAAAAAAAATTATATATATTTTTGGAAAGAAATCAATTTTTCTCACAAAGGTCCATGCCAACAAAATAATATGTTATAGTTTGTTAGTGTTACTTTTAAAAAGTTTTTTGGCATTTTTCCCTGTTTAATTTTCCCTGATTGCTATTTCTTGGAATGACAAGTTTGAGTTGTAAACTCTCCACAATCCAAGTGCCCCTCGGTTTTTAAAGAACCAATTCCCACAAAAACTCCAAAACCTAGCATGCTTAGACAATGCCCAACAATATTCATAGGCATGAAGCCATTACAACAATATTTATCAAGGTATTATAGCTCATCATATCACTAATAGTAAAAATATAACTTAGATAGGAAGCATCATAGATATTCCCCTTGACACCTGAAATAACCCAATTAACATTAAAATTTAAAATAAATATAATTAATAATTATAAATGGTGTAGTCTTTAAATGTGACCCTAATTGGATGAAAAATTTTGTGGCCAAATCTTGACTTGTGTTGTTTACTCTGATTTTTTGACTGCATATATGCAAAAACCCATGGAACACTTGAATTATGACATGTTTACTTATTTAATAAATGAATCACGATTGTAAATAAATTAAATCAGAAAATAAACTATAAAACTTTCCAAAAAATTATATTAAAAAACTACACAATTATAAATTATGCATTTTCTATATACAACACTCACATTTATTTCTTCTCTAACATTTATTTCTCTGGGGCAAAAGAGTTTTTGATGGCCAAAAACAAAAAATTGTCCTTAATGGGACTTTTAAGAGTTTCCCTAACTAAAATCAATCTTGTGGAAAAATCTGTCAAAATCTTAATCTATATTATTTAAATAGTTTTAGTTTTTTTTTGGGTACCAATACTGTGTACAAGTCAAACTTCAATCGGCGCGCTTCGTTTCGTGCGGATAATGTCGAACGCAGGAGGGCGGTTAGATGTTGGAAGCTTAAGCCACCACCGCAGCGTTGATTCGTTGCTTAATTTGCACGCAAGCACGGCAGCCCCTGCTGACGTGGTGCTCCACCACTTTCCACGCAACCCTTCCTTATTATGAGACGATTTCCATGTAGCATACAACAGATTGAATCCATAAATACGAGGAGGAAGCAGCGGGCGAAAGGATGCAGAGCAGGAGGCAGACAAACGTGTTCGGTGTATTTGCGTTGTGTTTAATTGCAATAGGTATCAGTAGCAGTCGGGGAGCAGCGGCCATGGGAACTCTGGGAGGATTACGCGATGTGAAAGATTTTCAGAACTCAATAGAGACGCTCGATCTTGGGCGCTTTGCGGTTGATGAGCACAACAAGCAGCAGGTATGTGAATGATCTTTTCTTCAATTACTTGCTTTTTTTGCGGGGATTTTATCTGTTAATTTCGGTTTTGGGGGATTCGATCTGTAAGTCTATTCATCTAATTTGCTCTCTCTGCTTGTTTCTGTGTCTGCAGAATGGCGATATATCGTTTCGACGAGTGGTGGCAGCACAGGAGCAAGTGGTGGCGGGGACGATGTATCATCTGACCATAGAGGCCGAGGACGGCGACAAGCCCAAGCTGTACACAGCCAAGGTGTGGGTCAAACCCTGGCAGAATTTCAAGCGTTTGGAGGATTTTAAGCCTGTGGAGCAACCCTCTATTTCCAGGGCTGACCTTGGCGTCAAGCAAGGTATTTCTAATGCTGTAATTGTAAATTCAATTTTGATGGGATTAGAAAGGTAGGGCTTTTGCCCGTTACAGTTTCCTTTAGGATTGCTGGTTTGGTTTTGATGATTTTATGGGGTTTCTTTGAAAAAGAATAACACTACCTCTCCCGAATCTGGTAGGTGGTTGTGATAACCGAATAGAGGGTATTTGTAGTTCTTTTCACTGTGAGGCTGGGGCTGAATCCTTTAATTTTGTTAGATTCTATGCTATTGTCTACATGGAGGATATCCGTGCTGTCTCTAGTGGTGTCGGGTTATCTCTGTCTCTTCCGCTGGCATCTCCCTGTTTTCAATTTATATGAAACCCTCTTCTGCAGTTCTCTCGTTTTTTCTCTTTCAGATTTTTATGTTAGGACGTGTTATCCTATTCATCTTCGAATTATCTCCGTCCAATAACTATTAACTTATTAATCCTTTTCCCAGGTAGGAGAATTGGAAGAAAAACCTGAACTGGGTATTTGAAAGAAATGAGTATTTCATGCAAACTTAGAGAGCGGGGAATTGAGAAAAATAACCTGAATTTGAGAATCGAAAGAAATGAACATCTCATCCAAACTTAGTAGGAAGCATCTTATTTCTTTCTATCGAATAACTATTACTCTTTAATCCCTCTCAGAGAGGCGAATTGAAAAAGTCTATATTACAAGTCTGGATTTCAATTCCCATTGAATTGAGAATTTCAGGGTTGACACCATATTTTCATAGAAATAATTTCCTTTGTGTCATGGAAACTTCTTGGGTTCGTAGATTTTATTGTTCATAGTCTCATTCATCCCGTCTGAACTTCTCTTCTAATGCTTCTAGACCCTTTAGTTTTTCTACAATGTTCCTCTTCTGCCTTTCATTTCTTCGGCTTCTTACTCGCCAGCCTAATGCAGATGAATTCTTCTCACCAAGCGTTTTTCCCACAATGAACAGTGATGTTCCTTCTCTAGAACTTCCCTAAACCTCAAATATGTCTATTTGTGTTTTGGATGTCAAACCTGTAGTGGAATCCTTTTACTTTTCTTCCATTACCTGCCAACACACCACAACAGAAAACAAAAAGTAATAAATCCGAAACCAAATCCTATTTTCTGGAAGTGAAAAGCCAGAAGAAAATAAACACAAGATGTGTTGATTAAGACTCTTTAGACTGTACATATGCAGTAAATTTTTTTATCTCTTCCCTGTCCCTACTCTATCTTCCACACCAAACATTTCTCCAAAATTGCTAACTGATCCTAAATTCACTGCCCCATAATAGAGCATGGGGCAGCACGTCTGTCCCCTGAAGCTCTCAACTGAAATTGCGCACTCTGAAACTGATTCAGTTTCTCGGCTGGGCCTGTAAAGTGCCCCTAAATTTCTGCTTTTACATTAACAGAAACAAAGTCATGGGACTTGAGAAAGCCCCAACGACATATCATCCCATGTGGCAAGCTACTTGAATCGTGTGCATAATTTCTGTCTTTTATTCTTTTTCAGAAAAATAAAATGGGTGAAGTAATATGTCATTCTGTAACATCATTGTTTGTGTTCTATCGCTAAGTTATATGCTGCCAAGTCAAATTTATTCCTAGAAAGAAATTTGAATGCAATTATAGGTCTCCAGTTATTCTTTATAAATAACTGTAACATGATTGTTTGTGTTCTATCGCCTAAGTTATAAGCCGCTCAAGTCAAATTTATTCCTAGAAATTTGAATCCAATTATAGGTCTCCAGTTATTCTTTATTAATAACTGTAAGTAGGTCACCTCTGGCTTATTTGAGCTCAATATCTGTTATCCTAATTCTGAGATGTTCTGCTTTGCTCAAACTATCGGAGAAATGATAAAGAAGGCATTCCCTAGACATAAATTTATTATTGATTTGTAGTCAAGAACCTATTCATTATTGATTTGTAGTCAAAAACTTAGGTTTGCCCTTCCAGATTTCATTGCATGAAGCAATTGGAAATGCTGGTAGTATTTGTGTTTCCCTGAAATTCATATGATGGCTTGGGTTCTCCTTCGATTTGGTCCTGTTCAAGTTTAGAGTGTATAGGAGTGCACCTTGCTTTTAAGAGTTTAGGCTTATGCCTGATGCCAATAGGGTTCTGGTTTCTGTAAACCAGTGAATGCCGAAGGGTCAGGCTGGCGCACAGTCCCAGTGCATGACCCTGTTGTTCAAGAAGCAGCCCAACATGCTGTGAAGAACATACAACAAAAGTCCAACTCTTTGGCAACTTATGAACTGCAGGAGGTCCTTTCAGCAAAGGCTGAGGTTGGTCCCCTGCCCTACTGTTTATGCTTTCTCTGGGGTTTACACAGATTTCTCCTTTACTTTGGTGTAACGGCCGGTGTTGCTATTGTTGTCTCTCAGGTAGTTGATGCCTCTTCCAAGGTGGATTTACATTTGAAGACTAAGAGGGGAAGTAAGGTTGAAGAGCACAAGGTTGAAATGCATTGCAATCCTGATGGTAAATGGATATTAAAATCACATTGAACATGATGTAGGGCAGTGATTCTATTATAGTTTATAAAGTTTATATTATGTATATTTATGGTTGTTATTTGTATTTATGAAATAATGCTCGCTGGCATCACTTATTTCCCACCAGAGGCTTCGAGATCTTTTTAGTGGTTAAATGATTTGACCTCTTAACACTTACTGAAGTTGTGAATTTGGGCTTTGATCTACTTCGAAGCTGTCTTACTGTCAAATAGTGTGTAATGTTAACAATGATTTTTATTGTGTCGTTCATCAGATACATGCATCTGAATGTTACTGAAAATATATAAGTATATTTATAAGATCTGAGTAAATGATATTGCAAAATGCAAAATTTGTGGTCTCTTTCAATTATGCTAATGGAAAAAAGCCATGCATCCTTCAGAAAGTGATGGGATGCGGGAGTAAAACACATGACAATACTTATGAGATTTTCCTTTGTCCAGTAAGCACTTGCAAATATGCGTCATTTCTCATTCATAGTTATTGCCTATTTGAGTCTTTGCTTTATTTATTACACTTAACAAATTTACGTCTTTTTGGTTCATTTTGCATTCATAGTTATGGAATGAACCCATGAACAGGCATCACTCTTGTTGGAATCTCTTTTACTGTTCTGAATCTCTCTAAAATAGTGGCATAGATGATCATGATGTGTACAATGCTTTAAATTCTGTTTAAACTCTGTTTGGAAAGGTATTTTTCTAGTTCATGGAAAAGTAATAATCATCTCTGTAAAACACTGAAACTCCTGGTTTGATGGCCTATCTGATGGTATGGGATTCTGTTCTTTTCTTTCGGAAGCATTTATTTATTTTTTTGGTTCATTTTGCATTCACAGTTATGGAATGAACGCATGAACAGGCATCACTCTTGTTGGAATCTCTTTTACTGTTCTAAATCCCTTTAAAACAGTTGCATAGATGATCATGTGTAAAATGCTTTAAATTCTGTTTGGAAAGGTATTTTCCTATTTTTCATGGAAAAATAATAATCATCTCTGTAAAACACTGAAACTCCTGGTTTGATGGCCTATCTGATGGTATGGGATTTTGTTCTTCTCTATCGGAAGCATTTATTTATTATTTTGTTTGATGGCTTAGTCTATCTATTACACTAACAAATTTTCGTCTTTTTGGTTCATTTTGCATTCATAGTTATGGAATGAATCCATGAACAGGCATCACTCTTGTTGGAATCTTCTTTACTGTTCTGAATCTCTTTAAAATAGTTGCATAGATGATGATGTGTAAAATGCTTTAAATTCTGTTTGGAAAGGTAATTTTTCCATCGGAAAATAATAATCATCTCTTTTCAACACTGAAACTACTGGTTTGATGGCCCTATCTGATGGTATGGGATTTTGTTCTTCTCTATCGGAAGCATTTATTATTATTTATTATTTTGCTTGATGGCTTAGTCTATCTATTCCTACCCCTTTTTGACTTCCATGGCCATCGCCTTTCTCCCATCTCCTTGTGATCTGACACTGTGCTATTGGGCTCGGGCCTGTGTTTCTTCCCGTCCATTTGCTTGACTTGGGCCGCAAGGTTGGTGTAGGTCGATGTCCATTAATACACTGCCACCTTGTGGCTATGCATTAATGCACGCTGATTGAGTATACTGTCAAGGAGAAATGAAGACGAAGAAAATGGAGACACGGACAGGAAGAAATGGGGAGGGCCTGGGTCCTAGTGTCGAGGTAATTTCAAATCAGGAGTCTAAAAAAAGTGTCGAGGTAATTTCAAATCAGGAGTCTAAAAAAATCCACAAAATGACTCTCAGAAATTTCGGTAAGAATATAAATAACTCAGAAGTTTCAGAAATTTCAGTAAGAATATGAAAAAATCTGGAATTTCCACAAAATAACTCAGAAATTTCGATAAAAATATGAAAAAATCCAGAAATTTTGGTAAGAATATGAAAATGTATTTAGTTTCAGGATTTTGAGTGTTTTGGGGTTTGGTGGTGGTGCTGAATCTATTTCCACCATCAAAACAATAATTTTTTTGAATTTTATTTACTAAAAACTTGCCATCCAAACTATTCTGCGGCGCCGGTAGATAGCTACAATTTCAAAACACTTCTACCACTACCATTTCAAAACACGGAAATGAGAAAGGCTATAGCCATGAAGTCAAAACAATGAATCCTAACGTATCGAGAAAGATGAGGATAAGAAAGTCGAAAAAAGTCAATAGCCATGAAGTCAAAACAATGATCCTAACGTATCGAGAAAGATGAGGATAAGAAAGTCGAAAACAATGTGGAATAAATAAATTACACGCCAATTTTTTTTTATCATTGGGAAGGAGTATATGCTTATCTAAAATGTCTCTTTCTCGGCGAGAAAGATACCACTCAACCAACCGCTTGTTTACACAAAACATAGCGGGAGAGGGTCCCTGTATGTCTTTGCGGTAAAATTTTTTCGAAGTACCAGCGCTCAACAAAATGTTTTAAATTAGCATCCCATTTGTATTCCATATTTTGCCCCAAATTCGATCTAAAGGAGTGTGTGGGAATGCTTGAAGCATCGATCCATACCTCGCTTTAACTGAGTAAATGTATTTTTTGCTACCCGTCCAAATCCTCTGATCCAACCGAGAGGTAACAATTGGTGCATATCCCTTTAGAGCTTTGATCAGGGTGATCCAACGCTGATGCAACTCTGGAGGTAAATCGACACAAGACCAACCTGCCCACTGGCCTTTATTTCCCCACTGAGAATTCGATCCTTCCAGTAGTGTATGCGTGCACCATTCCTTCGCCATCCATCCGAGATTGTTAAGCCGTAGTCTAAACTGCTTTTTTCACCGAAAATAGTCTAAACTGCTTTTTTCACCGAAAATTTGGTAAGAATTTAAGAAAATTTGGTAGAGATTTTTGTAAATCCAAGTTATAATTATCTAATTTCAATATTTTGGGTGCCTCAGGGATTTTTAATGGTGCTGAATCCATTTTTACCATCAAACATGATTCAAAAACTGTCACTACAAGATTTTGATTTTTTTTTTTTTTAATTTTTTAATTTTTTAATTTTTTTTTTTTTCTATTTTTCTATTTTTTTTTTTAAATTTCTGGCCCAGATTGCAGCCTAACCCCGTTTAGACAATTTCTTCACCTTTCATAGACAATTCCAATTGTCAATAACATGATTCAAATACTGCTACTGCACTTATTTTTTTTTGCCCAAATTCCAACCTAGACATTTAGACAATTCTTTAACTGCCATAAACAACTCCAATCGTCAATACTGATGAAGCCACTTTTTAACACCATTTTCAAATATTTGAACCTTGGTTTGACCATGACTCAATCTTAGGTTTAAGGATCCTTGACTCGTGAAAATGCAAAATTCCTTATCTTGTGATAGAGGACACCATAAAATTTTTGCACCCAATGCAAAATTCATGAGCTCCAGATCCTTAATTGCTAGACCTCCAAATGATTTCGTGAGGTGAACCATATTCCAGTTCACAAGATGAAATCGCTTTTTGTTATTCTCTTGCACTTGCCAAAGAAACTTCTGTAATAAACCCCTTATTTGGTGAATTATCCCCTTTGGGGCTAGCATGCCTGATTTTTTTTTCTTTTTCTTTTTCTTTTAATTTTTAAGGAGTTTTTATAATCCATCATCAATACTGATTTTTTTTTTAATCTTTTTAAATAAAGAATATGGACTAATTGGATTTATTTAAATAAAGAATGTGGACCAATTGGATATTAAATCACGGTTTAATAGATATTAGTATCACGATAATAGAAGATTTGAATCACTCTAGGTCTAAACATATTTTTATTAATATTATTATCACGATAATAGAAGATTTGAATCACTCTAAGTCTAAACATATTTTTGTTATTGGATTACAATGTAATTAATGCTTGTTATTAAATAAATTCACACTTAATAAACATATTAAGCCAAATTAAACGTAACTATTGGTTGTGTTTTCCATAATAAACAATAACCATTAAATATTTTTTTTTTAAAATTATTATTATTAATATTATAGTTATTATTATTAATATTATGTTTTATATTATTAAGGTATAATATTATTAATCTTTTTAATTATTTTAAAAGATTAATGTTTTTCCATTTTTCCTACCATAATTTTTATATTATTAATATGTTTTTTTTTGTTTTTCTAATATTTAAAAAATAAATTGAAATAATCAAATTATATTATATTATTAATATGTTTTTTTCCTATTTAAAAAGTAGATTGAAAAATCAAATTAAATAAAAAAATATTAGTATGTATTTAAATTTACATCTACATATTTAAATAATCAATTTATAAAAGTTATTGATATATATACACCGTCCTTTTATATATATAAAACCATCGTGAGAGAGAGGAGATAGAAATTGACATCTCCTTTTGATAGCACGGTTTTGATGGTGTCGTGGCTAGACACATTTGATTTAGAAGCTTTCTTTTTTATTGTTCTATGTAATGATCAATCTCTTTGAGGATATTTAAAAAAAAATTGCATTAATGAATAAATGAATGATATTTTAATGTTTACGAGACTAACAATAGTTTATGGGATCACCAACTTTTTTCTCTTTTTCTTTTTGTAATTTAATCTTTTTCTTGCTTAAATTGATGATGAGCTCACCCAACCTTCTAATAGTTCCATCATAGAAAAGACAATGCCATGGAATTGATGTTAACATACTGAGGTAATTGTCCTTGATGTCTCTGAAAGCGTCATATTCCAAAATGAAATGTTTTTCTGATTCCACTACCTTAGAAGTGCAAAAATTACATACCCTTTCTTCCCAAGTGTCTTTAGGTCTTTTCCACCGTCTCGTTTCACACCAAAGTTGATGTGAGTTGGCTCTTAATTAAGCAATAAGAACCTTTGCCCTCCACGGAATGCTAGCTCCAATGTATTATTTTTGTTGGAGATCACAAGTGGGGTTGAATTCCCGAACATAATACTTTTTCTTTCTACCCCTTCTTTTCCTTATATATCCTTACGGAATTTTTCCAGAACAAAATTCTTTAACTTGCTATTTGTGGGACATGCATTCAAGTAAATATTCCATTTTTGCATCTATTTGTTGTTTAATCTCATCCACAATTTCTTTCTTTCACTCGTACCTTCATTGAAGATAACTTTCGACCATCTATCTCCTCCCATTTGCTCCATTCTCTTTAGGTACCTTATAAGATGCACCATGGTAATTGCTTCAATGGGAGCTGCCCTGTTTCACTCAACATTATCTCATAAGGAATCAAACTTTTTATTTTGAACTTGCTCACGAAGTGTTTTTGAATTTTTTCCATTTGTTTCCATTTTGAAACAGAGATGCTGCTAGATCACAATTCACAACCATATAATATTATTGGACAAACTAGGAGTCCAAAAAGTACTTTGATCGTGTTCCATTTCCATAATTCTGCCTCTTGACATCTATTTTGAAGTGCATATAATGCTTTCCACCTTTCTAAAATTCTTTTCTTTCTGCAATCCTCCCAATTAAGCTTGTTGTTGAAATTTATCCCGAGGTACTTGTATTCATTTACTTCTTCAAGAATGTTGCATTCAAAGAAGAACGTATGCTGGCTTTGCTTCCTTTTATTGAAGAAAATCTTTATCTTGGTCTTACTGGTATTGACTTGCACCCCATTGCTTTACAAAAATGCTCAAGGGCATACAGGGGCATCTGTAATCCATGGGACAATCTAGCAACCAACACAAGATCATCGGCATATAGAAGAAGCTTTATCACAAACTCCCCCAATCGAACACCATCCCTACCTTGTAAATTTAGCCACTCTTCCAGTTTGTTAATATATAAACCAAAAAGGGTAGGGGATAAAGGGCAACCTTGCTTGACTCCGATGTCACTTCTAAAACTTTTTGAAATGCTGCTGAAGTTCTAATTTTGACTTTCACCTCTTCATAAAGCCTATGGACATCAACTCCATATTGTAAAGGAATTTCAAGTTCTTCCATTCTACACCACAACTTATCTCAAACACGAGGGCTTTGCTTTTGATGGTATCATGTTAATGATTTACTTTGTAGGGTCTTTTTCTGATTTATTCTAGGATTCTTTATTTGATGTGTTCATAGGTATTATAATTAGTTTTTTTTTAAATAAATTTTTTTTCTTCATGTTATATATATATATATATATATATATATTTTAAGTTGTATATTAATATTTATTGATTTTTTCTTATTTATTTATTTATAATTTCTTTTGGGTGTATGTTAATATTTATTGATTTTTCATGTGTTTGTATTTAGGAATGATAATCTGAAGTATTTATAAAGGTATTTGAAGGATAATGATAGATAGGTATTCATGTATTATAATAAAAATTGCATGAAAGTTTATAAAAATGTTTTTTATACTAGAAGAATTTTTTACTAAAGTTCATGTGAGGTTAGATAAAATTATATAAAAAGTAGAAGCGATGTAATGAGACATATTGTGAAGAATATTGTAATTGTAACAATCATAGTTTATGGAGTATTGTCATTGTAACAATCATAGTTTATGGAGTGATTTTTTTCATAGAGAATAATTAGTGGTGTTATCCAACCTGAAGGGTTCTCTTTACAATTTTTGTATGCTCACTTTGTAGTTAAGTTATTCTCACGTTAATGCTTATGCTTAATTTCAAATCTATTGACTGAACTACCATTGCTATTAGATATCTTGCTTGGGTCAAAATATGAAATCAAATTTCTTTGCATTTCCATACTTTTCAAGGGAAAAGAGGGTGGGTACATTCAAATTGATTTCTAAAACATTCTATGTAAAATTTGAAGAATCCATTTGTAGAGTTAACTTATCCTTGAAAGAACACTTGATCTTTTTAAAAAATGTCCAAATTAGAGTCTAGGAAGTGAAACTATTGTCAAATTAAAATTTGATGTATTAGGATATCATTAGCGATAGCTGTAAAATATCTTTTTGACAGAGTGGCTTATTATGAACATTCTAATTGTGTTTTGAGATATAGCAAGAAAAATGTTTTTTTATAGGAAAACTTGATGATCATAGTATTGAAGATTGCATAAAGTATGCAAAGACTTTTTGAAAAAATAATTAGAGATTGGGGCTAGGGCTTGAATTAAAAGGGGATGTAAGAAAAGTGTTTTTTTATAGGAAAACTCAATGATCCTAGTATTGAACAATCCATAAAGTATGCAAAGGCATTTTGAAAAAAACAATTGTAGATATAGCGAGACAAATGTTATTTATAGGAAAACTTGATGATCCTAGTATTGAACAACGCATCAAGTATGCAAAGACATCTTGAAAAAATAATTAGAGATTGGGGCCAAGGCTTGAATTAAAAGGGGATGCTATCATATGGTGGATGTTGATTAACTTTGATAGGGGGAAGGTACTTTTAGGTGAAACATATGCACAATATCTTAAGATAAGTGGTTTCATGTTGGGAAGAATGGTAAAGAAAACACCAAAGGTGTGTTTTCTCGTGCAAATCTCTTTTTTCAAACTTCCAAAGTAAACCAAATCATTCATGCCAAAAATACAAGAAAGTGAACACAAGAATGTAAAGAAAAGCTTTGAGATAGGATAACACCATCAATTATTTTTTATCGAAGAAGTCACTCTACAAGTTTTATTGATTACAATTTCAATATTCTTCAAAACACACTTCATTATATCACTCCTACTTCTTTATATAGTTTTATATAACCTCCTAGAACTTTCTAGTGAAGGAACCTTCTAGTAAGCCTTTGTATAATTGTTGCGTTCATATTATGTGGCCACCTATATATCATTATGTTCTTTGGGTACCTCCCTCAACAATCCATATTATCCTCCCTAGGTATAGTACAATTAGACCCTAGTTGATTTTAGGTTAAATAGTAATAGTGCAATTCTATGATTTTAGTATAGGAAATACAATCGTTAAAAACATGAAAATGAGAGGGGGAAAGGTGAATTTTATTATTTATTCAACAATGATTACAATATAATATGATACCTAAGTCCACCATGACACCATCATCCAAGCATGGTTCAACTTTCTCATGTAAAAAGGATCAAGAACTTACTTTGGTAGAAGAATGAAGCATGATTCAAAAGAACTATACAATATCTCATTAGACTTGGGGAAATAGATGAATTCTCTCAAGGAGAGGTAACCACAACAAGAAAATCAATAAAAAATCTAAAGAGTATTTCTTGAGTGTAAGGGTGTTGTATCCATTATTATTCATTTCTCCAATCTTTAACCTCTTATTTATATGGAGAAAAGTTGCTTTAAGTTGTTAGGAGTTGCGATCAATATTGAACATGTGCGGCAAACACACACTTAGCACAAAACCCATAATTTTCAATCGATTCTTTTAAAGATAATTTTTCGTGCATGTGCATGCCACTAACTAGGAAGTTGTGTGCACAAAAAAATGAACATGGGTTGTGCCACTACAAGTCGAGGACATAAGGAATAAAGGCTTCAAAATTGCTTGAAATGACCCTAAAATGCTAAATCATGTTATCATTGTGGCCTTGCTCTATTCAATGGTCAAAGGTGAACAAATAAAGCTATAACCTTGTACCAATTCATGGTGTCATTACAACTAAATACAATCAGAACCATAACTAATAATACTGCAACCACTATGTTAAATACACAATTTGATTAACATTATCAATACCGAACCATGATAAATAATATTTCCATATAGATCACATCCTTATATATTTGATGCACCATTTGTAGGTGGGTATATTAGTATGCTATCTAAAAAAATTCAATAAAATAATTGCATTAATGGCAAGGTTCAAGTGGTTTTGCTGAAATTGGGCATAGGGATGGATTAGGGAAAGTGTGTGTTGACTAGAAACTAGGTCAATAGAATACATCCAGATAATTAAGATAGTGTAGGGGTTAAAGTAGTTGAATGCACTCTAATAAATCCCCAAACTATTTCAATGATTTTTGCTATTCTAGTTTCATGATCCTCGGTGAGAGGGTTGGGTTCTCATCGACATAGAAAACAATAGATATCCATTCTATCTAAGAGTTAATTCTTGTAATGGAAATGAAAGGAAATTGAGAGAGGTACCTTGTAATGTATGATTAGACTTTATTTTCATGAGCATTTTGATTAATTGAATTCTGACACCAAAGCTCCTTTACATTTGTATACAATCAACCAACAAAAAATTATGCATATCCGAATTGGCATTTCACATAAACAATGTAATAAAGGGCGAAACCCAAATTAATTTGAAGTTAATCAATCCCAACTCAATTCCACATCTCCAACGTAATAACCATGCATTTAAATAACACAAGGGACTTGTTTAGGGGGTGGTTAAGAAGAGAGATCTAGATTAGTAATTCATGAGGTGTACGATACAAATATAATTCCTAATCCTATTGTAGTGTTTTCATCACCCAAGTATGATTTCCTTGGTCATTAGCCACATGATAACTCCCAATCAAGTACACAAATTTTACTTTGGTGAACTTAGACAAGCATTGGTTTAATAAACCTCACACAACATTGTCAAATTTAGAGACCCAAAACAAGTCCTACATGATGAGAGAATTTAGGGCAAAGGGAAATCAACAAGGTATAGCCAATTTTTTTGAGCATAATGGCATTGTTCTTCATTCATGGAACTGCTATTTAGATGGCTTGCAAGTAGTTCCATTAGTTGGGCTAGAAATATGGCTGCAAAAATGTACGATCTCTGTGATCTTTTCTCAAGGTCAACATTTTGCATTTTTGTGTATTTTTTCGGCCATTTTGAAGGCACATTTAAGTTGTTAACTAGTAAATTTGTGGAACATGCGGGTTTCACTTCTACAAGGTGTGTGCATAGAGCTAGAGACTTCAAAATTTGTCTTGAGGCTTCAAAACTCAGTGTTTTGATGGATATAATAGAGGCCACCTAATGAGTGCATGTAGAAGAGACCCCGACAAATGAAATACATTCCAAATTCAAGAGGAGATTGTTAGAACCCATGTAGGAGTTCAATGTACCATGGATCAAAGATGTACCAACAAAAAGAAACCAAAGTATTAGATGACTCTCTTTCATGAGGTGGGCATACCCATGCTTAGGTGGAAAATAATGGCATGACAAAAAAATCAAGTACATTACAAATCCATGAAGTATATAGAATGCAATACATAGTGGATTAATGCAAATCATAGCCATGAGAAAATACAAAGTGGATTTATGTTTTAGCATACCTGAAAAGAACAAATAGAGCTAGTATCAATGTTGTGTATAAGATAGTGCCATTGTTAGTTAAATTTAGGTGGTAGCACCAAAGAACAATGCCACTGAGGCCTAAGGTATTTAATCCAAATATAATGTAATGTATAAATATGCACCATGCGAATACATATATTGAAATTGAACATGGGATAAACTGTCTAGTCAATTAGTTATTCACATTTCCATATTTGAGATGACCTATTGATGATGATAATGGGAACTAAGGTACATAACACAATTTAACAAGTGTGGATAAATGTGTTGACATTGAACACTTGTATAATCAACCAATCAATGGTCATTGATGAATACAACTATTGATTGTGAGGGAACTTGCCATTGATCATTACAAGCCCCAAGGTACTATAAGGGTCCTAAATCTTGTCCTTGGAGCAATGAGTTGGAGTCTATGGGTAGAGATCATTTGGAAGGAGGGAATTAAGAGATCCCACATCAATCAACATGAGCAAAAGTTCAATAAGGTTTGATTTGATTTTTTGAACATAAAATGATTGCTAGAGTAAACCACCAAGTACAAATTTCATATGCATCGAATGGAAATAGTCCATAAGAAAGTCTATCAAAGCAACAATCATTAATGAAAATAGATGTTGGAGGTGAGGAATTCCTCCAATGATGAAAATGTATCCAAGGTATAAAATGAATCCGACTATGTGAATAAAGGTCTTGCCATTGAACATAGGGGGAACCACTTAGTTAGAAACCAATGATGAATGCCATTTGTTGAGTGAAAAAAAACTTACCAATGATGAGAGTAAGTTCTAGGGTGCTATTGACTCTATGATTCTCTTAGAGAAAAGTGTATTAGTCGATAAGAGAAGATCCATTGATGACAACACAATAATGTGTCCATCCACATAAGTATTAGAGAAAGTGTCATAAATGATTGCATTCTAAGAACAATTTGACATAGGGAATGGCCAACATTGGAGGGTTAAGAGAACTATGGGCTATATGACACATGGCTATCAAACTTGGGACTCCCCTTGAACATTAGCATGACATAATGAACATTACTACCATACATGAATAATAAAGACTTGATTCTCCCTCTTATATATATATATATATATATATATATTTCCACATGATATTGCCTAAAACATAATAAAATAATTCCATAATGAAGTGGAGGAGATGAGTACAATATTAGGGGCAACTACATTCCAAGCATAATAAAAGAAAAAGGTGATGTGCAAGATATGGACACTCAAAAGTGTCTCCTCTAGGAAATGAGAGTTTAAAATGCATTATAAATGGATGTAATGCCACTAGTAATGGATGTGAATGTATTGGTGGCAATTGGTGTTGAAGAATATAACTAGTGTCGGTCTTTGTAATTGTATTTGAGTCATGATGTAATGTACTTGTCAAAAGAAAGAAAAATAAATTTTATTATTAAGCATGGGTCTCATGCTTTTTTTATTTGTTTCTAGGTCAACAACCTCCATTGTAGGCTTCTAGGGTTTATGTCTTGGGTCTTAATTGTTGTCATCACTTAATAGACCCTTCTTGGGCTTTCTATATCAAGAAAGAAAAAATACTTTTATGTAGAATGAGTTAAATAACCCTCCTCCACCAAGTCAACCTCAAAAGGAGCCAGAAACCACTATATATTGGCAACTACTCGACCTCATTTGGACACTCAACCAAGCAAGTTCGATCTTCAGTTGCATGAGGAAGAAAGAAGAGATAAATACCTAGAGAAGAAGGAGAAAACGCTAGCAAAGAAGGAAACACTTGTCAAGAAAAAACAAGTCGAAATTCTCTCTCCTCTGCTACACGTGCGAGTTTTTGGACTATTGCAGGAGGGCCGAAGTTGTAGGTCTGCAATTGGGCTAAAATTCTAAGGTTGGGAGTGCTGAAATTTGGGTTGTTGCAGGGTTGAAGCTGCTTGACTAGGGTTGACTATTGAAGTTTGTCTATTCATCTTGAGAGGCTGTCTTGGTGGAAAAAAGGAGGATCTCTATCTAAGTCTAAGGCCTTGGATTGTCTCAATTTAATTTTGAATCTACTAGTGGAAGAGTTTGAATGGGTTTTCCCCTTCATAGGGGTTTTGCTCTGGCTAAGGGCTTATATCCAGTGTTATTGATATTCATGCTTTTGATTTGATGATTGCTTGATGAGAAGCAGATAAAAGAAGAACATAAAGAAAGCTAATGAGAATACAATAATATCACAAGTAATTTTCAACTTAAGAAAATATTTCTTTCCTTTATGATTTGCTAACAATCGGAAGGAAACGAATTGCAGTGGAACACTAGCCACAAAGGCACGCACATCCACAATCAATGCAAATGAAAATCCAACAAAAGTAATGAGAACCCATTAGGGAGATGGTCATAAAATAGACAAGAATAATCATACAAATTCTTAATTCATTGTCATGGTGGGTTTAATAAGGCTCTTTGAGCCTATATGAGAAAAATCATGTGTGTCAAAATGACAAGCAAGGTGCTAACTTGGACAACCCATGATAGTTAGGTACCACCAAACGTGTCATAATGAGTAGAAAATATGGAGAGGTGAATGCAAGAACTTGTGGGATTCAACCCTAAGATATAACGATGCAAAGAAAGACTAGCACAACATGTAGGGGAAGATACCTCTCACTATATGCGACATTAGAACCATTTATCTCAAATTCACAAAAACTTGGCACCTTTGAAAAATTGACAATTTGGCTTGAATACAATACTACAAAAGACAAAAAAATTAATTCAGGGTTAGACTCAAGAAAATATTGAACTAAGGACCAAAATCAACAATTTAAATGAATAAAAAGGACTTTACCACAAACAAATATGATTAAAAGGCTATAAATTAGGGTAAAAACAATTTCTTTTCACTTTTTATCTTAATAATTTGTAATGTGGAGAAAAATTTGTTTTTTACCCTTGAGATTGTTTTGTTGATTCTATGAGATTCCAATGTATGATTTCATTTCCATTATCTCTAGGTAAATATTTATCCTAAGATATAAATTCTATCCATTCAATTTTCTAATTTTTTGGCACATCAAAAAGTGTTGTTTTTATGTGTCTCTACGTGTATGTGGCCAAGATTCAACCTGCCTACATGTAGTGATCCTTGTGCACATGTAATATAATCCTTATTGCTCTTCTGATGGAAATCTTTTCTCCAAAAAGTACTTTAAGCTATCATTGTTTATATTGACTTCAAAGTTCCTTCCAATGAGATATTGTCACTTTTTTTTTAATTGTATGTAAATTTCTTTCCATTTCTATTTCATATGTAGATTTCAACAAATATTTTCCTTGAATTGTTTCAAAATCCAATGGTGTCCTTATTGTTTCAATAATGATCCAATTCCTTGTCTTGATGCATCACATTCTACTATGAATGTTTTACCAAAGTCTAGTGTTTCCAATATTGGTGTAGAAGACATGGCATCCTTTAAGAGAGAGAATGCCAAAATAGCCTTATCATCCCATAAAATTGATTTTTTATGCAAGAGAGATGTGAGTGGCCCTCTAACGCATGCATATTTCTTAACAAAATTTTGATAATATCTTGTATGTCAAAAAGATCCTCTAGAAGTCTTGATGTTTTTAGGAATGATCAATTTTGTAATAGCTTGGATCTTTGAGGGTCCACCTCAACTCCATCCTTTGGAACAATATGACCCATATATTCTACTTTGTTGTTTCCCACTGAGCACATTTTGATCTTTGTACATACAATTGAATTTTATAAAGAATTTGTAGAACTTTATCCACATGTTTAACGTGGTCTTCCCATGATTTTATTTAGATAAGTGTTTCATCAAAGAAAACCAACACAAATATCCTAATATGAGGTTGAAAAATATTGTTCACGAGGATTTGAAAAGTAGGAGCATTAGTTAACCCAAAAATTCATGACCAAGTACTCAATGTTCCTTTTATGTGTTTTAAATGTTGTTTTGGTAATGTATTATTTTCGTAATATAATTTGGTGGTACATTGATTTGGGATCCAGCTTTGTAAAATAACCCACTCCATGAAGCTCCTCGAATAGGTCATAAATATTTGGGATAGATAATATATACTTAATGGTGATTTTGTTTAGATCTCTATAATCAAGGCACATCCTCCAAAACTTAAATATTTTTTTTCTCACCATCACTATTGGAGCTAAAGATGAACTCCTACTAGGTTGAATAATACCTTAATCTAGCGTGTCTTGTGCTATTTCAGAATCTCCACCTTTTTACGATGAGGATATCTAGTATAAGGAATTTTAGTAGAAGTACTTCTCGATATTATTTTGATTTGATATTCATGATTTCTAAATGGAGATAGACATTTAGGAGTTTCTTGATAGATCCTATAGTGTTTTTCCAAGGCGGATTTTAATCCATTTGGAATATTTTCATCTTCCTACTTAAATTCCATAGAATAAAGTTTAACCACAATTGCCTTGCTACCCAATTTTAGGATCTTTTCCTTTCTATGAGACCTAATGACTTAAGAATGTATATATTTTAATCCCTTCGAGTTCATATTGAATTCCTTCTAATTCAAGTCTCATGTGTAACTCATTATAGTTTGTAGAAACTATACCTAATGTTATCAACCATTGAATTCCTTGAACAATATCTACACCTCCAATGAGAATGGCATACATTGGAATTTCCAAATTAAATTGTCTCATACTTAGTGTAATGTTGCGGATTCCCACATAATTAATACTCCCTCCATTAGCAACCAAAACACAAAAATTCATCACTATATATACAAAATAGTTGAGGGGTTATGCTAATATTTTATTAATGAAGTTGATCTGAAAATGGTCTGGATAACTTGTATGTATTTTAAGAACCTACCACTCAATTTAAATTAAAATGATCTAGCTTTTACTTGACAACTTTGCGGAATTATTTACTTGAAAGGGGTGTCTGGATTTTTACTGTTTATGTGTCTTAACTTCATTTTTTCTTTCTATAATTTAACATGTATGATAACAACATAATGCAACAAATAATCACTCAAACAAAACATCAATTTTAATCTAGGAGTTCACCCGAAATCTCGTGGGCTACGTCTCCTTTGAGCTTTGTTATCATGACTCAAATATTTGGGGTTATGGTAAGTTTTTTACAAAGTAAATACTTAATTCCAATGAATAAAACAATAACCCAAAGGACTGAAAATACCATGAATATCCCTCAAATGGCTGTCATAAAACTCTTCAGAACAACTTTAGGCTCTTGTTGACACGATTCCTTTTGTCAGTGCACAAAGCTACTCTGAGCTTCTAAATGGCACAAACTCCCTCAAAATTCTATTTCTGTCACTAAATCCACTCCTTTTGTATCCAATACACATCAGAAATCAATTATGAACTGATAAATTTCTCAAATTGAACACTGCATTCCCCAAATAGGTTATCCTCCATGGTTTTCCCAAGGCTGCCCAGAACTTCACATCAGATTTTAGAGCTCTAGAAGTTCTCAAAATGTTCTGAAACCACCTCCATTGGTTCCAAAATGACTGAAATAGTTAAGATATAGTTTTGGTTCATCAAAAATAGCCTCTGGCTGCTCCGGTTTCGCCTCAATCACCTATCGGCACCCCCTTGCAATCGGGTCAAGGAAAACTTCTCTGCTGAGTTTTCGACCTCTAGAAGTATTCAAAAATTTCTAAAACCTCTGTAAATAGATTCATAATGATGTTTTCAGCCAAGAATGACCACTGCTTCACATAATATGGTCTCAAACAACGCTTTCTAAGCCCTGCATTGTTGCTGGCAAAAGCTGGGTCTAATGGCCCTTGGAACTTTACTAAAGATTTTCAGCCTTCAAACATTATCTATAGGCTCTACAAACCATTTCATGAGATTTAAAACATCATAATTGTCCAATTTAGACTATTGGAACTCTGGAAAAGGACTCTAATTCCCCTGATGGCTCCTTCATCTTCCCTAAAGAAAAATCTATTGAAGATCACCTCCATTCGACCTGAAACCTATCCCAAAGTGTTCAGAAGGTTGAAGAGACTCAATATTGACTAAAATTTCGTCCAATTTGGTTCAATAAAGCCTCCGGCTGCTCTGGTTTCGCCTCAATCACCTATCAGCACCCCCTGGCACTTGGGTTAAGGAAAACTTCTCTGCTGAGTTTTCGACCTCTAGAAGTCTTCAAAACTTGCTGAAACCTTTGTAAATATATTCAAAATGACGTTTTAAGCCAAAATGGACCACTGGTTCACTGCATATGGTCTCAAACAACTCTTTAAATACTAGACACACATGCTCTGAAAACCATTTTATTAGATTCAAAACATCATAATTATCCAATTTAGACTATTGGAACTCTGGAAAAGGACTCTAACTCCCCTGGTTAGGCCTCAAACTGAATTTGTCTCAGGGTGGCCCTAATGGCTCATTCATCTTCCCTGAAGAAAAATCTACTGAATATTACCTCCATTTGACCTGAAACCTATCCCAAAGTGTTAAGAAGGTCGAAGAGACCCAAAATTGACTAAAATTTTGTCCAATTTGGTTCAATAATGAGGGGGTTATGGCTTCTGTAACAAAATTCCCAATTTCCCCCCAAAACCCCACTAAATGTGGAGTACTGCCAGTTAAGTTCGACAAAAGTGGCAGACCTCCTAAATTGGTGGAACCGTGCCCTTAATTAGTGGCAACATTAATTGTGGTGGTTTGATACACCCCGCGTTCACATGCGAAAATTTCGGTAACCGTTAACTGCTGGGCGGATAAGGTTTACCCGCGCCCTTTGTCACTGCATGCAGGTCACATCGGAAGGGGGCTAGCCCTTTTATGCTCCACCTGAAACAAAAGCTAACAAAAAATATAATGCGGCCGTTGACACCTAATCCTAAGGGTTGTGTGAGGATATTTAATATTGTATATTAAATTATATTAGGAAGTAAGGAAGACCAAGAGTCATTGGGAAGTGAATCCCAATAGCCTCACCTCCATGTATAAATACATTCACATTCTTCATCTAATACACATTCTGATTTGCGGAGTTACCTCCTGGTTTGACATGGTATCAGAACCAGTCCCACTATTGGCATTATTTCCTGTGGTGTAACTCCCTCATTTCTGCTAACAGTCTTTTTACATTCAGTTTTATGTTCACTGCATCTAGTTTTTTGCTGCTCCATTAGATTGATGCCATTCTAAGTTTATATACTAAAATTCTGCAATTTTTTCCCAGTTCTGAATTTTTTGCAGCTTTTGAAGATTCTGCAATTTGCAGTTCCTGCATTTCTGCAATCCTGCACATACTTGCAAATTCTACAGTGGTTAAAAATCCTGCAATTCCAAATTTTTTTAATGGCCTCTCGACCTCATAGCTCATCCCTAACTCCACACTCCACAATGCTTCCCCACGACAACGGTCCCCCATCCCTCACATTTTGACAGCAACAACACAAACTGTTAAGATGTATAGTGTAGAGGAGTTGGTCGGGCTTTGATGCTGACAGGCGGAAGGTCTTAGGTTTGAATCCTGCAGTCTCGAAATTTTTTTATGGTGCCAAAAACTCATTCGGCCTGGGGCCACGTGGCGGCCTCTGAGCAGGCCACGTGGCACGTGTTAATTGGCCATCATCAAACGAAGTCAAACACTTACCACTTGTCCATCAATGATTCGCCCAGATGGAATATTATAGGGAATATTTTGAGGAATATTCCCAGAATATTCCTTGGAATATTCTTTTTCAAATTTTTTCGAAAGTTAAAAAGTCAAACTTGGTCAATTGAAAAATGAGGTTTACTGGAGACTTCAAACCTTCATAGCTTTCACATACGACCTCGGTTTTGAGAACCGTTCATGGCGCCTGAATCGCAGTGACGAGACCTTTCCGGTTGTTCAGGTTCGAAACTCTTCGAGCACTTTGAAGTTTGGGCTATCATTCTGGTCCATGATCCAGTTATGATCACACCTCCCAACTAAGAGATTTTGGACCCCAAAAGCTCTCTGGAATACTGAATCTGACCTGTATAGTAGATGAGAGTACAACACCCTCTTCTCTTCAACCCCCAAACACTTGCCTTGCATGGCTAGTGACTTTGAAACACAACTAGAAAACAATTCACACTTCCCTTCCTCGATGCGCTTATCCTCCTGTCAAGAGCTGCCTTTCTTGCACTCACTCAGAAAATTTCTAGCGAAAAATTTACAGAAGGAATCTGAACATCGCTGCCTTGATCAATGATCCAAGGTGTCTCAATCATAAGTCGTGCAACTGTGTTAAGAAGTCCATCCACTTCTTTCCAAGCCACCTCCATGGAGACTTTTGCTGCTACAACACTTCTTCACGTGAATCTTCCATTTTCACATAGATAATGGAATCCATAGTTCCACTTGCGCCAATCTTTCTGTCCTCTTGTTGCATGTGCTTTGGACGTCTAGTTGGATGTAAAGTCCAACAATGGGAGACAACATGTCCCCTCTTTTGGAAAAATGTGCAAAACTCATGCACCTTCTTTGAAAGTTGCCTTTGCCTCATCTGCTTCCTGTATGCTTTCTTCCTCATCCAGTGTCTCGAAACAACATGGTTAAATCCACCACAATATGTACATAAAATCTTTTTTCCATTTAAGCATGTAAAATTATCATGCTTTGCAGAAACACAATCAAATCTATCATGAGAAGATTTATACCTCTTGTACTGCTTTGAATGTTCATCCTTTTGGCCCTCCTGAGGATATGAACTAGTAGAGGCTACAACTTTCATTTGCAGACTAACATCATCGTTCTTGTCTTGTAAACTGTCTAAAATTTCATGCTTGCCATAAGCTGCATGTCTACCATCTTCTTGCTGCAACAAAGGATTAAAGCAATGGCAATCATATTTGAAACAAATTTGACATATTTTCATCTTATAACTTGGAATAAAGGTTCTCTTTGAAATAGCCTCACATTCCTTCATGGTTTTGGAGTCTTCGCCATTAAATTGCACATAACCAAGACCAAGATTCTTGGGTCGTTCCTCAACAAGAATAAGTTCTACTATGCCTTGTGCATGCTTACCTAATCCCTTGCCTTCATAGCCCATTTTAATCATTAATTTGGACCCTATTCCCCTTGTATGTTTTTCGAAAGAACCAACACATATTTCTAATGAGGAAAATGAAGACAAGTTAGAATGGATTACCTTTTCCTCATGCATTTTCTTGTTCAAAGCCTCTTGGGCTTGATGGAGTTGCCTCTCCATATCATGCAATCTTTGAATAATTTCTTCCTTATCTTCCTTCATGGCAAACAACTGTTCACGAAGTTCAATGCTTTCTCATTTATGCTCAAACAAAATCTGCACCATGTCCTTCAATATAATAAAGTCATGCTTCATATCATCATCGAAGAATCTTGTGAAGGAGGACACTTCACTTGTAGAAGTTGTCATTATGATGTCAATGAACAAAAGGAACTTTGACAAAGTTCTCAAAGCTTTTCAAAACAAATGACAAGATTTTTTAACCCAAATGGCTGTAAAGAAAAACTCTTATTCAAGCAGCCAAACAACAAACGAACTCCAAGAGCTTCTTAACAAACAATCGTCAAGAGGGTTTGTGTTACAATGTTGACCATAAGCTACTTTGGGGTAAGGAAGATGCCTTCCTGCCTTTTCTTCTTTTTTTTTCTCTCTAGGACTAAGCTATTCAGTAGCTATCCCTAAATCTCAAGCAAACTCAAACAACAATCAGTTTGCAAACAATAAAACAATCAATTTTTTACACTGTTTAAACACCTTTCAAGCTATACAATCAAGCAAACAAGTGCTCTGTCAAGCAAGAAACCTGGCTCTGATACCAACCTGATCTGAAAATGGTCTGGATAACTTGTATGTATTTGAAGAACCTACCACTCAGTTTAAATTAAAATGATTTAGCTTTTACTTGACAACTTTGCGGAATTATTTACTTGAAAGGGGTGTATGAATTTTCACTGTTTATGTGTCTTAACTTCATTTGTTCTTGCTATAATTTAACATGTATGAAAACAACATAATTCAACAAATGATCAGTCAAACACAACAACAATTTTAATCAAGGAGTTCACCCAAAATCTTGTGGGCTACGTCTCCTTTAAGCTTTGTCATCATGACTCAGCTCTTTGGGATTATGGTAAGTTTTTTACAAAGTAAATACTTAATTCCAATGAATAAAACAATGATCCAAATGAATGAAAATACCATGAATATCCCTCAAATGGTTGTCCAAACTCTTCAGAACAACTTTAGGCTCTTGTTGACACGATTCCTTCTATCGGTGCACAAAGCTACTCTAAGCTTCTAAATGGCACAAAATCCCTCAGAATTCTGTTTCTGTCACAGAAGCCACTCCTTTTGTATCCAATACACATTAGAAATCAATTATCAACTGATAAATTTCTCAAATTGAATACTGCATTCGCCAAATAGGCTATCCTCCACGGTTTGCCCAGGGCTTCCCAGAACTTCACATCAGATTTTCGAGCTCTATAAGTTCTAAAACTGTTCTGAAACCACTTCCATTGGTTCCAAAATCACTGAAATATTCAAGATAGAGTTTTGGTGCATCAAAAATAGCCTTCGGCTTCTCCGGCTTTGCCTCAATCACCTATCGACACCCCCTGGCACTCAGGTCAAGGAAAACTTCTGTACTGAGTTTTTGACCTCTATAAGTCTTCAACACTTGCTGAAACCTCTGTAAATAGATTCATAATGATTTTTTCATCCAAGAATGACCACTGGTTCACTGCATATGGTCTCAAACGGCTCTTTCTAAGCCCTACACTACTGTTGGAAAAAGCTGGGTCTAATGGCCCTTGGAACTTTATTGAAGAGTTTTAGCCTTCAAACATTCTCTACAGGCTCTGAAAACCATTTCATCAGATTAAAAACATTATAATTATCCAATTTATACTATTGGAACTCTGGAAAAGGACTCTAACTCCCTTGGTTAGGCCTCAAATTGAATTTGTCTCATGGTGGCCCTGATGGCTCCTTCATCTTCCTTGAAGAAAACGCTACTGAAGATTACCTCCATTCGACCTGAAACCTATCCCAAAGTGTTCAAAAGGTTGAAGAGACCTAAAATTGACTAAAATTTTGTCCAATTTGGTTCAATAATGAGGGAGTTATGGCTTCTGCAACAAAAATTCCCAATGTCCCCCAAAAACCCCACTAAATGTGGAGTACTACTAGTTAAGTTCTTCAAAAGTGGCGGACCTCCTAAATTGGTGGAACTGCACCCTTAATTGGTGGTAGCATTAAATGTGATGGTTTGATACACCCCACGTTCACATGCGAAAATTTCGGTAACCGTTAACTGCTGGGCAGATAAGGTTTACCTGCGCCCTTGGTCACTGCATGCAAGTCACATTGGAAGGGGGCTAGCCCTTTTATGCTCCACCTGAAACAAAAGATAACAAAAAATATAATGTGGAAACATAGATTGTTAAGATGTATAGTGTAGAGGAGTTGGTCGTGCTTTGATACTGGCAGGCAGAAGGTCTTAGGTTCGAATCCTGCAGTCTCGAAAAGTTTTTACGGTGCCAAAAACTCATTCGGCCTAGGGCCACATGGCGGCCTCCGGGAAGGCCACGTGGCACCCATTAATTGGCCACCATCAAACGAACTCAAACCACTGTGCAATGAGAACTTTCCACTTGTTAAAAGTTAAAAATTCAAACTTGGTCAACTGAAAAATGAAGTTTATTGGATACTTCAAACCTTCATAACTTTCACATACGACCTCGATTTTGAGAACCGTTCATGGTGCCAGAATCGCAACGACGAGACCTTTCCAATCATTTAGGTTCGAAACTCTTTTGGTCACTTTGAATTTTGAGCTATCATTCTGGTCCATGATCCAGTTCTGATCAGAAGTTATGGGTACGACTCAAGTCAATAAGCACTATGACCTTTTGATTCTTAATGTAAACTATATTTTAAGGGTTTTAAGTGTTGACAAACTTGCTAATGCACGAACACATATTTCACAACTATTTGAATCTATGTTGTGCACAATTTTGGCCTTTATTTCATGCTTTTATAAGTTGACAAGTTCCTCCTCATTTATTTGTGTAGTTGCCTCTATTTCCTCTTCATCATTATTTTCCAAGGTAAAATTTACTTGTTTCTTGACATTTATGCTCTTTTGATTATTTGTTGTTACAACCAAAGCATAATCCTTTTACTCTTATTTCCTCTATTCCTTCTATGATATTCGAGTAGGTTGAGGTAGGGTTGTCTTATGAAGCCTGAAATGATCTCTTCTTTCTTCAAATGCTCCACTGTAGACTTGTGTGTAGCCTTATTCTTGGCTTGAATATGATGACAAAATTGCATAGCTTCCATAATATTTTCATGATGTTGTAGGAACAACTCATGTTTAATGTTTTCCTTTAATTCACCCATGTAATCTTCCAACAAATGTTCATCAGTTATGTTATCTAACCTTATGGGAAATACTTGAAATTTTGAGTTATAATCTTCAATATTACCTAAATGCTCGATTCTTGTCAATTGAATGAAATAATCTTGTTCCCGACTTTCCCATATTGTGCTTTTAAGTATCTTGTAAATAAAATTTAGGTATAATGATAAGAATGTGTCTTCCTTTTAACTACCCAAGATTGTGAAGCGACATAATTTTATCATGGTGGTGGTGGAAAAGCTCACTAAAGTGTACCATTTTATCTTATTAAATTCAATACACAAGATGGCTAATATTTATGTGATATATATGAAGGAAATTGCTAGGTTACATGGACTGTATAAGGAAATCATTTCAGATAGGGATCCTATGTTTACATCAATATACTTTCGGAAATATATGTTCAATGGATTTGTAACCAATTTGAACTTTAGTACAACATATCACCCATAGTCATATGGGAAAACGTAGAGGTTCAATATGGTAATTGAAGATATGCTAAGGATGTATGTGATGGATAAACCATAAAAATGGAAAGAGTACCTGCAGTTGGTGGGATTTGAAGATAATAATGGGTATTAGGAATCTTTGAAGATGATCCCATTTTAGCTTTTGTATGGAAGTAAGTATAATACGTTTGTAAGTTCGGTTAACCTAGTTGATAGGGCCATTCTTTGGCCATATTTTCTTAGGAAATGGGGGATAAAGTGGTGAAAAATAAATAGAATTTGAAGGCTACCCAGGATAGGTAGAGGAAATATGTAGTTAAGTGCATATTAAACAAGGAATTCAAAGTTGGTGAACAAGTCTTCTTGAAACAAAAATCTAGGAAATGTTCATTGAAATTGGGAAGTTGCTAAAAATTGGTAGCTACATTTTTTGGGCCATTTTAGATCTTAGAAATAACTGGCATGGTTGCATATAAAACTGCATTGCCAAAATCCATGCATATCCATAATGTGTTTTATTTTTCCTTAAAATTTACGTGTTTGATGCTAACCATGTAATTGACTTGAATATGATTTAGGTGGAGAACAAAGGAGATTTCTACCTTCAACCAATGTGCATATTGGACAACAATATCAAGGCGGTCAAGAGTTAATCCCATTCCTTAGTAAAGGTGCATTGAACTTGCAGTACTATCCTTGATGATGCTACATGGGAGCATGAAGATGCCATGAGGGAGGAGTTGTCAGGAGACATATTATATCATTGTATTGTTTTTCATCCATCTTGATGATTTCATAGTAGAAAAATTGAAGGAATAAACTTAGAATCATTTTTATGGGCAAGTCCTAATTCGATGAATTGGGGGTTGAAATTTTTTGGAATTAGTTTGAGGCATAAAATGGATTTTTTTGGGTCAAAATTTTGCCTCTTAATAATTTCACATCATATATTTATTCTACACTAATACAACTTTCCAACGACAGAAGAAATGCCTCAATCAGAGTCCACATGAAAAATTTATGCCATGAGGAAGTTGACCTTCCTTTTTTGACCACCATGATTTGAGAGGATGCCACATTAAGCCCCATTATTCATGGAAAGGGGGCTAGCCATGTGATAATGATGAATACAAATATAGAGAAATCAATATTGTAACTCTAGGTAATGGTTGAATGAGTCAAAATTAACACTAGTAGGCTATCAACTTGTGTTATAACTGAGCCATTAGGAGGAAAATGGGTTCCATTCTATTTGAGTGAATTTTGTTCCATAAATGAGAAAATTAGTTGAGACCGGTAAGAGAGATAAACAGTGATAGAGGATTTTTAAACTGTAGTAGTCCAAAGACTGTTTGTCTCACTTCTTCATACTTGCATCAATTTCCATTCAAAGAAAGATAAAGTAGAGTAGCCTCACCTTCTAGTTGGATTTTATCATATATTGTATTATTATGGTTGTAAGTTATAGTGTTTTTGTCTATTATCTATTTTCTACATTCCATATATTGAATTCATAAGCATAACAAAATAGTTGAATCCAAAAATCTAAGGAAAACTTGACCCTCATAGTGTAGATTTTGAATTTTCATTATATCTTAGTAGATATGTCGTGCCAAATTTTTCAGTGGAATATTCACATAAATTTATATATGAACCCTCATATTTTGAGCATTTTTTATTACACATATGTAATTGATGCACTAAGGAAAATACATAAATAAGGGGGAGATCAATTATTTACCTCTCTCACAATTTGACATTGAGTATGGACAACAAACGGATGAAGCAGAGCTATAAGAAAATGAGAAGGAAATCACATTTTTGGAAATGATCCGAAAAAGATATTTGAAGGCATAGGAATAGATTGATAGAAGATAATGAAAACATTGTTGCGAATCATGATTTCTGTTAGACCAAAAATCGCAAGTATTAGTCAACGATCGCATCGCCAGATATATGGATTCACGAGAGGCGGTTATTCCGTGTTGTGAAACACACGGGGAGCGTTAGTTTTTCCAATGTACAACAATATCCCCCCCCCAACACGAGAAATGTATGTATAAAACTCATGACCTACACTTTGATAGAAATAGTTGGAAATACTAAAAGGGGGGTGAATCATCATTTCTTTTCAATTGTTATTTTAACTATTTAGATTCTTCACAATTACAATCAGAGACATTTATAATGATAATTTTATTACAAAACACGAAGGATTATAATCCTTTTTCAAACGAATGAGTACAACAATATGTGAGGGTAACAACCCTTCAATAATCCAGGCACCAACCTGTTGCTAAGCACCAACTTGGAATTTGATAAGGCTTCGACCTCTAGGGCTTTGACCCTATCTATTCCAAGGCACCAAAATTGCGTTTAGGGGCTCCTACCCCAAGGACACCAATCCTTCTTATCTTCTTTTGATATTCAATTTCAAAGATGCTCCACTTCCCAAAGTGTTCGTTGTACTTTTTTCGGATTCTGCACCATTCTGGATCACCAAATCTATAGCATGTTGTATCAACACTTTTGCACCATGGTGCACCAAAACTTATGCACCACACTGTACTAACACTTCTACACCACAACTGCACCAACACTTCTGCACCACAGATCAATGCATCAACACCAAAATATGAAAAAGACAACAAGTTTTGGAAGGATCCGAGCCACTGCAATAAGAGTTTGAGACTATTATGTATATTTTCACAGGTTGAGATTTTCACAAATCCGAGATTGCTGTGTGACTCTTCCACAGAGGAGATCCGAACCATAGAATTGAGACAATGATGATGATACAATTATATTAGAAGCTTTGAGCCACTGAAAAAGGAGGTTGACCCTAAATCCAACAGTCTGAGTCATTGTGTTAATGACACAGTCCTAAACTAAGAGATTTGAACCTCTATTACAAAAATGGATGCAAGGTAGTGTAAGTTCTTTGAGTTGTATGAGCTTTACCAAAACCAAACTATGTGACTACAACTTCAGATCTGAGCTTTTGAAATGTGCTACTTAAAAAATCCAAACTACTACAGTTTCAGATGAGACCTTTTAACCCCAAACAAAATATCCAAAGATATGTCTCCTTTATGCTTTTAAGTTGATGAGATGTGAACTAAATATCTCCTGTACAGTGCTTGATGATCGAGTAAGTGATGGAGAAAACAAAAATGTGTATATATACAATATTTTTGGTAGGAATATGAAGAGACACGTCTATATGAAGGAGGCCAACATGAGTGTGAAGTATATGTTGACTAGTAATTAAATATATATATTTTCAACTTAAAAATTCAATTTCTCACCAACTATTTGGAATTTTAAGGCGCATGAGGGCTCGTTAGAAAGGAAAAATTATGCTATAAAATGTGGTATAGGAATCATATTGCGAGGATACCTCTAGAGTAGTGAGTTTTCTTTTTTTTAATGTGAGTGGTCAACAAATAATTAAGAATTGGAGGTAGGACAAAATGGTTTCATGTAGACATTTACTGGGAGATCTCTTGCAATACCTCATCAACAATCACCCAATTTTTTATTGATGGAAATATTCTTCCATTCTCTCCCCCTTTGACATCAATGGAAAATGGGGTGCCCAAGTACTCCCCATATCAAAATTCGCTTCTTGATGGTGAAAGTGTATTCTTAATGTGATGCAAGAGAAATAACCCCCATCTTTTGGCAAAGATGTTCAAATGCTTCTCGTGGAAGGGGTACTTTGGTAAAGATATCTACAATTTTCTCCTTCGTATTGATGTATTCCAACTTGGTGTTTTGTTCAACAACCTGTTCACGAAGAAAGTGATATTTAATTGGAATATGTTGTCTTTAAGTGCATCACTGGATTCTTGCTGAGACTGATGGAACTAGTGCTGTCACACTAGATGTTGATTGGTTGTTTAGTTTCTATGTTGACATCCTTCAAATATTCCTTCATCCATAGTATTTGTGTACAACAATTTGCAACAACTATATATTCGGCTTTAGTTGTAGAAAGGGATATAGATGAATGTTTTTTGCTGAGCCAAGATACTAAACAATATCCCATGAAGAATGCATTTATGCTAGTACTTTTTTGACCGTCTATGCTTCCATCCCAATCAGCGTTAGTGTAAGCTGTCATATTAAGGGTTGAGCTCTTAGGATACCAAAGACCAAAATCAAAAGTTCCTTTCAAATATATGAGGATTATCTTCACAGCTGCTAGATGGGATTGTTTAGGAGCTGACTGAAATCTTGCCATCATTCCCACTGCTTGAATAATATCTGGCCTTGTAGCTATTAAGTATAGGAGAGTTCCAATTATTGACCTGTAAGCAAAGGGAATCATCATCTTTTCTTAGTTTTCAATCTGTGGTCATCGGTGTGCTCATAGGTACACAATCTTCCATTCCATATCTTTTAACCATGTCTTTAAGATATTTTGCTTGAGATATGAACATGCCTACAATGGTCTGAGATACTTGTAGCCCAAGAAATTAGGATAACTCACCAATAATTGACATTTAAAACATTTTTGTCATATTTAGAGAAAATTCATGGCTCATCTTGTCATCATTGCTGGAAAATATTAAATCATCAACGTATACAAGATATCTGTAATTTATCCTTGTCTATTTTCATGTAGAGATTACTTAATGCCACTCCATTTTTGAAACCTTCTTATTGTAGATAGTGATCCAATTTTGCATACTAGGCTCTAGGAGCTTGTTTTAATCCATACAAAGCCTTTTTCAACTCGCATACAAAGTCCTTTCCCTAAGCTAGGTCAAAACCTTTTGGTTGCTCCATGTAAAATTATTCTTTGAGTTCTCCATTTAGAAATGCTGATTTTACATCAATTTGATAGATCTTAAATCCTTTTGAGCAAATAAATGCTAAAAACATCCTTATGGATTCCAATCGGGCTGCTGGTGCAAAGGTTTCTTCAAAGTCAATTCCTTCATTTTGTGAGTATCCCTTGTAAACGAATCTTGCTTTATTTATGATTATTTGTCCATATTCATTCATCTTGTTTTTGAATACCCATTTGGTTCCAATTATATTTTTATGTTTCGGATGAGGTGCCAACTCCCATGTTTCATTCTTCTCGATTTGATACATTTCTTCTTTCATGGCCTTTATCTAATGAGGATCCGTACTTGCTTGAGTAAAATTTTATGGTTCTATCATAGATAAGAGAGCAACATCATATTTCCTTGGTGTACTTGTCATCCTTCTTTGAGTTTGTATTCCCTCATCTACATTCCCAATAATTTGTTCTTCTGGACGGTGTTTTTGAAGGAATTTTATCTTTGAAGGAGTTTGTGAAGGTTCCTTTTTTAAGTTCTTGATATTTTTCTTCTTTTGGAGGTTATTCTTCGAATTCATCAAGAATAGATTCTTCTTCATGGACTTCAATTTATTTTTCTGGAAGAGCTTCATCAATATTTACATCATTGCTTTCTACTATTTTTTGTAGTCGATTATTGTAGCATTTGTAAGCTTTTCTCCTTGTAGAATATCCAAGGAATATTCCTTCATCAACCCAAGAGTCAATTTTTCCTGGTGAGTTATCATTGGTCTTCATGAAACATTTGCTTCCAAAAATCCTAAAGTATTTTACTGAAGCAGGTCTTCGTTTCCATAATTTGTATGGAGTCTTATCATTATTTGGTCTTAGTTGTGTTAGATTTAAGGTATAAATTGCTGTCCCGACTGCTTCTTTCCAAAATTTGGGCTGTAAGTCAGCTGCTAGTAACATTGTCCTTGCCATTTCTTGAAAAATTTAGTTTCTTCTTTCAACTACTCCATTTTGTTTGGGAGTTATAGCAATAGAGAGTTCTCTCTTTATTCCATGCACTTTACATAATTCATCAAATTCTTTTGAAGTAAATTCTCCTCCTCTATTTGTTCTAAGACATTTAATCTTTAAATCTTTCTCATTTTCTAAAGTATACCCACATCATTCTAGTATAGTCATCGATAAATAAAGCAAAGTACCTTTCACCTTGTAGAGCTGGAGTTCTATTTGGTCCACATAAATTTGCATGTTTGATCTCCAAAGATTTTGATGTTGATAACTCCTTAGTCTTGAAATTGGTTCTAGTTTGCTTTCCATGTTGACATGGGTCACATACAACTTGATTTGGCTTGATCATTTTTGGAATGTCCCTTAATACATTAATTTTATTGATATTAATCAAGTTATCAAAACTTGTATGCCCAAATCGCTTGTGCCATAACCAACTTTCATCTGTTTGACTCATGTAACATTTATCTTCTTGAATTTTGTTCAAAATGTATACACTATCAGGATTTCTTACTCTTTCTAGAAGTTCACCTAAGGAAGAATTCCTTATCTCACATTTTTTTGTACTAAAGACAACTGACAGTATTTTCTTACACTCAAGGGATTGTGTTTGAGCCCTTCCACCAATGGTGCATTTTGAGCTTTTCCTTTCCCATTAATGAGAGCAACAGTTCCTTTTCCAACAATTTTGGCAGATCCACTTCCAAAAGACACATTTCCATCCTTCTTGTTTAATGAGATAAACTTATTTTGATCACCTGTCATGTGTCTTGAGCATCCACTATCCACAAACCATTGATTTTCGTCACTACGAGCACATAGAGCTAGGCCACATCTATTAGTATTAGGTTCCTACACTTTTAATCCTTCTTTTCTGAGAGGAAAATTTTATTTATTCTATCCATAATCATTACATATTGAGCACGTTGGATCAAACTTAGCCAAGGGATCAAAATAATTGTAAGTCTTGATTTGTCCTCGTTCTTTGAAACGAAGTGGCTTGCTTGGTTGACTCTTAATTCTTGATGCATTATCCTTATGAGCCTTGTAATGCTTAGCTTGATGACCAACATTTTTACAATAGTAACAATAACCAAGAAAGATTGTTTGGTACCTGTTAAAACAACCTTGAATTGAAGTAGAATTCTTCCTTGGAGTAGTCCTTCCTTCATTCCTTGGATTGCTAGAGGTGGACCATTGTTCTTGGTGGAATGACTTATCCTCTTTTGGATGATTATAAAGGATGTCAACATAGCTTTTTTGAGGTTTATAATTTGTATTTTCCTTTGTACTCGATGAGTCTCCTTTGAATTCGATCTAATATTTGTCATATTTATATCTTTGAGTATTGAGTATATTATCAAGTGTTTGGGAGATTATTCAAACCTTTTTGACTTGATCCAACTCTTTCCTTAGAGATACTTTTCCAACCTCACATTTTTCAGAAATTTCTTCTTTCTCTTTTAGCATATTGTTCAATAAGTCTTCCCTTCTTTTTGCTTCCTCCTTTTCTACTTTGATAGAAACAATTTTCTTTCGTAATTTCTCATTTTCTTCAATGACACTTATTAGTAATTTATCCATATTTCCTTCACCTTCTTGTTATGAGTCATCATCATTTGTAAATTTCATGAATAATACTTCTTTGCTTCTAGCATTGTTATTTTCTTCATCTGATTCAGCATCATCTCTTTTGTGAAGAGGGATATATTTAGTTGATTTCTTCTTGGTGATCACAAACTCATCTTCATCAGAATCATCTTATTTGGAGAAGAAGTTATTCTTATTAGATCCTTTATTTTTGGACAACACCTTCTTAAAATCCTCCTAATCATCACTATCATGCTTATGAGGAAATTTTGCAGCATAATGACCTATTCTTCCACGTTTGAAACAAATAAGAGGATACTTACCTTTTAGATTGGATCCTTTTCTTAGTTTTCATAAAAATAGTGCTAAATCAGTTTCATTATCGGAGTCGTCACTACTGGTATTCAAACCTTTCCCATTTTTTGTCATTTTTGAAGCTTTGAATGCTGCTTCTTTGGAATTTGGGATTCCTTTTCTCATTTCATAGGTAATGATAAATCCATGAATTTCATCCATTTTTAGGGTATCCAAGTCCTTTATTTATTCTATGGAACTTAATTTGGAGTCAAATATGTTTGGAAGAGATCTCAAGACTTTTTGAACAATTGTGCTTTATTCAATATTTTTCCTAACCCTTTAAGTGAGTTGAAAACTTCAGCTACTCAAAGAAAATATGATGCAATATCTTCTTAATCATCCATTTTAAGAATTTTGAATTTCCTTCTATGAGTTTGAAGTTTTTCCTTCTTAACTTTGGAATCCCCATCATATAAAGCAATCATCTTATCCCATACATCTTTGGCAAAGTCACAATTCATGACTTTTGTGAATTTAGAATCAATGATTCCACTAGTTATGGAATTTAGTGATTTGGCATTTGCAATGTAAGCTTTCCTTCCATCTTGATCAGTTGGGGGAGTGGGAGGAGCTTTGTACCCATCCAAAACATATTTCCAAACTTCGGGTCCAAGGGACATTAGATAGTAGGACATTATCTTCTTCCAAAAACCAAAGCTAGCAACATGAAACAAGGGAAGCTTCCCTGTTACTGCCTGATTCTTCATTGTGACATAAGAATCCTTCTTCCAGCTATTAGTTTGATTATGAAGAAGCTAGCTCTGATACCAATTGTTGGGAATCACGATTGCCATTATACAAAAAATTGTAGGTATTAGTTAACGATTGCATCGCCAGATATAAGGATTCATGAGAGGCAGTTAGTACATGTCACGAAACAAATATGGAGCGTTGGTTTATCCAATGTCCAACAATCCACATAGTGTAGATTTTAAATTTTCATTATATCTTAGTAGATATGTCGTGCTAAATTGTCTAGTGGAATATTCACGTAAATTTATATATCAACTTTCATATTTTTGAGTATTTTTTATTATACATATGTAATTGATGAACTATGGAAAATGCATAAATAAGGGGGAGATCAATTATTGACCTCTCTCACAATTTGACATTGAGTATGGAAAACAAAAGGATGAAGTAGAGCAACAAGAAAATGAGAAGGAAATAACATTTTTGGAAGTGATCTGAAAAAAATATTTGAAGGCATAGGAATAGATTGAGAGAAGATAATGACAACATAAATATTGTAATACCCCCAAGATGACCCTTGTGTATATTTGTTCATATTATTATTACATTGGTAAGCTAGGATTTTGTTGGGCTTGCATGCCTATGTGTGTATATATATGTGGTGGGCCAATGTTCCTATGCATATAATGTTTTGAGGTTAGAGTGCATATGTGTATTATGATCATTATGACTGTTGTACCTTCTTTGGTTGGGGAGGGGGGAGTGTGACCCTACTGCTGTTACCTAGTGTGAGCGAAATGCTCCTTGAATTTCCTTGGGAAAGGCTAGAGCCTTGTAGGAAGAAGTGTAGGGATAAGTTTCCTTATGTGAGCCCTTGAGGGTACTTGGAAATCCTACACCTATGGGGCTATAAGACTCCTTGGATGGTCTATACTGGAGCCCTGGAAGGGTAGTATCATAACTTGATGAAATACATGTGCAAAGAAGGAGGTGCACCGCCTTTTGTTGCGTAGGCTAATGGGGGATGAGAGATTGTAGGTTGGAGTTCTAATTGAGGTTTGATACCTTGGCATTGAATATATTTTATGCTAACTATGGACCATATTTATGTTTAGGAAGCCTTTAACCTAGTGGATTCATAGTCATAGATCAGGGGTGATCCACTACTGAGAGTATTGGAGCAACGAGATCTATGGTTGGACAAAATGTCTGAGCTCTGCAACGAATTGGTGCTTACATTTAAATATAAGTGTTTCAATTTATGTTTATTTTAATTTTGTAATGTGAATTATATATGTGTGTGTGTGTGTGTGTGTGTGTTTGATATTATGTTTATAGTACATGTTTAACTAATATTAGAATAATTAATACATGTTGCATTACATATAATTTCATTATACCTGTGTATACAAAGGTTAATTTAGGTACTAGAAATACCTATATGGTCAAATTGGACTTGGTAAAGTCACTAGGAGGAAAAGCATATTTGGTATGAGAAATTTATGAGCTACAATAGGTAATTGGTGCCATAGGGAGTTTACTTACACATCATATCATAGATGATTATGGATTAGTTAATAAATTTTTTAAATTATGGTATCAAAGGTAATCTTCAACAAGATTGTCCCTAAGCTAGGTGGTTAGGGGGAATTAAAAAGATAAATATGAATAGAACAAGGAAGGTTATAAGTTTCACATTAGAGACAATATTCATCATTACCTCCTCAAGGAGTGCTTGCAAGAAATAGTGAAGAAATTCAATCCCCTCAGATATGGAAGTTTTCAAATCATCGAGCAAGTAAATGAGAATTCCTTTAGATTTAAACTTCCGCCGTACATGAAAATTAATTCTGTAGTGGATGTGAAGTATATGAATTTATGTGAGCCATCCATGTTGGATGGATAATATGAGCTTTAATTTTTCCTTGCTATTAATTATTTACACCATATACACGTGAAGAATTGTAGGATAATACAATTCGAAAACATAAGGAATTAGTAACTTGTATGGGATAGTAAGATATTTGGAAAATTTGCATGAAAAGGGAAAATGAAATGAAAGAAAAATGGGACTAGAGGAACAAAATTGAAAGCAAGTTCTCTCACTTATTCTTGGAATATTTTCGTCTCCAAAAGCCTCCCAATGGGGAGGCGTGATCTAAAATGGATCCAAGAAACAACATGATTGTTTATCATCTCCTATTCTACAATAATAAAAAAAATAAAGGTTTGAGAATATGGACAAGGAGGGATAAGGCCAATGGAATGACTTGGCCCCATTCCCTCTCATTAGGTACTCATACTTAAATGAACATTTTTCTCCTAATGTAAGCATGGGAATAGTTAAATGATGCAAATAAAGAGAATAAAGAAAAATACGAAAAAATATCCCTCAAAGTTTTTATTGAGAAAATTTAAGAGAGGAGAAGCCAATGATAATGTTGTGAGGTGATGAGGAGTTAGGGAAATATGGCTTGTCAAATAACCTCTTAGTTGACCCATTCTCACATTTATTCATGCAACACAAGGAATAGGGGTTTTTTATATGAGATTGATAGGAATCGCTTCCCAAATTCCCATGCGAAGATGGTAAATGTATCAAAGAGCTAGAGGGTATTGTAACCTACAATTTTTCCAAGAATACAAATACTAATTGAACTCAATGGAGTGTTGGTTTTTCTTTTTGGTTTTCTAGGGTAAAAAAAATATTAATGATGTGATGGAATTATTTATATACCATGTTAATTTTTGTACGTGAGTTATTGGAAGTTTCTCTATGTTTAAATTCCTATCTAAATTCATATTAATAATGTGAGTATCCATTTCAATTATAGTTCCATTGATTTCATTCTCCATTAGAAAATAATGGATACCAATAGATCTTTATTAACCGTCAATTGATTTAATCTAATATTGGAGATATGTGGTTTCAATTAATTTATTTTTTCACTATTTTAGTGAATTTATAATTTAGTTCAATAAATTTGTGATAAGTGTAGCCACATATATAGAAAATTATTGCTCCATGTTGAAAAAATCAGTAAGATATCAAGCTCATGAGGCCATATGAGCCATGTGCATCATGCTTTGTTGGTTACATTTCTATGGGATAGCACAAGGTGAGGGAATGCTAGTGTTGGTTGTGGTTTTTATTGATGTATTTTCCAATTGAGGAAAAGAGTCAACCTCATAGGGCCTTGTTCAGGTTCCCTTTGCATTTTTGTAGAGACGATGCTCCTTTTTTCATTCACTTAAATATTCAAAATAACTCAAAGCATAGAAATATGTCCATTCAACATATTCACCTATGAGTGAAACAAGTGTTAAAAGGAAAATAAAATAATAGTAGCATAAATAAATATGATATGATGATTCATCCCACATTACACATATATTCATAACTTATGACGAGAACACATTTGAAGCAAATCAATGGATAGAAAGTAGAGAAATTATCCACATATTCATAGAAAAATAAAATGATTTAATTAATTCAAATATAATAGAGTCATAGAAGAAAATTCAGGTGATTTCATTGCTCATTTAAAAGTTTAAAAACTAGACATGACATGAACTCCTCAAAACATCTCTTTGTGAGAATCAAATAATAGTTTTGAATAAAGTAAGGTCCTAAAGAACTTTACAAAGTCTTGATACTTAAGCATAAAAATTAAATATATTCATCCCTAAGGGACTGGGATTAGGCTCTCATGGAACAAAGGATATCATAAGAAAAAGAGAAATTGTAGTCAAGGTTTGGATTTACAAATATATATGACAATTCATAAATTTGGATGATTAAAGACAAGAGAGAAAGGTGTTGGGAAAAATACTGAGAGGGGGGGGGGGGGGAATCCTAATTTATGTCGACTGAAAACATTTTACTTTTTCTTTCTCTTAAACCCATACGCTACTTAATGAACCCAACTCGCATATACACGTAGATATCCTTAAGAAAACTTCCGTATGTCCAGAGATATTACTATGCATTTAATTATTTACTTAGATCATTGCATCATTCATTCATCAGATGTTTAGTAAGCAGTAAGCATGTGCTGTAATAACAGAATAAAGCATCACAAATAAGAAACAAAATGAACACCATTATTTAAGGTGGAAACGCAATTCGGGAGAAAACCACCACTGTTGTCGTCTCTGTCTTCAATATTTATTATAAAGAAAACTTCTTAAAATGTTGTACCAATGTAGACTCATAATAGCACACAAGAACCCACCTGTAAAAGGCTGCAACCTTCTCTCGTTCTCCAGCCACTACTGGAAGGGAGCTCCAACCCCGTGATCTCGTTTACCAGCCTCTCCTGGAATTGAGATACTACCCTCTGCTCTCGTTTACCAGCCTCTCTTGGAAGGGAGCTACTACCCCCTGCTCTCGTTTACCAGCTACCACTGGAAGGGAGCTAAAACCCCCTCACTGAAGGCTTCGACCCTCAACACCACTGCAGACCATGTTTCATCAATTTTCATACTGGATCCACTCCACACATTTAAGCTCAACATACATCAAAATGAAACTTATAACCCCATAAATTCATTCATTGAATCATCAACCAATCAACCAACAACTTGATCTTTAATCAACATAATCAGCAGCATAATCAACATTCAAACAACCCAGATCTATATGAATACATCATTGACAGATAGCAGTAAAACAGAAAAACAGATCAGACACTTCATTCCACACACTTTAGCAAAACCCTAGATTCCATACGCGCTTTTACTTCACTGAACCTGTGTATATATGCGCTTTCACAGAGACAAACCTATGTATACATCTGCACATATTTCAGGACTTACCTCATATTCCATACGTGCTTTTGCTGAAACCAACCCGCGTATATACGCGCTTTCTCTGCCACAAACCTGCGTATAGATCTGTAACTTTTCAAAATTATGCAGCTCTTCAGAACAGATAACTCAGATTTCACCCTTTACTTCAGCAAAGATTCGCCACATTTCGGATCTAAACATTCCATAAACAGATCTAGAAAATACATAGTCATTTCAGATCTAGAGATCCCTCTTTATCATTTTCTTCATAGGTGCATTATTAATTTAGATCAATCAATAAACTGTTACCCATTCCATGCAGATATACTTCAGAGTGAAGTATTCATTAAAACCCAGACCTATGCACCCTCTTGCACTATGATCTTCTTCTCCTTATATAGATTTAGCCTTTGTCAATACCATGAGTCAAAACCACTCAACCGCTGATGGTATTCCTGGATGGGATCAAATAGATAATCCAACGCTCAATACTGTGGGCCAATACCATGGTCATGTCCCCTGGTTTTATAAATTTAGAGCGCAAATAGGCATACGCTACTTGGTACGTACTTTTACGCGTACATACGCTACTTTTCCTTTACAAACCCGCGTATGCTTTGTGACATATCTTATTCATCATTACTCTGGCACTTACTGGAATTTCTTTCTTTGTTACTTCTGAACTACTCTGTAGATACATCAGATTTACATTATTAACAAATAGGTTGCTATCCAAAGTCAACTCATCAAGTTAGTTTCCATCAAGGACAACTTCATCAAGTAGGTTTCCATCAAGGACAACACATTGCATCATATTGCCAACAATTTCCCCCTTTCGACTTGATGGAAACCATGATGGTGTTTGATCACCACAACAGATAGATACATTTATTATAACCATTATTCAAACACCATGATACTCTCCCCCTTTGACATCAAGGGCAAAGGGCGGATCAAAACCAAACAAGGTTTTTCTTCTCTTGTAGAAAGAAGAGCTCTGTAGATCTGATGTGCACTGAAGTTACCATGCTCCCCCTGAGTTCACGTTGAATCTTCAAACATATTTTTCAATGAAGTACATGACTCTATGACCTTTCCTATCACCAAGGACTCATACTTACATCAATGATCCAACCAAGTGGATTTACATATGTGACTCAAGTACCCACCCAAGTGGGTTTACACATTTTGACTCAACTACCCAACCAAGTGGGTTTACAAATTTGAAGAAGTCCTTACATGACTGAATATAACAATTTACATCATAGGTCTCAACATAAACTTTTCATCAAATTACAAATATGACTTTTTATAACCAATACCAAAAAGACCTCAAGAGAGAGATCATATTTCGGAACCATCATAATGCCAACAATGCATTACTCTCAGCAAAGCTAATGCTCCCCCTGAATCTGTGCTCCTGTCCTTGAGCTGACTCACTGTTTTTCTTATCAGAAAAACATACGCTTCTGTCTACAACGGAACTCGCGTGTATACGTGGCTTTATTTCACGAAACCCGCGTATGGAAAGTGAAATACAGAAAAATTTCACAATTCCATCTCCCCCTGAACTTATACCACTTGTACCTATCTTCTTCACATCAGATGCACTGTTAGAAATAAACACAACCAGAATTACCAAACCAATCATGGGAATCACCATATATTGCTCCCCCTGTGATGATACATTATTGATTCCTATAATGTATCTCACTTCACTCCTACATTCATTATGAGAAGTAAGCTTTAGAAGCGGATGACTGCAGTAGGGTCAATATTCCCTACGTTTTTGACCAGTCCTCCTTCCTTTTCCAGATTTTCTTGAAATTTCTTATTGTGTGCTGGAAATTATCCCATTTCTCAGATCTATTCATCCTGCATTCCTTTTCTACATGTCCATACTTGTTACAAGCATAACATCTTGTGTGACCAGAAAAGTAAGCATAGGGATCATAATGTGTTTTTCTATTCTTTCTTCTATTGCAATCAGCTGCTTTATGACCAAACTTGCTGCATGAAAAACAATATCCCTTAAAGAAAACTGAGTACCTTTCTATGTAGAATCTGCTTGTTTGTGACTGAAACAATCTTCTTCTGCAATTGGCTGCAACATGCCCATAATTATGACATTTAAATCATTCAACATTATTGATCAAAGGAGAGAATCGATTAATGCTTCTATATTTAGGAGGGAATGATTTCTTTTGAGAGTTCATGATTGTCAGTTGACCTTTTGTTTCTTTCAACACTTCAAGTTTTGCATTGATATCCTTTGAATCTTTACCACTTTCTTGTGAACTAGATTCTCCTTTAACAGTTTCATGAAAACCAAGACCAAATTTAACAGAAGGAGACCTTTGACTACTAAGAATATTGTCCAGAATCTTAGTACTATCTTGAAACCTCAAGAGTTTATCTTTTTCTTCTAATTTACCTTTTAGAATGTTTACCTCAACCTCCAATATTTGGCATTGCTTCTTCATACTTTCTTCGACCCTTCTTCCTTCTTCTACTTGATCATTCAATTTTAAAATCTCTTCTTTCAACCCATTTTCTTGTTCTTCAAAAGTTTGTAAAAGTTCTTCATTCTTCTTATTTGATTTTTCCAGATCTGTTTTGAGAGAGATGATTTCTGCTTCAAGTCTTTCACTTCGATTGGTTACTTTATCCTGCAGTATTTGATACATTTCTATCTATCCATTCATTCTAGAGATCATATCTTTGTAGATAGATTCCTTCTTTTTAAATTGGTCTTCAACATTGATCTTGAGATTTTCTTCTAGACCCATACTGTTACTTTCACTATCATTTTCACTATCTTCACCATTGCTTGCATAAGGAAGTGAATCACAAGAACAAGGATTAATACCTTTTGCATCATCTTCATTTTCTGTCGTACACGATTTCTGAGATATCTTCTTTCCTTGAGTAGCCTTCTTCTTTTGCTTCCTTCCCATTGTGACGGATCTCCTTCAAGCGATCAAGCTCCTTCAGAAGGACCTGGCTCTGATACCAATTGTTGGGAAAAATACTGAGAGGGGGGGGGTGAATCAGTATTTAGAGATGACTGAAAACTTTTTACTTTTTCTTTCTCTTAAAACCATACGCTACTTTACTGAACCCAACTCGCGTATACATGCGGATATCCTTAAGAAAACTTGCGTATGTCCAGAGATCTTATTATGCATTTAATTCTTTACTTAGATCATTACATCATTCATTCATCATATTTTTAGTAAGCAGTAAGCATGTGCAGTAATAACAGAATAAACCATCACACATAAGCAACACACATGAACACCAGTATTTAAGGTGGAAACCCAATTTGAGAGAAAACCACCGCTGTTGTCGTCTCTGTCTTCAATATTTATTATAAAGAAAAATTCTTACAATTTTGTGCGACACGAATCATACCAACACGCGAGGCACCCACTGCCCGAAGGATGCAAGATGATTTCATTCTCTAGCCACTCTTGGAAGGGCTCCAACCCCACGGTCTAGATTTACCGACTCTCTCCTGGAAGGAGCTACCCCTTGCTCTCGTTTACCAACCTCTCCTTGGAAGGGAGCTACTACCCTGCTCTCGTTTACCGGCTACCCGCGGAAGACTTACAACCCCCTCACTGAAGGCTTCGACCCTCAGCACCACTGCGGACCACGTTTCATCAATTTTCATACTGGATCCACTCCACACATTTAAGCTCAACATACATCAAACTGAAACTTATAACCCCATCAATTCATTCATTGAATCATCAACCAATCAACCAACAACTTGATCTTTAATTAACATAATCAACAGCATAATCAACATTCAAACAACCTAGATCTGTATGAATACATCATTGACAGATAGTAGTAAAACAACAAAACAGATCAGACACTTCATTCCACACACTTCAACAAAACCCTAGATTCCATACGCGCTTTTACTTCACTAAACCTGCGTATATACGCGCTTTCACATAGACAAACTTGCGTATACATCTGCACATATTTCAGGACTGACCTCATATTCCATACATGCTTTTTCTGAAACCACCCCGCGTATATACACGCTTTCTCTGCCACAAACCTGCGTATAGATCTGTAACTTTTTAGAACTATGCAGCTCTTCGGAACAGATAACTCAGATTTCACCCTTTACTTTAGCAAAGATTCGCCACATCTCAGATCTAAACATTCCATAAACAGATCTAGAAAATACATAGTCATTTCAGATCTAGAGATCCCTCTTCATCATTTTCTTCATAGGTGCATTATTAATTCAAATCGATCAATAAAATGTTACCCATTCCATGCAGATATACTTCAGAGTGAAGTATTCATTAAAACCCAGACCTATGCACCCTCTTGCACTATGATCTTCTTCTCCTTATATAGATTTAGCCTTTGTCAATACCATGAGTCAAAACCACTCAACCGCTGATGGTATTCCTGGATGGGATCAAATAGATAATCCAGCACTCAACACTGTGGGCCAATACCATGGTCATGTCCCCTGGTTTTATAAATTTAGAGCGCAAATAGGCATACACTACTTGGTACGTACTTTTACTCGTACATACGCTACTTTGCCTTTACAAAGCCGCGTATTATTTGTCACATATCTTATTCATCATTACTCTGGCACTTACTGGAATTTCTTTCTTTGTTACTTCTGAACTGCTCTGTAGATACATCAGATTTACATCATTAAAAAATAGGTTGCTATCCAAATACAACTCATCAAGTCAGTTTCCATCAAGAACAACTTCATCAAGTAGGTTGCCATCAAGGACAACACATTGCATCATATTTCCAACAATCTCCCCCTTTAGACTTGATGGCAACCATGATGGTGTTTGATCACCACAACAGATAGATACATTGATTATAACCATTATTCAAACACCATGATACTCTCCCCCTTTGACATCAAGGCCAAAGGGCAGATCAAAACCAAAAACAATGTTTTTCTTCTCTTGTAGAAAGAAAGGCTACCTTAGATGCGATGAGCCTTTGAAGTTCATCTTCCGGCACTGAGTTCTAGCCGAATCCAAGATTACATATTTTTCAATGAAGTACATGACTCTATGACCTTTCCTATCACTAAGGACTCATACTTACATCAATGATCCAGCAAAGTGGATTTACATATGTGACTCAAGTTCCCAACCAAGTGGGTTTACACATTTTGAGTCAACTACCCAACCAAGTGGGTTTACAAATTTGAAGAAGTCCTTACATGACTGAATATAAAAATTTACATCATATGTCTCTTTTCATCAAATTACAAATATGAATTTTTATAACCAATACAAAAATACCTCAAGAGAGAGATCAAATTTCAGAACCATCATAATGCCAACAATGCATTACTCTCAGCAAGGCTAATGCTCCCCCTGAAACTGTGCTCCTGTCCTTGAGTTGACTCACTGTTTTTCTTATCAGAGAAAAGCATACACAACTGTCTTCATCTAAACTCGCGTGTATACACGACTTTAGTTCATGAAACCCGCGTATAGAAAGTGAGATACAGAAAAATTTCATAACTCCATCTCCCCCTGAACTTATACCACTTTTACCTGTCTTCTTCACATCAGATACACTGTTAGAAATAAACATAACCAGAATTACCAAACCAACCATGGGAATCACCATATATTGCTCCCCTTGTGATGATACATTACTGATTCCTATAATGTATCTCACATCACTCCTGCAGTCATTATGAGAATTAAGCTTTAGAAGCGGAAGACTGCAGTAGGATTATTATCCCCTACGTTTTTGACCGGTCCTCCTTCTTTTTCCAGCTTTGCTTGAAATTTCTTATTGTGTGCTGGAAATTATCCAATTTCTCAGATCTATTCATCCTGCATTCTTTTTCTACATGTCCATACTTGTTACAAGAATAACATCTTGTGTGACCAAAAAAGTAAGCATAGGGATCATAATGTGTTTTTCTATTCTTTCTTCTATTGCAATCAGCTGCTTTATGACCAAACTTGCTGCATGAAAGACAATATCCCTTAAAGAAGCTTGAGTACCTTTCTGTGTAGAATCTGTTTGTTTGTGACTGAAACAATCTGCTTCTGCAATTGGCTGCAACATGCCCATAATTATGACATTTAAAGCATTCAACATTATTTATCAAAGGAGAGAATCGATTGATGCTTCTATAGTTAGGAGGGAATGATTTCTTTTGAGAGTTCATGATTGTCGGTTGACCTTTTGTTTCTTTCAACACTTCAGGTTTTGCATTGATATCCTTTGAATCTTTAGCACTTTCTTGTGAACTAGATTCTCCTTTAACCGTTTCATGAAAACCAAGACCAAATTTAACAGAAGGATACCTTTGACTACTAAGAATATTGTCCAGAATCTTAGTACTATCTTGAAACCTCAAGAGTTTATCTTTTTCTTCTAATTTACCTTTTAAAATGTTTACCTCAACCTCCAATCTTTGGCATTGCTTCTTCATAATTTCTTCGACCCTTCTTCCTTCTTCTACTTGATCATTCAATTTTAAAATCTCTTCTTTCAACCCATTTTCTTGTTCTTCAAAAGTTTGTAAAAGTTCTTCATTCTTCTTATTTGATTTTTCCAGATCTGTTTTGAGAGAGATAATTTCTGCTTTAAGTCCTTCACTGTGATTGGTTGCATAATCGTACAATCTTTGATACTTGTTTATCTGTTCATTCATTGTAGAGATCACATCTTTGTAGATAGATTCCTTCCTTTTAACTTGATCTTCATCATTGATCTTGAGATTTGCTTCTAGACCCATACTGTTACTTTCACTATCTTCACCATTGCATGCACAACAATCAATACCTGTTTCATCTTCTTCATTTTCTGCTGCACATGTTTTCTGAGGTATCTCCTTTCTTTGAGTAGCCTTCTTCTTTTGCTTCCTTCCCATTGTGACGGATCTCCTTCAAGCGATCAAGCTCCTGTAGAAGGACCTACTCTGATACCAATTGTTGGGAAAAATACTGAGAGGGGGGGGTGAATCAGTATTTGGGCTAACTGAAAACTTTTTACTTTTTCTTTCTCTAAAACCCATACGCTACTTTACTGAACCCAACTCGTGTATACACGCAGATATCCTTAATAAAACTTGCGTATTACTAGAGATCTCATTATGCAGATAATTCTTTACTTAGATCATTGTATCATTCATTCATTAGATGTTTAGTAAGCAGTAAACATGTGCAGTAAGAACAGAATAAATCATCACACATAAGCAACACACATGAACACCAGGATTTAAGGTGGAAACCCAATTCGGGAGAAAACCACCACTGCCGTCGTCTCTGTCTTCAATATTTATTATAAAGAAAAATTCTTACAACCATGTACTGGCGCAGACTCATACCAGCACGCAGGCACCCACCTGCAGAAGGCTACAACCTTCTCTCGTTTACCAGCCTCTCCTGGAAGGGAGCTACAACCCCCTGCTCTCGTTTACCAGCCTCTCCTGGAAGGGAGCTACTACCCCTTGCTCTCGTTTACCAGCCTCTCCTGGAAGGGAGCTACTACCCCCTGCTCTCGTTTACCAGCTACCACTGGAAGGGAGCTACAACCCCCTCACTGAAGGCTTCGACCCTCAGCACCACTGCGGACCACGTTTCATCAATTTTCATACTGGATCCACTCCACACATTTAAGCTCAACATACATCAAACTGAAACTTATAACCCCATCAATTCATTCATTGAATCATCAACCAATCAACCAACAACTTGATCTTTAATAAACGTAATTAGCAACATAATCAACATTCAAACAACCCAGATCTGTATGAATACATCATTGACAGATAGCAGTAAAACAACAAAATAGATCAGACACTTCATTCCACACACTTTAGCAAAACCCTAGATTCCATACGCGCTTTTACTTCACTGAACCTGCGTATATATGCGCTTTCACAGAGACAAACCTGCGTATACATCTGCACATATTTTAGGACTGACCTCATATTCCATACGCGCTTTTGCTGAAACCAACCCGCGTATATACGCGCTTTATCTGCCACAAACCTGCGTATAGATCTGTAACTTTTCAAAACTATGCAGCTCTTCAGAAATGATAACTCAGATTTCACCCTTTACTTCAGCAAAGATTCGCCACATCTCAGATCTAAACATTCCATAAACAGATCTAGAAAATACATAGTCATTTCAGATCTAGAGATCCCTCTTCATCATTTTCTTCATAGGTGCATTATTAATTCAGATCAATCAATAAAATGTTACCCATTCCATGCAGATATACTTCAGAGTGAAGTATTCATTAAAACCCAGACCTATGCACCTTCTTGCACTATGATCTTCTTCTCCTTATATAGATTTATCCTTTGTCAATACCATGAGTCAAAACCACTCAACCGCTGATGGTATTCCTGGATGGGATCAAATAGATAATCCAACGCTCAATACTGTGGGCCAATTTCATGGTCATGTCCCCTGGTTTTATAAATTTAGAGCGCAAATAGGCATACGCTACTTGGTACGTACTTTTACGCATACATGCGCTACTTTGCCTTTACAAACCCGTGTATTCTTTGTGACATATCTTATTCATCATTACTCTGGCACTTACTGGAATTTCTTTCTTTGTTACTTCTGAACTGCTCTATAGATACATCAGATTTACATCATTAACAAATAGGTTGCTATCCAAAGACAACTCATCAATTCAGTTTCCATCAAGAACAACTTCATCAAGTAGGTTGCCATCAAGGACAACACATTGCATCATATTGCCAACAAAAGGAAGGGAATTGCTTCAAAACAAGATAAAGGACACTCACAAAATTTTAGAAGGATGAAAAGTGGAACAAATCCTATCCTTATTTGGATGTAACTATTGTCAGAGTATATTTTGGCCTTCAAATGTCTATTAATCTAACTATTGAGGTAGTTATTCGGGATTAACAACTTAATTTAAGGATTTTCTAATCCAATCTTCAATTTACTCCTTCATCAGTAGGATGGTTATGTATTGCGTTACTCGTAGTGCAAATATTTAATCCTCTATGTCCTTTTCATTTGTATGTAGTAGCTCAATAGTTACTAGTTAGTCTTTTTTGTCATTGAAAAATGTAAGAAACAACTTCTTGATCTCATCCTTCCAAAAATTAGTGAAGTTGTCAAAATTGTTAGCCCATGATACTTTAATAATATTCAACTCTTCTTGCATTATTTTCTTTACAATCAACATAGAATCTATAATTATTCTAGGCCCTTGTAATTCATCGACAAATTTTATAGCATTGAATAATTTTTTGCTCCTATGATCATCATTACTTCAACATTTAAAAAAGTATTTTCTAGTATTTTAATCCTTGCATGACAACCTACCTTGATTTGCTTGATTCTCTTCCCTTATGGAAGGCCTTGTTGGATCTTTTTGAGATTGCAAAGAGTATTGATATTATTAAAAGTCATTAAATAATTGTCAAGGAATTGTTGGTCATGCTACGAATGTCTCTTGAAATATTCAATAAATGAAGCAATTCTCTGAGACAAATTTCTCAAGCGTAGAGAAATTTCCCAAGCTTCCAAAATTATTTATATTCCCTTATTAATATTTACTATGATATAGGATTTGATACCATTTAATATTTTTGCTACTTTTGTCACTTTTTGGGGTGTGTTAGGGTGATTATTTTTGTAGCATTACGTGCTTGAATAGCTAAAGGGGGGAAAATAGAGATATGGGACTAAGAGCTTCCTCCAACTCAATTATCTTTATTTTTAACCTCATATATTTAACCTTTTTTTTAGTAACAAAAAGAGAAAAGAATCTCCTATATGTGTAACTTTATGAGTCTTGTAGGTCCTACTCCCGAGACATCTACTTTTGAATTCCATTTTTTAGTAATTTTCTTATTTTTGACATGCACATTTTCAAACTGTAATTTTCTATCAACCTTGTCATGATGGGTGTTGTTGTCACTCCTAGAGACAACCTAGAGTTGTGATAGACCAGTGCCTAGGAAATCTTATATAGAAAGGAGCATATGGTATAATAGAGGAAGTTATCAATAAAATGATCTCATGCTATCTCTTGTAAACAAGGAAAATTAACCTGAATGGGACCAAGACCTTCATAAATTGACACATAGAAAGGAGAACTGCAGAGGCAATATGCAAAACTCAAATATAAAAGCAATAGACAATTCAGAGACAACTTACTGCAAAGAGGGCCGATTCAGAAATACGTCACATAAATAATTTATCAGAAGGTGTATGTAGTGAATGAAATATGGAGGAGATATTAGTTAACATTGAGCTGATATCTAGATACACAATACCACCATGCATGGGCTTACCAATCTAAGAATCCATACATGACAATAGCGTTTTAAAAACACCCTCCCAAAGAAACTAATATAGCAGAAACATGGTTTAGATGAATAGTGGAACAAAATATCATGCATGAGCCATATTTAAAGCGCTTGAATAATTCAAGCATGGGTATCAACTAGGATAAATCCATACCAAAAACTAGTGAGCCACTCGCATTCCAAAACATGATACAAGAAAGATGGGTGAAATGAAATGATCTATTTAAATAACACATAAGAAAAAGTTACAGACTGTGAAATACCAAAGACCAGAATCCTCTTTAACAGACGAAACTCCTCCTCGCTGAGACCCTATGGGCTCTGAGCCTTCATACAAGAGTTATACAAAATGTATACAAAAAGCCTTTCACTGCATAATTTTCTGATAAAATCTGGAACCCCTAAGTTATCTGTTCTTTGGGAGCTTTATAGGAGAAAGCTCGAAAAAAGAGAGTAGGTGATGAACATTTAATTGTATCATTTAAAACAAAATGGCGGAGACGTGCACGCCCATACTGCTTGATAACTCTGTAATGATGTTTGTACTCTGTGACCTGCTAATTGAAATAAATGCACTGGGTAGAAATCTCTCCAGGAACATGGCAAAGCAGTAAAATCACATAAACATTCCGTCCTTTCCTGAAAGAAAATAATGCTGAAAAGAAAGCCTTGAGGTATTTTATCTGCGAGGGGTACCTTCTGACTTATAAACTCTAAATTACGGTTTAAGATCTTCAATGTTGAACGTTGAATTCCTCGATCGTTTGCTGATATTTCTCTGCTGCTCCATTAATGTATTCATCTGCGAAATCGGCGCCTTGAATGTCCCTGCAGGGTTTAACAGATTTTAACTCTGCTTCTTTAATGGAAGTCTTATCGATTTTCCCTCCAGGCCTTTCTCCATGATTCAACTCTGAAAAATGGTCCTTTGACGTGCTCTCTATCACAGTAATAGAGACTATGAATCATGATAACTTTCCGCCGCTGTAAACCTGCAAAACCCGCAACTCGTCAAGAAAATAAATGCATGGGGACGACGATGCAGTAGGGAAGATGGTGTGACAGTGCGGCATGGTGGGCAGATTGAGAAATGCAGGGTGATGGTAGAAAATGAAGTGTGTTCATGTAACACATTTTGACGAACGTGGGCAAAAAATTTAAATGGAAACATTAGGAAAATGACACATTGAATGAATATATACGGAGGAAAAGCGAATATGGAAAAAATGGCACGTGGAATGGTGACGTGGAGGGAGTTAGGCGATGGCGTGGCATGTGTTTAATCTGGGCCGTCTGATCTCAGGAGGAGATCGACAGTGGAGAACGTATCCGAGGGCAATGAGACGGTGGGCCAGGGGCGCAATTGACTTGGATTAACACTCGTGCGGCTTCGGAGTGCAACAACCGTTGGATGAAGACCTCCAGATCGGACGGCTGTCATGAATATTGCGCCATGACTTTGGACGAACGATAACGCGTGATGGAGGGCGGTTTTGGAGCCGTACGTGGAGACACGCGGCAAGCGATGTATGGAATCGCTCTGATTTGAGAAATACCACCCGCCTCAGAAAAGCGGTGCGATATAAACCACCGGTTTTTGTACAATGCACAGAGCGGGGACCACCAGGGCAGAAGTAATGTGAACAGTTGATTTCATAGTTTGATCGGACGGTAGTCAGGCGGGCTAGGGGCGTGACGGAGATGAACAAATTCCATCCGATCTGTATAGATCGACGGCTCAAAATGCGCCTGATACGTATTTGATAAGCGCCTTTCGGGCTGCGGCTTGGTTTGACACCCAGGTTACGTGGAGAAAAAGACTGAGGGGCTAGGGCCGAAAGGGGCTAGGCCTTATACAATTTCAAATGTGGGTTTTCGGCCTTTTATAGTGTGATTTGGGGGTAGGAAAGGTAACGATAGGCAAAAAAAGGATTCTTTAGGCCAAAAGAGGGAGTCTGAAAGGGTTTTTAAAGGGGATTGCTTGTCAAAATTCAATAGGGGGCTGACATGATCAACATTGGCTCCACCCGGGGACGGAAAGTTCATCCTTGGGCGTGTCGAGAACTTCGCAGACCACCTACATCATCAATTTTCACAGACAGGAAAAATAAATCTATTCTACTTCTACCCTTATTACTCCATGAGACCAGATTAAACTATTGGTCTCACATTTTCTCTACCTAAACTACATCTGCTAGGATTAAACTGTCTAGTAGATTTCTTCTCTACATTCTAAAACAGAATTTGAACGATAGCCAAGCCAGGATTTGACTGTCTGGCTTGCTGGACTTTGTAGAAATTAAAACAACTAACTACATGCTCACAGGCTGAGCTTTATTTCAGACTTCCTACCTACTCTACTCTAACTGGATTATTTACAAGTCTATCCTACAAAAATTGTCTTCCAATGCAACCAGTCCATCAAGTGATCCCATGACGGGTCTGTTCTGCCTAGCTCCTTGAGCAGGCTGAAAAGGCAGGGCAGCTCCCACTCTCTTTGTTCCTTAATAGAAGCTTTGAAGAATTTTCTTTTTGCTTGCAACATGCTGCTCAAAAAGACCCTTGATCCTTCTTCAAATGTGTGCAGGAAATGAACATAAGGATCATGAAAAGATACCTGGCTATGAATATTTGGCAGACAGGCTTCAACCATGATCTCTTCTTCTTCCATTGGATCAAGAAAAAGACTCCCTTGAGAGAGAGGATCTCCCTCATCTTCTTCACTTTCTGAACAGGAGGACTCATCATACATGACAGTGCTATCCTCTTGGAGCTCTGATATGTATAGCTCTGATGAGCTGAGCTCTGTGAACATATCTATGTATTCTTGAGTAGGGGTATGTTTCATTTCTTCTTCCTCTTTAAGAGAAGCCCCCTTAATTTCAATCTGCTCAAGAATTTCTTCTTTGCTTACCTCCTCATGTTTTGAAAAGGAAGGCTGATGGTTTCCAGTCTCACTGATGATCTATGGTAAAGCAGAATGAATATTCAAGGAATCTTCATCTGCTATTATAATATCATAGCTCTCCCCATCAGTATCATAAATAGCCTACATTGGCTTATTACTCTCTGGAAGTAAAGGGAAATGATTTTCCTCCCATAGATCTACTAATGATGACACTGCAAGATTATCTTCTATTTGGGAAACATCATCATCATATAGATCGGAAATAGGAAAAACATGAATATAAGTAATACTTCCAACAGAGCATACTGGATTATCAGCAGGTTCTTCTTCACTTTGATCCGCAGAGGAGCTTTCTGGATCTGTACAGTCAAACTCATAAGATGAATGAGAAATAGTGTGTGTTTCATAGAATATTTATGAGGTGGACTGCTGATTTAATATCTGATCAATTTCTTCTTCTGTCAAAGGAAAATATTGTTTTGTGTTCCTTTGTGCAGAAGAGTAGCAGCTCTTTGTTTCTTGTACTAGCTGATTTGGAGGCAGGATGTCTTCTTGAACCTCTTCTAGAGAATCCTCAGTTATGCTTGCAGGAAAAACTTGAGGATCTTTTGATGTTTCTTGATCTCTCTTTGATTCAGACCAGTCCTCATGAACCTGATGATACTCGGTTAGAATACAAGGCTCATGAGTGGTTTCTTCCTCCACATCAGATTCTGCATCTTCTATGTGGTCTCTTGTTTACTCCAAGCAACATTCCCTATTTTCCTTTGCTATTAGGTCCTGATACTCTCTGATCAGCGTAACACAAGATATAGGTAAGCAATCAGGCAGTTCCTGATCACTTTCCACCTCATCTTCCATAGGTTTTAGAGCATCATACATGTCTTGCTCATTATCTAGGTCTTGAGTTTGTTCTTATGATTTCAAGAGTTTGATCTCAGCTTCATATCTTTCAATCATCAATATTAGAAAGATCTTCTTAAGCACGGGTGTGCAACTTGAGCTGAGAAGAAGAATAGCCCGTGGAAGGTCCTCCACTTCCAGTTTTTCCAAGCCACGCGACATTTCATCTTGACACTCAGCCATGAAACTTGGATGCATTTTTGAAAACTGCTCAGAGTCTTGCATTGGTGAAGTGGCTTGGTCTTCAGCATGGCTGATGTTGTACTGTGACATAGTCTCCCAGTGGAGTCTCGTGAAACCAAGATAATCAGTGGCCTACTGATCACCCAGTGGAGTCTTTTAATCATTTAGGAACTGTGGAGTCGCCAAGGTGAGGGATCTACAACTCTCAACTCTCCATACTCACCTACTTGAAGAGTGAATTAGGTTTTGTCGAGGCCCAGGGATTTAAATTTTATCAACTTTGTTCCCCGGAAACGGCACCAAAAAGATGTTGTTGCTCCTAGAGACAACCTAGAGTTGTGATAGACCAGTGCCTAGGACTTCTTATATAGCAAGGAGCATATGGTATAACAGAGGAAGTTACCAATAAAAAGCTCTCATGCTATCTCTTGTAAACAAGGAAAATTAACCTGAATGGGACCAAGACCTTCAGAAACTGACACATAGAAAGGAGAACTGCAGAGGCAATATGCAAAACTCAAATATAAAAACAACAGACAATTCAGAGACAACTTACTGCAAAGAGGGCCGATTCAGAAATACGTCACAGAAATAAGTTATCAGAAGGTGTATGTAGTGAATGAAATAGGGAGGAGATATTAGTTAACATTGAGCTGATATCCAGATACACAATACCACCATGCATGGGCTTACCAATCTAAGAATCCATACATGACAATAACGTTTTAAAAACACCCTCCCAAAGAAACTAATATAGTAGAAACATGGTTTAGATGAATAGTGGAAAATAATATCATGCATGAGCCATATTTAAAGCGCTTGACTAATTCGAGCATGGGTATCAACTAGGATAAATCCATACCAAAAACTAGTGAGCCACTCGCATTCCAAAACATGATACAAGAAAGATGGGTGGAATGAAATGATCTATTTAAATAACACATAAGAAAAAGTTATAGACTGTGAAACACCAAAGACCAGAATCCTCTTTAACAGATGGAACTCCTCCTCACTGAGACCCTATGGGCTCTGAGCCTTCATACAAGAGTTCTACAAAATGTATACAAAAATCCTTTCACTGTATAATTTTCTGATAAAATCTGGAACCCCTAAGTTATCTGTTCTTTGGGAGCTTTATAGGAGAAAGCTCGAAAAAAGGGAGTAGGTGATGAACATTTAATTGTATCATTTAAAACAAAATGGCAGAGACGTGCATGCCCATACTGCTCGATAACTCTGTAATGCTGTTTGTACTCTGTGATCTGCTAACTGAAATAAATGCACTGGGTAGAAATCTCTCCAGGAACACGGCAAAGCAGTAAAATCACATAAACATTTCGTCCTTTCCTGAAAGAAAATAATGATGAAAAGAAAGCCTTGAGGTATTTTATCTGCGAGGGGTACCTTTTGCCTTCTAAACCCTGAATTACGGTTTAAGATCTTCAATGCTGAACGTTGAATTCCTTGATCGTTTGCTGATATTTCTCTGCTGCTCCATTAATGTCTTCATCTGCGAAATCGGCGCCTTGAATGTCCTTGCAGGGTTTGACAGATTTAGCCCTGCTTCTTTAATGGAAGTCTTATCGATTTTCCCTCCAGGCCTTTCTCCATTATTTAGCTCTGAAAAATGGTCCTTTGACGTGCTCTCTATCACAGTAATAGAGACTGTGAATCATGATAACTTTCCGCTGCTGTAAACCTGCAAAACCCGCAAAATCTTCAAGAAAACAAATGCATGGGGACGACGATGCAGTAGGGAAGATGGTGTGATAGCGCGGCATGGTGGGCAGATTGAGAAATGCAGGGCGATTGTAGAAAATGCAGCGTGTTCATGTAACACAGTTTGACGAACATGGGAAGAAAATTTAAATGGAAACATTAGGAAAATGACCCATTGAATGAATATATACGGAGGACAAGCGAATACGGAACAAATGGCACGTGGAATGGTGACGTGGAGGGAGTTGGGCGATGGCGTGGCATGTGTTTAATCTGGACCATCCAATCTCAGGAGGAGATTGACGGTGGAAAATGTATCCGAGGGCAATGAGACGGTGGGCCAGGGGCGCAATTGACTTGGATTAACACTCGTGCAGCTTTAGAGTGCGACAACTGTTGGATGAAGACCTCCAGATTGGATGGCTGTCATGAATATTGCGCCGTGACTTCAGACGAATGATAACGCGCGATGGAGGGCGGTTTTGGAGCTGTACGCGGAGACACGCAACATGCGATGTATGGAATCACTCCGATTTGAGAAATACCACCCGCCTCAGAAAAGAGGTGTGATATAAACCACCGGTTTTTGTACAATGCACGGAGCGGGGACCACCAAGGCAGGAGTACTGTGAACCATTGATTTCACAGTTTGATCGGACGGTAGTCAGGCGGGCTACGTGCGCAACGAAGATGAACAAACGCTGTCCGATCTGTACAGATCGACGGCTCAAAATGCGCCCGATACATATTTGATAAGCGCCTTTCGGGGTGCGGCTTGGTATGACACCCAGGTTACGTGGAGAAAAAGACTGAGGGGTTAGGGCCGAAAGGGGCTAGGCCTTATACAATTTCAAATGTGGGTTTTCGGCCTTTTATAGTGTGATTTGGGGGTAGGAAAGGTAACGATAGGCAGAAAAAGGATTCTTTAGGCCAAAAGAGAGAGTTTGAAAGGGTTTTTAAAGGGGATTGCTTGTCAAAATTCAATAAGGGGCTACATGATCAATAGGTGTTAATCATGATAATTATTATTCTTAAAAAATGACTAACTCTTTAGTAGCCAACTCTTCCACTAACTTTTGACTCTCAACCAAATGTGATGCTACCTAGTATGGGATGGTAGCACTGTCCACTTCCATATTTGTGGTTCCTTCTACTTGTTGTGACCCTATTTTACTTGAACTCTTACTTTTGGAAGAAGAAAAAATATGGGACCTTTCCTAGCTGACATGAGACGATGGCTTTTCTTCATCATCTCCACCTGATTGTCTTTCATTACTCTTTCCTCAGATTGTAATTTTTTCGTGTATTTTTTGACCGAGGAGGAACACTGATAGGTTTACGGAGATGAAGAGGGTTTTGCATTAGTATGGGTTTTCCCTTTTTTCATGGTATTTTCTTTAGAATTTATGTTTATTTTAGTTATTATATCATCATTAGGTACTTTTGTTTCCTTTTCCTTTTCCTTTGATATTTTTTATTCTTTTTCTCTACATTCTTTTGTAATATTTTCTAATAAATTCCCATATTTTATGCTCATCAAATGCCTTGAGAATATTCCCTCAAGATCGAATCCTTTCATCATTCCAACTTCAATTAAATTAAAAGGATTTAATACTTCAAAAAATTCAGTGAGATGTGCAAATTCTTCACTATAACATCCGATACACTAAATGGTATTGAAATTAAATATGTGTGTGTGTGTATGTGTGTCAAATAGATTGACTATAAATGATACTGTAAATAGATGTTTGCAACAAAATACTTGTTGAAAACAAATATGGGCAATAATAGTGGTATATCATCATACCCATAAAGCCCAATACAAGTATGATTTTCCTCTTCCACATGCACTCCTCTTCCTTTGAGAATATATTGATCTTTTTAAGATATCCATTAGGCCTCATTTCCTATTAACATGTGTTTGCATTCTCTAAAAACTGGTTCTAGAAAAGAAAAAAACAAAACAAAGCCACTAGTGTATCCATAGAATAAGGTATCATAATTGTACTAGTTCTATTTTTGGGTTCATATTTGGGGGTAGGCCATTAAATGAGTTACATAAATTAATGGAAATAATTAGGTAGGACATTAAGAAAAATATCCAGGTCTTGTGGAAATTATCCAATTGGAGGAAAATCTCATTGGAGATAACCATTTCCTAGTCAAATATAACATCCTTTCCAAAAGAAAATTATGGTATATATATAACTACCCTGGGTACATGATACAAGCGGACAACCATGAGAAGTCTCTATAGGGATATTTTAATAATGAAATATCGATATAATAATTTTTTTCCAGAATAGGTTAAGACCGTAGAATGAAATCTTGGATGATATTTACTCAGTCACCTTGAGAATTAAGGAGTGCATTGACTTCAAGAAATTTGAGTTTCCCATTCAAAATTTTCAACCTCAACATATTTTTGAAAGCTGTTGGAGTTAACATAATTGGGTTCTTCTTTTGTAGAGAAAGCTTAATAGTTCTGTTTTTATGATAAAATTGACTAGCGTACCAACAAATGATTTCCTTGAAAAGAAATACCTTTTGAACTATAGAAATTATATAACTTAAGTGTTATATGTCCAAGATTATCCTGATCTCACACTATTTTAACTTCATGCAAAATACAGAATCTATTCCACCATTGATCATTTGCGGAAATTAAATCAAGATTGCAATGCACACATGAAACAATAAAAATTCACACACATTAACACAGTTGTTTAACGGGAAAGACTGAAGCTGAAAACCCCAACTATATGTATATAATATATGTCATAGAGATCATGTAACAATCCTCATACAAAGCTGATCATATCAAGATCTCAGTATAATACAATCGCTACACACTAATCAAGAACAATCAGCAAAAATCTGCACTGATTTTTGCCCTCCTGATAGCCTGCCTCTACTACACAATCCCTGCTGAAGAATGGCTCTGGATGAGTTCGAATTGCTCCAGCCTTGCTCATGAAATCCTCATTGGAATCTCCAATGAATGTGTGGTGCATACAATGCAACACTATAGTCACAACTGATAGTCACACTTGCTCTTTCACCAATCTCTCCACTGAGTCTCCACTGATCTGTTATGCACTGTAGTTAACTATTGTCTCTGTCCAGTTAAATAATGAGTTATTATTTAGTGAATTAATTTAACTAATTAATTCACTCAACTCCGCTGAAAGTATCAATAAGTTAGAAATTTACACAATCAGTTCAATTGAGTTTAACTCCACAAGTGTAGTTAAACTAGAAACCAACTCCACCAACTACTTCTCCAACTCCACCAAACTCTGCCACTTGAGTTCTAACTGAATTCCTCCATGCATGAAACACCAGTAGCTCTAGGAATTGCGTAATTCCTTCAGCTAGCTGATCTGAACAATTTGTTAACTGAATGTCAGTGCTCCAAGAGAATAAGATAATGTTTAGAGTCCAATTATTATTAAGAGCTAATAATATCCGACATGTCTATTTTTATATTAGTAGTCTAAAAATAGACTTCACCCAAAATGTCTAAAAATAGAAGTCCATCTATTTTTCCAACTTGACAAACCATCCACAAATAACATCCTGCAACTCATAGAATATGATCGACACGTCTAAAAATAGACATAGTCTAAAAATAGACTTTGCGCCAAAAATAGCCTGCGGGGCCCACTTAGTGAAGGCGAATCTTTTCCCTAAGCTCATCATCTTGTTGAATCTCAACACTCCCTCTCAAAAAGATAGGGATTATCTACCACCCCGATCCTGTCTCTATGGTATTCGAATTTGCTCCTGGTGAGCGCCTTCGTCAGAATATCTGCATCTTGATCTTCCGTAGGAATGTAAGAAAGAAACATGATCCTCCGCTGCACACAATCTCTGATATGATGGCACCAGATGTCAATATGTTTAGATCTATCATGAAATACTGGATTAACCAAGAGTTTAATGCAACTTTGATTATCACAATATATCACAATAGGATCTAAATGAGAACCGAACAAACCGACCAGGATCTTCCTCATCCATATAGCCTCACATGCAACCAAACTTGCTGCCACGTACTCGGCCTCCGCTGAATTGAGTGCCAAAAATATTTTTTTATTGCTGTACCAAGAAAATGCTGTAGATTTGATACTGAAAATCCCTCCAAATGTGCTCTTTTTGTCTGTTGGGCTTCCTCCCCAATCTGCATCCATGAAGCCATGCAACTTCACTTCATCCGACTGTCTGTACCACAATCCATACTCAGATGTGCCCCTGAGATACCTCAGGACGTGCTTGCGTGCCTTCCAAAAGAGCTTGGTAGGTGTTTCGGGGAATATCACCCTAGAGGTTCGTTGGGTTACAACCTCCACAGAGCAGGGGCATGCTATTTAAGAAGGACTCACACAACCATGCATATTAAAAAAAACTAAATAGAGTAGATCGAGGAAGTTACCCGTAGGTCCTACGGTTGAAGCAGATCCCGCGGGGTCCAAACCCCCAGCAAACGTCCTTCCTTCTTAACCTGCAAGACAAGAAGAAATAAGCACGAAGAACTGGTTGTACATCATATATCTACTCTAAATGTTAGTGAAATCCATATAAAACATTAAATAGATCATAATGAATGCTTAAATAACAATTTTCACATATATGTAAGAATACACTAACACGTATATTTCGGGAACAAGATGGTACTTCTGTATTATAAATAGCATGTACAAAAGTAACGAGTGGAGAGATCACCTGAATCCTTCCACGGCCTTCGAGCAGACCGTCATCCGGATCCGTCCCGCCCTTGCCTCGCTAAGACTCCTTCCAAACTGGTGCATACGAGATGACATATAGGGAGATGAACATCTCAAGGAAACAAGGGTTTCCTATAATGAACTGGGAAAGTGCAGGAGGCACGGGGAATCAGACTTGGATAGGGAATACCAACAGAGTATAATATCAATAAATTCTCTCTCTTCCTTAGGCCATACACATGAGGGGTTTTTATACTCCCTCCAAGTAGTTTCAACAGTTGGAAACAGTTGGCCACGTGTTGGGGTGGTTGAACTACCTGAGTAACCATCAACCCAGCCCGAAAATAGGGAATAATTATATATTTTTTAATCATTTTAATGGCATACGTAGAAAAGTGCAGCTAGACTCGTGTATACACGCGGAGAAGTACGAGCATAGTCGCGTATGGGGATTTTTACACTGTTTTTAAGTGAATTTGTCCAAGTCTGTAGGAATGGGTGCCCAAAGCCATAAAAGCAATCATGAATCATATGAAGGTGAGAAATGATGCTATAACATATGCCCCCTAATATATGAGGTCAGAAGGGGTACATGATGGCCGAAATGTATTATGCACATAGAAATAACTTCGCAAGGACAAGAGAGGACTTCACCAGATTTCAGCCTGCCAAAAACCAATGAAAGAAACCAGAGAGTCAACACATGCTGAGGCGGGCATACCCATGCTCAGTCAAAAATACATCATATATATAGAAAGTACTGAACAGATCCAACATGTATACAAGTATAACTGAACTGAAAATACATAGTGAATCATCTGAGCAGGGCCCGGAAAGACAAGTCTGTATCAATGTCCAAGTATCACATATAGAAAGCCGATCAAAGATAGTGCAACTGGATGTCTGATCAAGTAACTGAATCTCCAAGTACCGGATCATAAGAGGCGGATCAAACGGTACAATCACGCAACTCGGGGATCAACATATAAGATGCTGCTGTGCTGAACTGCAACATATAAGGGTGGACGACAACACTGGAAGAAACTGAGAGAACTGTCAACAGTGAACCGAAAAATGCTGATGCAACCCGAGGTCTTCACCGATCTCAACGGCACAATTCTACACACTGGGAATAAATGAGCTGAAGTCGACCATGTGAGAAATCGTTGGATTACCGGGCAATGATGTTTCCCGTTAACCAACGCGAGACAACCCACCGATAATGATAATGAGTGTCAAGGTGCCCCAGTACAATCTGACAAGTGTGAATGAATGAGATGAAGTCGAACACTTGAAAGAATCTACCAATCAGGAGGCAATGATGAATCCCCACTGTCGATAGCGAAGAGTCTGCCACTGATGACTGCAAACCCTAAGGTACTGACAAAAAGACTCTAGACCTTATTCCCATAGCAATGAGTCGGAGTCGATGGGAAAAGATCTGCTGGAAGGAAGGCATTAAGGCATCCCACATCAGTCCAGCGCGAGTGTAACCCGCAGGCCAAGATTTGGAAGGAATTGGACGAAGTAGAGTGATGGAACCAAAACCGAAGTACGTTTCCGACATGCACAAGATGAAGCTAGCGCACGGAAGAAACCCTCTGAACCAACCAATAATGAAAGCTGACACAGAGGCGAGAAATCCACCGATAGGGTCAAATAGAAATCAAGGTACTGCACGAATCCCAAGTGTGATAATGTGTGCTGACGTCGAACACAGGGGAAACCACTCAGTAAAAGACCCATGATGATGATCAAATGCTGAGCACAAGGTCACCTATCAATGATGGAAATAGGCCCAGGGTGCGGCTCTAGGTTTGCTCTCAGAGCAATGTGTCGTAGTCGATAAGAGACAAACCCGCCGGCAAGAAGTCAATGGGGACCTTCTCAAACCAGCACGAGCAGCAGACCAAAACATCTGATGTGATAGAACATGATACTGACAAGACCGGGAAGGCCGACTGAATAATGAGTCAAGAGACACCGCAGAATGGCCGACTCTGTTTAGAATTCCCTTGAACAAAAGCATGACTCATGATGACCATGGCAGTAAAAAGTGACACTGTATAAGTCTGTCATGCAGGAGGCAAAACAAACTCTCCATATGATTGGAAGAGATAACCAACCGGGGGAGAACTGACAAGTGAAACATGGTAAAGGCTGAACCTAGGTCAAAACTAAACCATCCCAAATGAAGGAAATATATATAAGTATATGTGCTTTGTTCAAGGGCGACAAACTGACTCTGTACTGCCATCAAAATAACGAAGATACATCCCGTTCCCGCTCTTTTTGTTATATTTGATTTTTTGTCTTTTTCATATAATAAGCCTGAAAAAGAATAAAAGAATGCTATGGTACAATGGATAGAACGAGTATCAAGAAATCAGATGCACTAGTTCCTGGGA